>JAJOZX010000076.1:1922500-2242500 GCA_023014485.1 Bathynomus jamesi
ATAATGTTACGGCATGCGGGAGGTGCCCCCTTGGGGCATTGGTTTCTGCGAGTATGTAGAGGAATTACGGCATTTGGAAGAGTGAAGTCCATGGTGTAGTGGTTATCGCGTCTGACCGGCAATCGGAAGATCCGGGTTCGATTCCCAGGTGGTACTTCATTTTTTCATTTGTTGTTTTCTCTTTCTCGTCTTGCGCGGAATATCTCCTATACAAGCGTCGTTCTTTACGTTATTTATACTGCGTGTTCTTTGCAGTTGAATGTATATAATGTTACGGCATGCGGGAGGTGCCCCCTTGGGGCATTGGTTTCTGCGAGTATGTAGAGGAATTACGGCATTTGGAAGAGTGAAGTCCATGGTGTAGTGGTTATCGCGTCTGACCGGCAATCGGAAGATCCCGGGTTCGATTCCCAGGTGGTACTTCATTTTTTCATTTGTTGTTTTCTCTTTCTCGTCTTGCGCGGAATATCTCCTATACAAGCGTCGTTCTTTACGTTATTTATACTGCGTGTTCTTTGCAGTTGAATGTATATAATGTTACGGCATGCGGGAGGTGCCCCCTTGGGGCATTGGTTTCTGCGAGTATGTAGAGGAACTAGGCATTTGAAGAGTTGAAGTCCATGGTGTAGTGGTTATCGCGTCTGACCGGCAATCGGAAGATCCCGGGTTCGATTCCCAGGTGGTACTTCATTTTTTCATTTGTTGTTTTCTCTTTCTCGTCTTGCGCGGAATATCTCCTATACAAGCGTCGTTCTTTACGTTATTTATACTGCGTGTTCTTTGCAGTTGAATGTATATAATGTTACGGCATGCGGGAGGTGCCCCCTTGGGGCATTGGTTTCTGCGAGTATGTAGAGGAATTACGGCATTTGGAAGAGTGAAGTCCATGGTGTAGTGGTTATCGCGTCTGACCGGCAATCGGAAGATCCCGGGTTCGATTCCCAGGTGGTACTTCATTTTTTCATTTGTTGTTTTCTCTTTCTCGTCTTGCGCGGAATATCTCCTATACAAGCGTCGTTCTTTACGTTATTTATACTGCGTGTTCTTTGCAGTTGAATGTATATAATGTTACGGCATGCGGGAGGTGCCCCCTTGGGGCATTGGTTTCTGCGAGTATGTAGAGGAATTACGGCATTTGGAAGAGTGAAGTCCATGGTGTAGTGGTTATCGCGTCTGACCGGCAATCGGAAGATCCCGGGTTCGATTCCCAGGTGGTACTTCATTTTTTCATTTGTTGTTTTCTCTTTCTCGTCTTGCGCGGAATATCTCCTATACAAGCGTCGTTCTTTACGATATATATATATATAATATATATATGTTTTTTTTAAGGGGGACAGGGAACACAGTTTTGGATCACCTTCCATTTTCATTGAAATTTAAAACTAATCGAAGAACCAAATTGTCGAAAGAACATGCTATTGAAAATTAATTTAACCTATAACTTGATCCATTAGGATAAGTAAAGTCTGACTATGTTAAACTATCTCGATGACATGATCTTAGGACAATTTGTTTATTCAGTCCATTTACATTTCGAGAATTCTGCTCAAGTCTTCCCAAAAGTTAAAAGAAACAATTTGACCAAATGGTATAACTCGCTTCCTTGAGAGAGAATGGATAGAGCCTCCTTTGTCAAACTCATCAAGACTCTCAGAAAAAAACTTTTACAGCGAATAATCGCTTTTGACTTGGCACAAGCTGGATATAATTTCTTGACGAAAATTATCAATATTACAAATAATTAAAAAAAAATTAATGACATTTAATTTCTAATTAATTATTTCAATTACATATTTTATTTTACTATAGACTTACTGACGAGGACTGATTAAAAAGTTCTGGGACAGACGTATTTATTGCAAAATTGAATGTCACATACTCAATCAAATTTGTCTCCTTCAAAGTAGTCTCCTTCTGATTGTAAACAGTGATTGCAACGGTCCAGCCATTTATTGAAGCACCTGTTATACTATTCTTTCGGAATGTTCTTCAATTTTCGTGTCGCATTTTGTTCGATCTTTGGTACTTCCTGAAATCATTTTCCATTCAGGAAATCTTTTTCCCTTTAGCTTGGGGAAGAGGAAAAAGTCACAGGGTGCCAAATCCAGCGAATACAGTGGTTGGGGAAACAGTGGAATGTTTCTGAAAAAAATTAACCGAATGTAATCTAACCTAACTTTTCTCGTCACCTGACCTAAATTTAATTTTTTTCATAGGTCACCTCACCTAAACAAACCTAACTTAATTTTTGTCTTAGGTCACCTAAGCTAACCTAAACTAACCTAACCTCAATTGTTTCTTAGTTCAACTAAAAAAATTAACCTAACCTAACTTAACCTAACTTTTGTCTTATTTCAATTGAAGAAAATTAACCTAACCTAACCTAAACTCAATTTTCTCTTAGTTCACCTGAAAAAGTTAAACTAACCTAACCTTACTTTTGACCTACGTCACCTAACCTAACCTCACTTTTGTCTTAGTATATCTGACCTAACTTAACCTAACCCAACCTCACTTTTGTCATAGGTTACCTGACCTAACCTAACTTGTCTTAGGTCACCTAAGCTAACCTAACCGCACTTTTGTCTAAGTTCATCTGAAAAAATCAACCTTCCCTAACCTAAACTCACTTTTTTAATTCATCTGAAAAAATTAACTTAACCTAACATAAACTCACTTTTTTAGTTCATCTGAAAAAAATTAACCTAACTAACTAACATCACTTTTGTCTTACTATATCTGACCTAACCTAACCAAGCCTACCTCACTTTTGTCATAGGTCACCTGACCTAAACTAACCTAACCTAACCTCACTTTTGTCTTTGTTCATCTGAAAAAATTAACCTAACTTTTCTCGTAGGTCACCTAACCTAACCTAACTTTTGTCTTAGGTTACCAAAACTAACCTAACCTCACCTTGGTCTTAGTTCATCTGAAAAATTTAACCTAACTTAACCTTACCTAATTTTTCTCGTAGGTTACCTAACCTAACCTTAATTTTTTTCATAGATCACCTGACCTAAACAAACCTAACCTAACTTTTGTCCTAGCTTACCCTAAACTAACCTAACCTCACTTTTTTTAAGTTCAACTAAAAAAATTAACGTAACTTAAACTAAACTCAATTTTATCTTAGTTCATCTGAAAAAAATTTAACTTAACCTAACCTCACTTTTGACGTAGGTCACTGAACATAACCTAAACTAATCTCACTTTTGTCTTGGGTCACCTAACCTAACATTACTTTTGTCTTAGTATATCTGACCTAACCTAATCCAACCCAACGTAACTTTTGTCTTAGGTCAACTAAACTAACATAACATAACCTAAACTAACTTCAATTTTGCTTATTCATCTGAAAAAATTAACATAACCTAAACTCACATTTTTAGTTCATCTGAAAAAAATTAACAACCTAACCTCACTTTTCTCATAGGTTACCTAACCTAACCTCACTTTTTTCTAATTTAATTTTAAAAAATTAACCTAACATAACCTCACTTTTCACAAGTCACCTAAACTAACCTAATCTAACCTCACTTTTGTATTAGGTCATCTAACCTAACCTAACCTCACTTTTGTCTTAGGCCACCTAACCTAACCTAACCTACCATCACTTTTTTCTTAGTACATCTGACCTAACCTAACTTGACCCAACCTAACTTAACCTAACCTAACCCCTCTTTTGTCTTAGTTCATCTAAAAAAATTAACCCAACCTAACCTCACTTTTGTCTTAGGTCGTTTTAAAAAAATTAGTATAACCTAACCTTACCTCACTTTTGTCTTAGTTCGTTTTAAAAAAATAGCATAACCTAACCTAATCTAACCTTTTCTCGTAGTTTACCTAACCTAATCTAAACTAACTTCACTTTTGTCATAGGTGACCTGATCTAACGTACTCTAATCTAATTTTTATCGTAGGTTACCTAAGCTAACCAAACCTAACATCACTTTTCTTTTAGTTCCTCAAAAAAAATTAACCTAACCGAACCTAACCTCACTTTTTTCTTAGTTCTTCTGAAAAAATTAACCTATCCTAACGTATCCTAACCTAACCTCATTTTTCTCGTAGGTTACGTAACCTAACCTAACCCCACTTTTGTCTTAGGTCAACTAACCTAACCTAACATCACTTTTGTGTAAGTACATCTGACCTAACCTAACCCAACCTCACTTTTGTCATAGGTCACCTGACCTAACAACCTAAACTAAGATAAAAGTAAAGTTAGGTTAGTTAGCTTAGCTTAGGTGACCTATGAAAAAACTTAGGTTACGTTACGTTAGATCAGGTTACCTATTACAAAAGGGAGGTTATTTTAGGTTTGGTGACGTGCGAGGAAAGTTAGGTTTGGTTAGGTTAGGTTTCGTGACGTACGAGAAAAGTTAGGTTAAGTTAGGTTCGGTAAATTTTTTTTGGTGAACTAAGACAAAAGTGAGGTTAGGCTACGTTAGGTCAGATGACCTTTGACAAAAGTGAGCTTAATTTAGGTTAGGTTAGGCGACCTACAAGAAAATTTAGGTTAGGTTAGGTAAATTTTTTATAAACTAAAACAAAAGTGAGGTTATGTTAGGTTAGGTTAAATTTTCAGAAGTTAGGTTAGGTTAAATTTTCAAGTGTGGTTACGTTAGGTTACTTTTAGGGGGGGGGGTAATTTTTTTTAGATGAACTAAGAAAAAAGTGAGGGTAGGATAGATTAATTTATGAGTTCATCAAAAAATATTAACCTAACCTAATCTCAGTTTTGTCTTAGTTCATCTGAAAAAATTAACCTAACCCAATCTCAGTTTTGTCTTAGTTCATCTGAAAACATTAACCTAACCTAACCTAACCTCACTTTTGACATAGATCACCTAACCTAACCTCACTTTTGACGTAGGTCACCTAACCTAACTTCACGTTTGTCTTAGTACATCTGACATAACCTAAACTAACCGAAGCTCGCTTTTGTCATAGGTCACCTGACCTAACCTAATCTAACCTAGCTTTTGCCATAGGTCACCTAAGGTAACCTAACCCAGCCTCACTTTTATCTTAGTTCAGTTAAAAAAATTAACCTAACCTAACCTCAATTTTGTCTTAGTTCATCTGAAAAAAATTAACGTAACCTCACCTAACCTCACTTTTCTCGTAATTTACCAAACCTAACGTCACTTTTATCGTAATTTACCTAACTTAACCTCACTTTTGTCGTAGGTCACCTAAACTAACCTAACTTAACATCACTTTGTGTTTGTACATCTGTCCTAACCTAACCTAACCCAACCTCACTTTTGTCATAGGTCACCTGACCTAACCTAACTTTTGTCTTAGGTCACCTAAGTTAACCTAACCTAACCTCACTTTTATCTTAGTTTATCTAAAAAAATCAACCTAACCAAAGTGAGTTTAAGTTAGGTCAAGTGTCCGACAACAAAAATGAGGTTACGTTACGTCAGGTGACCCTCGAGAAAAGTGAGGTTAGATTAGGTTAGCTGAGATGTACTAAGAGAAAAGTTTACTTAGCGAAGATTAGGTTAGGTTACGTCATTTAACATAAGACAAAGGTGAGGTTAAGTTAGGTTAGGTGACCTAAGGAAAAAGTGATGTTAGATTGGGTTAATTTAGGAGACCTAAGTCAAAAGTGAGGTTAGGTTAGATTAGATTAGGTGACCTAAGATAAAAGTCAAGTTACTCGTAGGTTAGGTCATGTGTCCTACGACAAAAATTAGGTTAAATTAGACTACTTTACATTAGGTAACCTGCGAAAAAGTGAAGTTAGGTTAGATTAGGTCGGGTGACCTAAGACAAAAGTGACGCTAAGTTAGGTGAAATGAATTAAGAAAAAATGAGGTTAGGTTAGATTAGCTCGTGCCTACGACAAAAGTGAGGTTAGGATAGGTGAAATGAACTAAGACAAAAGCGAGGTCAGGAGAGGTGAAATAAACTAAGACAAAAGCGAGGTTAGGAGAGGTGAAATAAACTAAGACAAAAGCGAGGTTAGGAGAGGTGAAATAAACTAAGACAAAAGCGAGGTTAGGAGAGGTGAAATAAACTAAGACAAAAGCGAGGTTAGGAGAGGTGAAATAAACTAAGACAAAAGCGAGGTTAGGAGAGGTGAAATAAACTAAGACAAAAGCGAGGTTAGGAGAGGTGAAATAAACTAAGACAAAAGTGAGGTTAGGAGAGGTGAAATAAACTAAGACAAAAGTGAGGTTAGGAGAGGTGAAATAAACTAAGACAAAAGTGAGGTTAGGAGAGGTGAAATAAACTAAGACAAAAGTGAGGTTAGGAGAGGTGAAATAAACTAAGACAAAAGTGAGGTTAGGAGAGGTGAAATAAACTAAGACAAAAGTGAGGTTAGGAGAGGTGAAATAAACTAAGACAAAAGTGAGGTTAGGAGAGGTGAAATAAACTAAGACAAAAGTGAGGTTAGGAGAGGTGAAATAAACTAAGACAAAAGTGAGGTTAGGAGAGGTGAAATAAACCAAGACAAAAGTGAGGTTAGGTTAGGTAATTTTTTTAGATGAACTAAGACAAAAGTGAGGTTAGATTAGGTTAGCTTAGGTGACCTAAGACAAAAGTTAGGTGAGGTTAGCTTAGCTTAGGTGACCTAAGACAAAAGTTAGGTGAGGTTAGGGAAGGTCATGTGACCTATGACTAGGCTGACCATACGTACCGTTTTGAACGGGACAGTACCGTTTTTTTTATGGGTTCTGTATGGGTTCTATCACTGAGGAATAATTGTAAGCTCAATATGTTTATGTACTTACTTTTTCTTGAATACAGAATATTACATAACCCCCGTCCCTTTTTGCCATCCCAATGTCCCGTTTTTGTCTCAAGGAAATATGGTCAGCCTACCTATGACAAAAGTTGTTACCTTTGGTTAGGTCAGTTGACCTATGACAAAAGTAAGGTTGGGTTACGTTACGTTACGTCAGATGTATGAAGACCAAAGTGATGTTAGGTTAGGTTAGCTTAGGTGACCTAAGACAAAAGTAAGGTTAGGTTAGGTGACGTACGAGAAAAATGAGGTTAGGTTAGGTTAGATTAATTTTATTCAGATGAACTAAGACAAGAGAGGTTAGGTTAGCTTAGGTGAGTTAAGACAAAAGTTAGGTTAGGTTAGGTGAACTATGACAAAAGTGATGTTGGGTTGGGTTATGTTAGGTCAGATGTACTAAGACAAAACTGATTAGGTTAGTGTCAGGGGATGTTGGTTGACGAGGTTCTTTTAAAAAGGGATCAACAACACTTGGGAAAAATAATTACATATAATTATTAAGTTATAGATATCTGTATCTTTGGCTAAAATTATCAATCAAAGTATTTCCAAAGGAATATTCCCATCAATGCTAAAAACTGGTTGTATAACACCCCTTTTTAAAGGGCGTGATTCTACACTAGCAACAAATTACAGGCCGGTGTGTTCATTATCTGTGTTCAGCAAAGTTTTTGAAAAAAAATTTAAAAAGTAGAATGCAGCGATATTTAGAATCCTACAATTTATTATCTCCAAATCAATATGGCTTTCGTAATAATACAGTACTGTAAAACAACGGAAATGGCTATTTTAAATCTTATGGAAAATGTAAATATAGCTAAGGAGAACAAAGAAATAATGATATCAATATTTATGGATTTGAGTAAGGCGTTTGATGTAATAGACCATAATATTCTACTTAATAAATTATACTTTTACGGCTTTAGAGGAGCACTCAGTGATTGGTTTAAAAGTTATTTGTCCAATAGATATCATTTTGTATCAGTAAATAAGGTTTGCTCAACTAAAGCGCCTGTTAAACATGGTGTGCCACAGGGCTCAGTTCTGGGTCCACTGTTATTTTTATTATATATAAATGACCTTCCACGTTCATCTGATATACTGAACTTCATAATTTTGCAGATAATACAACTGTCTTTTTCTTGCAAAGATGTTAATACAGCTAAGAATATATTTTATTCAAAATTCATCAGTGTAATGAAATGGTTGACCACCAATAAACTCTTCCTAAATACCAGTAAAACAAATTTTATGATTTTTACTAATAAAAGAAATGTATATCTTGATGAACTTAATGTTAATGAAATCGCCATAAAGGAGTGTACTGTAACAAAATTTCTTGGTGTAATGCTAGATAAGAATTTGCAGTGGAGTGATCATGTAAATTATATCGCGAAAAAGATTTTATGGAGCGTTGCTAGAATGTTTAAACTTACAGTAGACATGTAGTCCCGAAACAAGTTTTATTGACTATCATACTCTTGTTCTTCCTTATATAACGTACTGCACCCTTGTTTGGGGAAACTCCGCTAACAACGCATTAAATGGTATCTTTGTTATCCAAAAACGAGCAATAAGGTTATCTGATGCTGATTTCCTTGATCACTCTAGTGCATTATTTAAAGAGCTAAACCTACCAAAGCTCAACAATATATACCAAACAAACTGGCACATTTTATTTTTATTTACAAGTGTAAGAACAAAATCATTAATTTACAATGGGTAAATAGATATTTTGTAACTCATCAAGAAATCCACCCGTATTATACCAGAAATACTGTAGATCAAAGCTTGTTATACCTCAATTTAGATTGTCTTCATCTCAAAAACTACCCATTTTCATTGGATTGAAACTATGGAATGACTTGCATGCCGATATAAAAAATATTGTGAATGTAAATTTGTTTAAAACCAAGTTCAAATCCCGATTAATAATGGCATACTAACAAAAATCTACGATTCATGTCCACTAATATTGTCCATTAATATTGTAATACATGTTTTAACTATTAATAATACTTATTTAATAACAACTAGTTGCTTATTTTTAATAAGAGCCCAGTAAAACCTAAAGCTTAAGGGCCAAATTAAAAAAAAATAAATAGTTGAGCTTCACAATTATTCATGTCATTGTAAATTGAAAAAAAATGTATTTATTTTATTATTAATAAAAGGTTATTCTATTAAAAAATAAAAGATTAAAGATAATACAAATAAATGAGAAAATTAATAAATCGTGACAAAATAATATGAGTTAAATAAGTTAAATAAATCTTAAATGTGCTTAAATATTCATCAAGATTGTTTTGATTAGACAGCTAATTTGCCGTGAGCCCAGGCTATCCAATAAGATGATGACACTTGGTCACAGGGGTTCCAAAATGTAGTAAGGCTTCTGTTGTTCAAGGTGGTGATTGTCAATTCTGACCCTCTACGTTTAGAGTTGAGTCTCAGTGCAAGGCTCGTAGCTCCCTTGCGTGAGAGGGAAATAAGCATAATCACTAACCTAACCAAAATTGTTACATACGCTAATAAAGATACATAATATAAGTGGTTACACAATTGGATATACAGAAATAAGTAGTTATAATTGTTACAAACTAACATTTACATAATAAAAATTAATACAGGAAAAGGGTGCTTACCTTGCGTGTCTCCGGAACCTTCTACCTTTAGAAGGCACCGGAGCAGGCAAGATAAGCTCGGTCAGCCCCAAAACGAGCATAACCATAAGATAACTATAGTTATAATTAGCCCTTTAAGCCCTGAAGTTTTTGTAGGGTTAAGTTATGAATGCGTGTATTTGAAACGTTAGCAATTTGTACCATTAGTCCTTAAAGGGTTAGGGTCCTGCAGTGGGCATAAACTTGCACAATGACCCTACATAATATTGTGAAGAGGGAAAATGAGTCCTACTTCATTTCATTTACAGTTAGGTTAGGTTAATTTTTTCAGGTGAACTAAGACAAAAGTGAGGTTAGGTTTGGTCAGATGTACTGAGACAAAATTGATGTTAGGTTACGTTAGATTAGGTGACTAAGACAAAAGTGAGGTTAGTTTAGGTTAGGTGACCTACAAGAAAATTGA
Organism: Bathynomus jamesi; assembly: GCA_023014485.1. Classification (NCBI taxonomy): domain Eukaryota; kingdom Metazoa; phylum Arthropoda; class Malacostraca; order Isopoda; family Cirolanidae; genus Bathynomus; species Bathynomus jamesi. The sequence continues at coordinate 1,932,354 of JAJOZX010000076.1, forward strand.
GGTTAGGTTAGGTTAGGTGACTTACGGGGAAATTGAGGTTAGGTTAGGTTACGTTACTCTAGGCGAGTTAAGACAAAAGTTAGGTTAGGTTAGGTCAGGTGGTCTATGACAAAAGTGAGGTTAGGTTAGGTTAGGTCAGATGTACTAAGAAAAAAGTGATGTTAGGGTAGGTGACCTACGAGAAAAAGTGAGGTAGATTTGGTTAATTTTTTCAGATGAACTAAGAAAAAGTGAGGTTAGGTTAGGTTGGATTAAACTTTTTAGATGAATTAAGACAAAAGTGAGGGGGTTAGGTTAGCTTAGGTTAGATCAGGTGACCTATGAAAAAAGTGAGGTTGGGTTAGGTCAGATGTACTAAGACAAAATTGGTTAGGTTAGGTTAGGTAACCTACTAGAAAAGTGAGGTTAGGTTAGATGACATAAGACAAACGAAAAGTTAGGGTAGGTTAGGTTAGGTTAGTTAACATAAAACAAAAATTAGGTTAATTTGGTTAGGTTACCTGAACTAAGACAAAAGTGATGTTAGGTTAAGTTAGTTTAGGTTACATCAGGTGACCTTAGACAAAATTTATTTTAGGTTAAGTTACGTAAGGTGACCTAAAACAAAAGTGAATGTACAGTAGGTTAGGTGAGGTTAGATATGATGAACTATAACAAGTGAGGTTACTTTAGTTTAAGTTAGGTTAGATTACATCAGGTTACCTAATTTAAAAGTGAGGTTAGGTTAGGTTAGTTCACCAATGACAAAAAGTAGGTTAGTTCAGGTTAGGTCAGTTAACATAAAACAAAAGTGAAGGTAGGTTAGATTATGTGACCTATGCCAAAGTGAGGTTAGGTTAGGTTAGCTCAGGTGACATTAGACGAAAGTGAAATTAGGTTAGGTTAATTTTGGTGACCTAAGACAAAAATGAGGTTACATTTGGTTACGTTAGGTGAACTAAGTCAAAATCGAGAATAGGTTAAGTTAGGTGACCAAAGGTAAACTTGAGATTTGGTTAGGTTAGGTTACCTAAGATAAAAGTGAATGTTGGTTAGGTTAGTTAGGTATGATAAACTTAGTCGAAAGTGAGGTTAGTTTAGGTTAAGTTAGGTTAGTTTAGTTTACGTCAGGTTACCTAATTTAAAATTGAGGTTAGGTTTGGTTAGGTTAGGTAATGTTACCTAAGACAAGTGGAGGTTAGATTAGGTTAGATCATTTGACATTAGATAAAAGTGAGGTTAGGTAGGTGACCTCAGACAAAAGTGAGGTTAGGTTTGCTTAGGTGAGGTTAAATTATGTGACCTAAGATAAAAGTGAGGTTAGGTTAGCTTAGGTTAGGTTAAGTGACCTAAAACAAAATTTGTGTTAGGTTAGGTTACGTCACGTTACCTAAGACAAAATTTAGGTTAGGTTACGTTACATCATGTGACCTAAGACAAAAATGAGTTTAGGTTATGTTAGGTCAGGTGACCTTTGACATATGTAAAGTTTGGTTACGTTAGGTCAGGTGACCTACGACAAAAGGTAACCTAAGGTTAGGTTAGGTTAGGTGACCTAAGAAAAAGTGAGGTTAGGTTAGGTTTGGTTACGTGACCTAAGTCAAAAGTGAGGTTAGGTTAGGTTAAGTGTCCTACGACAAAAATGAGGTTAGGTTAAGTGTCCTACGACAAAAATTAGGTTAGGTTAGTTTACGTTATGTAACCTACGAGAAAAGTGAGGCTAAGTTAGGTTAATTAGATGATATATACTAAGACAAAAGTTAAATTAGGGAAGGTTAAGTTAGGTTAGGTAAGTTAACCTAAGAATAAGGCGAGGTTAGGTTAGGTCAGGTGACCTAAGACAAAGGGAGGTTAGGTTAAGTTAGGTTAGGGTAGATGACCTAAGACAAAAGTGATGTTAGGGTAGGTTAGTTCAGGTGACCTAATACAAAAGTGATGTTGGGTTAGGTTAGGTAAGGTGACCTAAGGTAAAAGTGAGGTTACGTTAGGTTAGATTAGTTGACCGAAGACAAAATTGAGATATGGTTACGTTATGTTAAGTTAGGTTAAGGTAGGTGACCTAAGACAAAAGTGATGTTAGGGTAGGTTAGTCAGGTGACCTAAGACAAAAGTGAGATTAGTTTAAGTTAAGTTAGGTTATCTAAGACAAAAATGAGGTTACGTTAGGTTAGGTTATGTGAACTTAGTCAAAATCGAGATTAGGTTAAGTTACATCAGGTAACCTAATTGAGGTTAGGTTAGGTTATCTAAGACAAAAGCGAATGCTGTTTAGATTATGTTAGGTATAATGAACTTAGACAAAAGTGAGATTAGTTTAGGCTAAGTTAGATTTGTTTTGATTACGTCAGGTTACCTAATTAAAAAGTGAGGTTAGGTTAGAGTAGGTCATGGGACGTATGACATTTTTGAGGTTAGGTTAGGATACTTTATGTCAGGCGACTTAATACAAAAGTGAGGTTAGGTTAGGTTAGATCACCTAAGACAAAAGTGAACGTAGGTCAGATGAAAGGTTAGGTTAGGTTAGATCACCTAAGACAAACGTGAACGAGGTCAGATGAACTAACACCAAAGTGAGGTAAGTTTAGCTTTAGTTAGGTTAGGTCACCTAAGACAAAAGTGAGGTTTGGTTAGGTTAGGTGAGTTGACCTAAGACAAAACTGAGGTTAGATTAGGTTTCGATAGGTTAGGTTAGGTGACGCATGAGAAAAGCGGGGTTAGGTTAGGTTATGTCACATCACCTAAGGCAAAAGTGAGGTTAGGTTAGGTTAGGTCAGGTGACCTAAGGCAAAAGTGAGGTTAGGTTAGGTTAGATCAGGTGACCTAAGAAAAAATTGTGGTTAGGTTAGGTTAGGTAAGGTGACCTATGACTAAAGTGAAGTTAGATTACGTTTGTTTAGGTTGGATTACGTGACTAAAACAAAATCGAGATTAGGTTACGTTAAGTCAGATGACTAAGACAAAAGTTAGGTTAGGTTAGGTTAGGTCACCTAAGGTCGTGTTGGTTTGCGACAAAAGGAAATTTAGGTTACTCTCGCCCTTACTGACGGGGTAAAGACAGTTATGGTTTCTCTCGCTCTTTATTTACTAGGAAAAGAGAGTCATGGTTACTCTTGTCCTTTAGTGACGTTGGAAAGAATCAGGGTTACTGACGATGTAAAGGTAGTAATTTTCCATTACAAAGTTGAGAAGAGTATCCAGCAGGCAGATGATTTGTTTTCGAACAAAAATGAGGTTAGGCTAGATAAGCCCTAAATAAAGGGCAAGAGTAACCATGACTCTTTTCCTTGTCAGTAACCCTGATTCTTTCCCACGTCATAAATGGGCAAGAGTAACCATAACTGTCTTTACCCCGTCAGTAAGGGCGAGAGTAACCATGACTCTCAGTACCTCGTCAGTAAGAGCGAGAGTAACCGACCTTAAAGGACCTTAAATGACCTGACCTGACCCAACCTAACCTAAACTCCCCTTTTCTCGCAAATGAACACGACCTTAGGTGACCTAACCTAACCCAACGTAACCTCACTTTTGTCTTAGGTCACCTACCCTAACCTAACCTCACATCACTTTTGTCTTAGGTCACCTGCCCTAACCTAACCTACTTCACTTTTGTCAAAAACGAACACGCCCATAGGTGACCTCACCTGACCTAACCTAACCTCACTTTTGTTAAAACGAAAACGTTAGGTGACCTAAACTGACCTAAACAAACCTCACGTAACCTCACTTTTGTCTCAAGTCACCTAACCTAACTTAACCTCACTTTTGTCTCAAGTCACCTAACCTAACTTAACCTCACTTTTGTTTTAGGTGACCTGACCTAACGTAACTTTACTTTTGTCTTAGGTGACCTGACCTAACCTTACTTTTGTCTTAGATGACTTGACCTAACTTAACTTCACTTTTGTAAATACCCAACACGACCTTATGCTCCTGACCTGACCTCACCTAACTTAACCTAACCTCACTTCTCTCTTTGGTCACCTGAACTAACCTAACCTAACCTCACTTTTATCTAAAAAAAAACGACCTTAGGTGACCTACCCTAACCTAACCTAACAGCACTTTTGTCAAAAACGAGCACAACCTTAGGTAACCTAGGGTTCGCAAAAAGTTTTTACCATGCTGGTGTATCATTAGCATAAATATATAGGTCAAGATTTTCGCGCTATGAACCATGTAAAGTTTTGGTGCAACGCATATCTTACCCTCGGCAACTCTGTAGGATCGCAAGTGACGACTGCTATGCATATTCTGCTTAGTATTCCCCAACACAGTGAATTGGATTGTCGCCATTTTGTGCGTGTTGGTGTGTGTGTGTGCTGCATGTTTGTGCTCTCTACAGTGTTGTCTATATTCTTCAGAACAGACCAATTAAATATGCTGGGAAGAATCTGTGCAGTGTAGAAAAAGACAGAATCTTGGCTTTATTAAGTGAGAATGTAACAATCAGTGAGGTCGCAAGCCGGACTGGCCGAAGCATTTCCTGCATTACGCGGCTAAAAAGAGCTGTGCGTCACCTCCCGCCTGATCAGATTCCTAGACAAAAACCCACGCCAGGACGGCCCCGAGTGACCTCTAAGGCCACTGACAAGTTAATGAAACGTGAAGTGATGAAAAACCCACGCATTACTGCCTGTGATTTGAAAAAATCCCATCTTAATGTACAGTACTTAGCAGGGACGAGATTATAGCTAAATAACAAAAAAAAAGAGTTCGTGACAGTACTTGCGAAAAGCAATTTTTCAACGTGATCCTATAGATTTTGACCCAAGGACCACGAATCAGAAGATGCGCCAAAAATTTGACCCCCAAATAAGGTTACCAGCCAGACTTTAGGGGTCATTCAAGGCTACATAATGTAAAAAACTGAAAAAACAAGGGAGGGCCTATTGGTGTCAAATGAAAGCTCTTATCAAGACAAAACACTTTTATTTCGAGATTTCTAGATACAAAGTAGTAGGGGTCAACCATGTGACTTGTACATGTGATTTAAGGTAAAAAAACAAAATTAACTAAAATTTAATGTAATGTAATGAACTGAGTTACTTCATAAAAGTAATATCTACTGTTTGGAACTTAAAGCATATTTCATTTATTCTACCAGGTTTCGAAAAACTTCAGGTAGCTTATTATTAAATAAGAGAAAAAAAGCAAAATTTTTAAACAAAAAATCTATGGATTACAAATCAGTATGGGTAACTGACTGACAGAATTCTCACCTAAGACTGGTATAAAGTTCTGCTTTCTAATCTCTTCAGCAACTGCATTAAAATATTCAAGAAACCTGACTTTTTACAATTTGGAGCAAGTAAAAATAGTAGTATGGGCGCAAAAGGTTAGAGTGCAGTGCAATGATGCAATGTTTCAATGGGTGCCAGTGCCAACCCCCTCCCCCTTGTTGCAAGACCCTCCCCCCAGTGCCAACCGCAGGGTGCAAAAAAAAAGAAAGGGGGAAGGGGAACTCCCCCAGCAAGCCGTGGGTCCACCTGACCTCTCTGGGAGAGAAGAGGGGACGGCCTCACCCCCAAAGGGGTATACCTAACCTAAGAGAGAGAGGAGGAGGAGAGAGAGGAAGAGACCATCCAGCTTCCACGAGAGGCGGAAGCTCAATGAGTGGTCATGGCAGCAACACTTGACTTAGAACTCAAAATCCGCCAGTTGGCGTAGAAGCCATTGCCTCCAGGCATTATCAGCCAGTTGGCTCAGTGTATACATCGCCTGAACATTCAAGAAGCGCACACAAACGCACATAGATCCCCTATTATTACACACACGCACAGCTATCTATACTAATTACTTATTTAGTTATAGACGTTTCCAAAGAGAGAGCGGCGTCTATTTACTTTTGTCATTCATCTCTTATACAAAATGCCTTCAAAACAGCATTTCTTTTTATTCCAAGAAAGACGACAAATACCCGAATTGTTCATTCTGCCGATGGTCAAACTTTTCACTCCAACCTAGACCTACGGTGTAACGGGGAATCCAGCACCCTAGCATCTTAACCACTAGGTCACCCGGAGTACCCATATTATCCACCAACCAATTGTGCGAAAGCTGGGTGTGCTACGCATCTAATAATAAAAGAAATACACAGGGCTCTTTACACTGCACATTATTCAAACAACATGCGGAAGGATGTTCGTTTACCGAGCGCCAGTTGCAATCACCGGGCCTCGAGCACGGACCCGATGCGGTTCTCGTTTTTGTACAATTTTTTCATCCATCTTAATATTCATTCTTTTGATTTGAGAAGTCTATATATTAAACTTACCATATGAAAGCAGGTTTAATAATACGCAATAGATATACTAAAAACGTATATTAAATTTGGTAAATTATTCTCATAGATAACATTCAGCAATCTTTTATATAAACTTTTATATTATTTTCATAAAGAAAATCCCGCCAATTCAAAGTTAATTAACTTAATTTTTATAGAAAACAGAGTAAAATACATTTATTATTTTCGCATCCACGTTACTTTACTCTTCCAGCCATGATCAAAAATTAATGAAAAATCTTAAAACGCATATCTTAAGTTTGTTCACGGAGTTTTATTTCAAATCCCCCATAAACTTTAAAACGAAGAGAATTGTCCCGATTTCCAAATTTATTTTTCAATTTCGCTAAGTCCCTCATATATATATATATATATACTACAGGTAAGATAATAAAACAGAAGTTTATGATACGGCCATCCTCTTCATAAACCCTCCACAATTAAATTTTTATTTATTTTCAGTTCTAGATGGTTGTAATATATATATATATATATATATATAATATATATATATATATATATATATATATGAAGGACTGCCCCAATTTCCAAATTTATCTTCCAATCTCGCTAAATCACTCATATATAATAATTCACTGGGGAACAAATTTCAAATTTTTGTTTATTGAATTAGATTTGACAGTTACTTCTAGGTAATTTGGGTGCGCTGAGCACGAATTTTTACTCGGTTTTGCTCTATCAGGTCCTGATTTTGCTCAACACCCCTCCTCTTTCGTCGTATTCATAAAAGGTTTTTTTCTCAATACTCGCTAAGTCTTTTTGCAGTTACACATTATGCAACTTGGTTTTTATCTAGGTATTTGTACCTATTGTTATGGTATTGTTGTATTATGTATATTTTTATATGTAACACCCTAAAAATATTTTTAATTTTGTCATTTTTAACCCATTTTAATATTAGTAAATTAAGCTAAAAATATCATAGAATTCTAAAATTTTCTCGAGCGTTCCTGTTCTCTGTAGAGTATTCTAGAGGGACAACTAAAATATATAAAAGCGACTCGTTTCCAGAGTTATCAGTCAATTCAATCAGTCAGTCAGTCAGTCAGTCAGTTGAGTTAGTTAATAATAAGTTTGGGCATTAACATAATTTTGAATTGGCATATGATTTAGTTAGTAATTTTGTCATCGTGATTTAATATAGTTGATTTAATTAGACGTAATTTATATTGTACCTACTCATCCGTGTTTCTAGTTTAATTTCATAGATTGTAAGTACCTATTTCATAATAAGTACCTATTTAAACTAATTTTTGTGTTTATATTTCAGATTTTCTTAAATTTATATGAATTAAGGGCTTTAAATACCTTTACAAATTGGCAGAACAATCAGCAATATGTCATCAAGCACTAGAAAGTTCAAATGCAAAAACAACCCTGATTCCTTCTGTTATATATGTGGAAATTTTACACTTCCACATCAACGAGCAAATATAACTGACTTCGTAAAAAGAGCTTACTTAGCTTATTTTGGCATAAAACTGGGGGACCAAGATAAATCGTGGGCTCCACATAAAGCCTGCACTATATGCATTGAAAGACTGCGACATTGGACGAAGGGTTCGGATTCAAAAATACCTTTTGGAGTTCCGATGGTAAGTTTATGATTTCATAAAACTACGTAATTTAATCACTAGTATACTATAACTTACCTAAATGTAATTGTAACTTAGGTACATAAACAAAAATTTACAGAAAATGTTTATAAGAATCTCAAATATTGCATAAGGTTGAAACACATAGAAATGTTAAATGTTTGGGTGATAACTTTTGATAAAATTCATAAAAACAAGTCTCTCGTCGCTTTTGTTAACGCTTTACAATTTTTTTTCCATATCAGGTGTGGCGAGAGCCTACTAACCACGAGACCGATTGCTACCTTTGCTTTGTCAAGACTTCGGGCTTCACTAAGAAAAATAAACATTGTATCGAGTACCCAAATTTCGACACCGCGATACGACCTGTGCTACATTCAAATGAGATCCCCATTCCAAAATTTAAGGGTCTGCCAACTCAAGAATTAGTTGAAGATGTTCCTGAAAATATTGTTATGCACTTTGAGGAGTCAGACACCGATTTTGACCACAGCGTATTTGAAAGTCAAAACGATCCGCAAAAGTTTAACCAGGCCGAGTTGAATGATCTTGTAAGGGATCTAAATTTGCCAAAAAAGGCTGCGGAAATTTTAGCTTCAAGACTTAAAGAGAAAAACTTGCTTACTTCAAACACATACATTTCATTTTACAGAAAAAGAGAAGAAGAACTTGTTAAATATTTTAGAACAGAGGATAGTTTAGTATATTGCTGCGACATAGTTGGTTTGTTAAAGAAGATGGGGGTTGAGTCTTACGATGCAAATGATTGGCGCTTGTTTTTAGACAGTTCGAAAAGAAGTCTTAAGTGTGTGTTGTTGCATAATGGCAATCTATACGGCTCGATACCGATTGGGCACTCAACAAAATTAAAAGAAAAGTATGAACATATAGAAAAGGTTTTAAATCTTATCAAATATAGGGAGCACGAGTGGATCATATGTGTTGACTTAAAAATGGTTAATTTTCTGCTAGGACAACAAGGAGGGTATACTAAATATCCCTGCTTCCTTTGCTTATGGGACAGCAGAGCCAAGGAAGAACATTATTTCAAACAAATCTGGCCAGCACGAACATCACTTACTGTCGGAGAAAAAAACGTAATTAATCCACCTTTAGTGAGCAGAGATAAAATCATATTTCCTCCTCTGCATATAAAACTAGGCCTCATTAAACAATATGTAAAAGCTTTAGATACGAACGGCGAGTGTTTCAAATACATAACTTCAAAATTTCCAAGTTTAAGTTATGAAAAAATCAAGGCGGGAATTTTCGACGGTCCACAAATAAGAACAATGATTAAAGACAGCAATTTTCCTAATGTCATGAATGAACGCGAAAAAAATGGCTGGTTCTCATTCGTGGACTTGATAGAAAACTTTTTAGGCAATTATAGGGCAGATAACTACGAAGAAATCGTAAAAAACTTTTAAGGGACTACAAAGAGTTAGGTTGCAATATGAGCATAAAAATGTATTTTTTGAATAGCCATCTTGACCGATTTCCAAGTAATTTAGGTGATGTAAGTGACGAACAAGGGGAGAGATTCCACCAAGATATCAAAATTATGGAGGAATGGTACCAAGGCCGCTGGGATTCCCACATGATGGCTGATTACTGCTGGTGCTTGAAAAGAGACCTGCCATCAACAAGCAAATACGCTAGAAAGTCTTACAAAAGAAAATTTTTGCCACAGTGAAAGCTTCATATCTGTTTGTTTTTTTATTTTAAGTCATTTCTATCGTTATAATGTAATTTTACTGTAGTTTGAACTGCTTGTATTCATGAAACTTGAAAAAAAAATTTAACACATGACTTAATTTTTTAGTCCTAATTTGAAAAATCTGGAAAATGGCACATAGGCTGTCGACAAGAATCAGTACCTGATAGAGCCAAACCGAGTTGAAATTCGTATTCAGCGCACCCAAATTACCTAGAATCAAGTGCCAGATATCATTCAGTAAAATACGTGTTGCCCAGTGATACTTATACACCACAGGCAAGGTAATAAAACAGATGTTTATCATAGAATAATAGATAGATAGAATAACCTTTATTAATAATAATAAAATAAATAAATTTTTTCAGTTTACAATGATATGAATAATTGTGAAGCTCGACTATTTATTTTATTTAATTTGGCCCTTAAGCTTTAGGTTTTACTGCGCTCTTATTAAAAATAAGCAGCTAGTTGTTATAAATTAATAATAATAAATAAATAAATAAGTAAATAAGTATTATTAATAGTTAAAACATGTATTACAATATTGAACAATATTAATGGACAATATTAGTGGACATTAATCCTAGATTTTTGTTAGTATGCCATTATTAATCGGGATTTCAACTTGGTTTTATACAAATTTACATTCACAATGTTTTTTATATCGGCATGCAAGTCATTCCATAGTTTCAATCCAATGAAAATGGGTAGTTTTTGAGATGAAGAAAATCTAAATTCAGGTATAACAAGCTTTGATCTATTTCTGGTCTGATACGAGTGGATTTCTTGATGAGTTAAAGGTTTAGCTCTTTAAATAATGCACTAGAGTGATCAAGGAAATCAGCATCAGATAATAACCTTATTGCTCGTTTTTGGATGACAAAGATACTATTTAATGCGTTGTTAGCGGAGTTTCCCCAAACAAAGGTGCAGTATGTTATATAAGGAAGAACAAGAGTATGATAAGGAGTCATACATCCGCTCCACAATTAATTTTTTACAATTATTTTAGATGATTGTAAAACTCTTTATTTATATATATATATATATATATATATATATATATATATATATATATATATATATATATCGGCACAATTGGTCGGTAGATAAAATGGTTATTTATTACACGCCAATCTCTCGACACCATAAACTTTCAACCGAAGCGAATTGCACCGATTTCCAAATTTATCTTCCAACGTCGCTAAGTCCATCATATATACAGTAGGGTGGATCGATTTTACATTTTTTTCGATTTTCATATTCTAATAGAGACAAAAACTTGCGCATGCATGAGAAAATAGCCTCTGCAAAATCTTAGCTTAATAGGTAATCATCTTCTGCCCCCGGCAGAGCGATGAAAATCATATTTTAGTAGTCAAAAACGTATTTTTCTTATAATTTTTAAAATATTTCAATATGCATCAAAATTATTCCTAATAACTATAAAGTCGATGAAAAAGACCTCATATGATCGTTTTTCCAAGCGCGTTGTCCTACGTTAATATCTTTTGCCCCCGGCAACAACGTCAAATGTTGAAAAAATAGGTAATTTATATACATATTTTCAGATCGGCTCTTTGTCTTAAATAATGCATTTATATTTCCCATAGCATTTATATCGTTGCTTAGGCATGAAATAACACACGCAAAATTTTATGACTCTAGGCTAGGGTTTAAAGGTCATCTCTGGTGAGTGCTGCCAGCAGCAGCAGCAGACTAACAATATTAGCACGGACGACATTGTGGCTATCGGCTGTGATGGTACCGCAGTGAACACGGGTCGAAAGGGTGGAGCCATTCGTATGATTGAAATGAAACTAGAAAGGCCAGTTCAGTGGATCATATGCCTATTACACGGTAATGAATTATCACTGCGACACCTCATTCAAGACTTGGACGGCAAAACAACTGGGCCAATGGGCTTTACTGGACCAGTTGGAAAACAACTGAACCACTGCGAAAAACTTCCAATTACAGAATTCGATGCCATTCCATCTCCCGACATTGACATAGATGATGCCGAGTTGAGCACTGACCAAAAATATTTGTTAGGCATCTACAGAGCAGTGTCGAGCGGTAGCTGCTCTTCAGCTCTCGCGGCTCGAAATCCAGGTAAGATGGCGCATTCCAGGTGGCTGACAACAGCAAATAGATTTCTGCGCCTCTGTTTCAACCAGTGAACCCTCCAGCACCTTCAACGAAATTGTGCGATTCATTATGACAGTTTACGCACCAATTTGGTTTAAGATAAAGAAAAACTCCAGTTTCACTGAGGGCTCAAAACATTTTTTCGAAATGATGCGTCTCTCTTAGACCATGCCTCAAAGATCTAAGACAATCGCCAACAAAGTCCTCCGTAGAAATTCTTTCTTTGCTCACCCAGAAAATATTTTGATCTCCATGCTACATGCCGATGAGCAACACATAAGAGAATTGGGATGGAGAAGAATATTAAAAGCACGATCAAAACAATCACCAGCGGGGGAAATTCGAGCCTTCGCCATGCCTGAGCTGCTCTACGATAGTCAAAACTATTACGAAATGATCAACTGGCAAACGGCTGAGGTGACCGAACCCCCCGTTACAAAAACAATACCTGATACCCGAATAAAAGAGTTTGTTGAGACGGGAGACCAGCCTGATGGACTGATCCCACTATTCCCTTGTCATACTCAAGCGGTCGAGAGACTCATCAAATTAGTAACCGAAGCCTCTGCCAGTGTAAGTGGAATAGAAGAGAGGGACGGATTCATCCGCTCCCGTCTTCACTCCCGAACAAAAATTCCACGATTTGATTCTAAGATTACCGTATGTAAATCGACATGCAGCCAAAGGAAGGGTGGTTGGGGCTGGATAGGGTGGAACTCGACGCACAGCCACCTCCTCGTGGTGAGTTCTGGGTTGCTAATTTTATAAAATTAGCAAGCGAGGAGCTGTACTTAGTACTTATCGTACTTATAACATCGCATTAACGTAATTATAATCCACATTTAGACTTTTCTCGGGGACAGAAGATATTACTCTAGAGTCATAAAATTTTGCGTGTGTGTTATTTCATGCCTAAGCAACGATATAAATGCTATGGGAAATATATAAATGCATTATTTAAGACAAAGAGCCGATCTGAAAATATGTATATAAATTACCTATTTTTTCAACATTTGACGTTGTTGCCGGGGGCAAAAGATATTAACGTAGGACAACGCGCTTGGAAAAACGATCATATGAGGTCTTTTTCATCGACTTTATAGTTATTAGGAATAATTTTGATGCATATTGAAATATTTTAAAAATTATAAGAAAAATACGTTTTTGACTACTAAAATATGATTTTCATCGCTCTGCCGGGGGCAGAAGATGATTACCTATTAAGCTAAGATTTTGCAGAGGCTATTTTCTCATGCATGCGCAAGTTTTTGTCTCTATTAGAATATGGAAATCGAAAAAAATGTAAAATCGATCCACTCTAATATACAGGGGTTCGACAAAATAATATGAACACCCGCCGATTTCACTGGTTATCTTTACGGACTGCTCAGACACAAAGTAAACGGTAAAATGACTGGCAAACCTATTTAAATGCGTAACAGAGAGTGTATACGTCATGTTATAACCCTCACGTTGTTTTTACAGATCTGAGTGAATTATGAATTAGCAGTTATGAAAGACTTGTCAGACTTCCAAAGAGGGCAAATTGTCGGAGCGCGGATGGCTGGTGCATCGGTGACGAAAACCGCTCAGATGTTCAATGTATCCAGAGGAACTGTTTCTATGGTCATGTCTGCATACCAAAACCATGGAAAGACAAGCACCGACAAATGCAATAGTGGACGCAAGAAGAAGCTGTGTGATCGAGACCGCCGGGTGCTAAAGCGCATTGTGACAAAGAACCATAAGACCACAGCTCCAAAAGTGACTGCAGAGCTTAACCAGCATCTTGCAAGCCCGGTATCGACCAGAACTGTACGTCGCGAGCTCCATGGAGCTGGATACCATGGGAGGGCTGCAATTGCCAAACCCTTCCTTTCGCACATCAACATTGAGCGGCGCAGAAAATGGTGTAATGACCATAAGAATTGGTCAATGGACCGGTGGAAGAATGTAGTCTACTCCGACGAATCCTCCTTTACGCTATTTCCATGTTCCGGTCGAGTTTACTTCTGGAGACAGCCTAAAGATGCTTATGACCCCGACTGCCTGATCCCAACCGTTAAGCATGGAGGAGGATCTGTGATGGTTTGGGCAGCAATATCGTGGAATACTCTTGGCCCAGCTGTAGTACTGCATGGTAGGGTTAACGCCCAGGTCTATCTGTCAATATTGGCTGACCAGGTCCATCCCATGGTCAAAACGCTGTTTCCCAATGGCGGCGCCGTCTTCCAGGATGATAATGCACCAATCCACACCGCTGGGGTCGTTAAAAACTGGTTTGAAGAGAATGTTAGTGACGTAGAACGCTTGGATTGGCCTCCACAATCCCCGGATCTTAACATTATCGAGCATCTGTGGTGTCAGTTGGAGCAGCAGGTCAGAAGCCGATTCCCACCGCCGGCGTCTTTGGCGGAACTGGAGCAGGGTTTGCTCGAAGAATGGCTCAGGATTCCTCTAGCCACAGTCCAAAAGCTGTATGAATCAATTCCCCGACGCATTGCAGCTGTTATTGCCGCTAAAGGAGGACCAACTCCATATTAAGAATAAAAACCGCCATTTATCAAGGTGTTCATATTATTTTGTCCAACCCCTGTGTGTGTGTATATATATATATATATATATATATATATATATGAAAAAAAAATTCACGAAAGTGACACGTGAAAAATATTTATGATGAATAAAACCACGAAGGGAAAAGAAACACAAAGGGGTGCTCAAGCGCTTTCGTCTAATGACATCCTCAGGAACACTGGAGTGAAAGGACAGATCAAGGCAATATATAGGTTACAAAAATAAACATACATACATACATATTCATATATATATACATCGTAAAGAACGACGCTTGTATAGGAGATATTCCGCGCAAGACGAGAAAGAGAAAACAACAAATGAAAAAATGAAGTACCACCTGGGAATCGAACCCGGGATCTTCCGATTGCCGGTCAGACGCGATAACCACTACACCATGGACTTCACTCTTCCAAATGCCGTAATTCCTCTACATACTCGCAGAAACCAATGCCCCAAGGGGGCACCTCCCGCATGCCGTAACATTATATACATTCAACTGCAAAGAACACGCAGTATAAATAACGTAAAGAACGACGCTTGTATAGGAGATATTCCGCGCAAGACGGAATATATATATATAGTAAGCATAGAAAAAATTGTGGGAGGAGCAAACATTTGTATGGGAGATTGACACTTTTAGCACTTCAGCCGACATTCAATATAAATATAAACAATATAAACAATATAAACAAGCCATTTGAATTTATATTGAATGTCGGCTGAAGTGCTAAAAGTGTCAATCTCCCATACAAATGTTTGCTCCTCCCAAAATTTTTTCTATGCTTACTATATATATGTATATGTGTGTATATATATGTATATATATATATATGTATATATATATGAATATGTATGTATGTATGTTTATTTTTGTAACCTATATATTGCCTTGATCTGTCCTTTCACTCCAGTGTTCCTGAGGATGTCATTAGACGAAAGCGCTTGAGCACCCCTTTGTGTTTCTTTTCCCTTCGTGGTTTTATTCATCATATATATATATATATATATATATATATAACAGTTAAAGTAATAAAATGGATGTTTATCATACTTCGATCTCTCTCTCTCTCTCTCTCTCTCTCTCTCTACGAATCATTTCTGGGAGGAATCTATCGAATGGGTAAGTTATATCTGACACGCCCCAGACTTCACGGATCAGCCAATTACACCCCAGTGGGCGGAGCCTCAGGACCTCTGGTTGGTGGTTAGTCACGCTTACACGTTATTCCCCACCCAAATTTCACCGACGGCCAATAGGAAACTCGTGATTCGGCTATTGTGGGTGGTTACAATTAGGATAGTGTATATAAAAGGGGGCCGTTTCATCTGGACTCCACAGCAGTTGTATTTATCAGCGACTAACCACAGACATCACCATGAGCCAATCACAACAGCTTTACGGCTACCCGCAGTTGTTTGAAGATGGGGATTTCTATGCAAGGGCTACACTTCATCTTTTCGCAAATTCATGGAAAGTTCTACAGGTAGGATTTTATAATTATTAAAAACTTTTAAGATTTGCCTGCGGTCCCGGGCTCGTTACCCGGTGCCGGCAGACGATGCGTAGCACAACCAGCTAATCTTCCTTCCTGATAGCGTCATTTAGACAGTGAATTTTATTATTTGAAAGTGAAATTTTATTACACGCTTGTTACTGATAACTTAAAAATTTATAGAAAGTTCTACAGGTAGGATTTTAGAATTATTAAAAACTTCTAAGATTTGTCTGCGGTCCCGGGCTTGTTACCCGGTGCTGGCAGATGATGCGTAGCACATCCATCTAATCTTACTTTTGAGCCCTGTCAGGATATCAGCTTTGTGACTGTAACTTGCCAGGACGCCCTAATCGGCATTTTCTCTTATTGTAACTCTTTAATTAAACTTTCATTTAATTTAACTTTAATTCAAAAAGATTCAGTTGGACTAATCATGTTAATTTCTCTTTAAAGGACCGATGCGGAACTTGATCGGGTTATAGCTACTTTTTGCGACGGCTTTGATGAAAGACAAATAAATGACGACGATTTGAAGGCTTTACCGCACAGCCAACCCAATGGCCTTAATACCGAGGACGAGGTATTGGTTCACATCCGGTCCAACGAATGTCAGGACAGCGAGGAACTAATGTAAGTTTTTTTTTGTGGTTAAGAAACAAACACATTGTATTTTCATTCAATTTATTAAGTGGTAGAAAGCATGTTTTAGTACAATTCGGCTTACAGAACTAGCGTCCATTAAATAAAACTAATATTAATGGAGACATTTTAGAGTTACAATTATATAGATACGTAAAACTTTAACAATATAGTTACAATTATATATGCACACGTAAACTTTACACAATACAGCGAGTGCGTACAAATGGGAACCTTTTTTGTATCTTTCTGCATACTAATTCGTCATTCATCTCAGTGTCGCACAAATCGAAGAATTTTTAAAAATTTATAAATCCCTTCCCACGTGACATGTGCAGGAGAAATGAAAGACAGTACATGCCACCACAGGTATTACTAAAATATCCTTGGAAACGGTAAGGATTCCAGACATTTTCAGGGACATTTAGCTGTTCGATAAATTGTACAACTACAGGGTCACTCCATGGCTGAGTGCCGAGTGGATCAAAATAGTACATTCTTTCAATTTTTAAAAATAGATTGCAAACCAATGAATCCCCTCACCCCCCACAATGCCCATATTGACGATAAGACTACACCAATCTCTCGTAGTTGACAATTACAATGCTTCATTCTTCGCAAACACACCGATAAATTTGGAGCGTGTGACTTGGTCACTCTTCATTACTCTCTGGAGTGTATTTGCGTCCATTCTAAAAGTCTGTGACAACGTTCCTGAAAAGGTCGAGCTCTATTAGAGCTTATGATTCGAGGTATACTAGTATACTAATAGGTGCGTCTATAGATTCGGCGAATTCCAATCTGACTGAGATGTTCCCACTTTGTTGTGGACCCAAGTGTGTATTTACACTAGCAGATAAGTCGGGGGTAATATCAAATGGGTAAAGGATAAGTTGATCGAAAAATTCTTTCTGCGTTACGCCAATCCCAAGCTCGTCACAGCCACCGGCAATATGAATATGGGCCAGATTACTATAAGCTTTCGCGCAAAACGGGAACACAGCGTCTGAACACAGCGTCCGTAACCATAGTCCCGCCCAATGCAACGCCATTTACGTATAGAGTTATATTTTTAAAGCGGAAATTCTCGAATTTAAAGGCGCTCTTTTTATATTTTCCATTCGTCGAAGCGTGATCCTGCATTCCAATTAATATCCCTTTAGGTAGAACTACCTGGGCCACGCACGTTTTCTAGCTGCTTCGAGGCCAACCCGGCGGGCACCGTGTATAGTTTGATCTGTGCTCTGTTAATTGGGTATTTTACTGTTGCATGTATTAAATTTTTTTCAATTACTACATATTTCGACGAACTTAATTTCACTCGCCGTACGCGCAGATATGTTTCCATGATGTCATTCACAACGGGCTTTGCGCCCTCTTCTTGATCAGGTCCCAGATTTATGCAGATCTCAGGATTCGTGCGGTTGAGTTTTAGCTTTATTTCCACCTCATTCATAAGCAGTTTCTCTTGGAACGTGAAGTCTGAATGCAGACGACCAAAACACTCCTATATCTTCTTTGTAGAATTTTTTAGTTTATCCTTTATACTACTTTCGTCTTTAGTCTGATAATAGCCCTCGGCGGTTAAAAAGGTATCCTTCGCTTCTTTTGAAAAGTTGAGGACATGTTCCAGATAAGCTCATAGGTGATAATACCCCGTTCCGTTCCGGAGATGTTAACCTGATTTAAATACACCTCACACTGGCTGAATATGGAATGTAGAAAGTTGGTTTCAGGGTATGCAGAGTAATTATCATCGCAGTCCGTTCCATCTGAATGGGCTATACGCAGTTTAGCATACATGTGCATACAGCTTGGATCAAAAAAGTATGGGTCTGAGCTTGGTATCACGAATTCTATAGGGGCACTTGGTGAACTAATTGTGTTTAATGGGTTAATTATAATAAAGTCGCTATTCTCAATAGAAATCTGTGTAGGGGGCATATTAAAGAAGGACAGTTCCGATTTACAAAATTGTGAGTTACACGGATGGATGAAACGCGCCATGACGAGTCAGAAATAGTGCCACCTCTCTCGACAAGTAGTAATCAGCCTATGATTCGTTAAAAAAAATTATCAGCCTCAGCCTTCATACGCTTAGAACACTTCTTGTTTGATGTCCTTTTAGTTTAGCGCCACGTGTTGGTAACCCCCTTCTTCCGGACAGCCTTCTTCTTTCCGTCACCACGCATTTTCCTCTTTGCATTTTTGATGATTTCGTCCCGTGTACGTTTTAAATGTTTTTTTTAGAGCTTCTTTAGGTTTAGTTCCACCCATTATGTCTTCTTCCGCGTTAAAACCTGATTGTAACGCCTTCCTCCCGAGATATCTAGCCCCCCCCTCTTCAACAATGGGACAGCCATGCGTAGAATGTTTGAAAAAATGGAGCCAAGCCCACTCCCACGCTGATATCTCACCCCTCGATAGACTGTGAAAGGCCTTCGTGTCATTATAACTGAATGCGACGAAAGTGTAGCTTCACTGTTAAGCTCCCATCACCGAATGGGAAATTTTTTGCCTCAATCGTTCTTATATATATTGAGATATTGGTTAATAGATTGGTCGCAACATTCACATAATGGGGCTTGTCATATATAATGCTCAAACTCTTCCCTCTATGTTTGGGAATGTGTACAATGCGCAGCAGGCGCGCATGGGTGTCCCCAACAAATTGATACTCCACGATATTGCTGTAAATATAGCACGTCTGGGGATGGATAGCTTTCACCCAATTTCTCCAATTTCAACTGATACATTAAGCTGGACAAGTCATGCTGTGTCTCGTGAAAGGTCTCTTTGGAGGGTTGCACTATATCGACCCTCGGCCACAATTGTGAACAGCTCTTTGTCTTTAATATTTCTACTAAGCGTTGATTTTAACTTCAACGTGCCTGCAGGTGTGTCTATGTTTACGACTTCAAAAAGTAAGTCGTTTGTCAAGTACATTTTTTCAAGACTCTTGTTTAACCCCGTCACAATGTCCGTGGCTGTGTCATAATGACCGATTCCTAGTGTTACATTTGTATATAGTACTGTACCTCACCGAACAGGACTGGTCGCATAGTGTTGTCTAAGGTTATGCCTAATTTTCCACACTCATCGACTCTTCTAAGGATCAGAAATATGATCTGTTCATTTTCAAGAGTTAAAAATTTGGTGGCTAACTGGAATTCACAAACACCAACTTCGTACGAATCACGTTCCAACTCAATGGGCCCATGGAGTTCTGTTACAAAGTTGGCCAGGGTGTTGTTAGGATGTACAGAGAAAGAAGAAGAGGACGGGAGTGTGATATAGAAGTGGTTAGGCGCCATGTTGCATACTATTTAAGCTTCATTATTACAGCAGCTTTTATATAGGTGTTGAAGCTTTCTGGGTACCCTAGCCATTTCACCAGGTACATTTTTCTCTTTCCTGAACCTTTGCTGCCTATAATTTTTTTTAAATTTTAAGCACATTTTTTCCTAAATTAAAAGAAACTTTCTGCAACTCATCGCGGTAAAAGCCTCCTGCGATTTCCGACCCATTTAAATCTTCAACGTAATACATCATTATCTCGCCTTTAGGTCTCATAGAACTAACTTTCAAAATCTCACATGTCCATCCTTGCTCAAATCCCATCGCGAATTTATTTCCCGAACGCGATAGCCTTACATAATCATTGATTTTGAAACGTGTAGAGTGTGGTGGCGGTGTTCTATCTCTTCTCACATCAGGCTCTGGGGGCGTACCTCTTTCTAAAACTTCGTTAGATGTTGTGCCAATCGTACGGTGGTGTCAACGGTTATATGACGAGGCCAATGATCCCAGAATGTTTATATATCTGTATGTGTTTTTATGGGTAAAATAGGATGCATGCGTTCCTTTATGGTATGTTGAACTCTTTCAGCTAAAGAGGACTTATGTATAGAATTGCTTGTGTAGTAACTGATCTTAAACTCTGTCAGCATGTTCTGAAAAGCGCGGCCTATAAATTCTTTCCCCATATCCGTACAAAAATAGCCAGAAACCCTGTTTTCTTTCAACATCAGCGTTTTGGTAGCTTTAGCAACTGTTTCAGGCGATTTATTTTTCAGAGGAATAAGCCACAGATATCTAGAGAATACATCTATTACACTGTGTAACACTGATTCTGTTTATATAGAATTTTTTGTTTTTATATGCATTTGTGGGCGCTGAGTCCAAATCTGGCCTTGGTTTGTGTGTATCATCAATGGTTTCAGAGATAATCCATTTTTCATGTTTTACCAGTATAATGTTATTATGGGCGCAGCAATATCAGAATAATCAGAAATTGTTGAGAACAATCCGGATGTCCGTTGACAGTTTCTTGCTCTAGAAATTGCCCGAAACTTCCACTGTGCTATATAAAGAAGAGCGCAGAGTCTGAGAAGTCAGTAAGTGTGAGCACACAAAGAAAGCAGGTTGTTTGTCTGATGGTTACCAGCAGTGGTGTAGTGCTGTGGGAACGCGTGGGAACGGCGTTCCCTTATTTTTTTGGTAGACGGAACGGCGTTCCCTCACTATTTCCAATAAATCTGAACTTACAAATCTCTAACGTCATGAAATTTTAATTCCCACCCCTAGAAGAAATATGAGAAAGAATCATTAACTGTTTCATTTCTTTTAGCTTCGACTGAGGCAATGCTAGCCTATAAAGATCTGATGAAACAGTCACCACGGCGTACCAGTTGTTAACTTTTTTTAGTTAATCATTCCAGTTGTTAGCTATTTTTATTGATCGTACTGGATATCATATATCTAATGACACTGGAAATAGTGCATCTTCAACCTTGGAATATATCCTAATATCCAGTGCATATGACCTCAAAATATCCCTCAAATTGGTCAGATTTCAAAAGATTTCCCTGGGGGCTTACAGTGCCCCCGGACCCCCAGCTGTATGGGCTCGCCGCGCTCGCCATTGTCCCCCCCCCCCGCATCTGAGTAACACTTTCAAAATGCGTTCCCTCACTTCTTTATTTAGCACTACACCACTGGTTACCAGCACTGAGGTACTGTGTTTCTGTGCTTCTCTGTGCTGACGATTTGAGTGTTATCGATCCTTTTTTATTGCGAACATTATTTCAGTGTTGTGAATACATCTTTTTTCTGGAATCTGTAATCTGTTGCAGATATAATAACTCCTCTCTATATCTGCTCGTTATGATTAATGTAGTACAGTTTGGTAAAGAGAATGGCAACTAGAGCTTGTAAACACTCGCCGGATATATTCTGCTACGTTTGTGGGTATTACATAGGCCCCAAGCAAGTATCGCACAAGGTTGTGAAAGGCACCAAGTTCTGGATCGCGTATCGGCTCTATTTTGGTATGCCTATGGGTGACCAAGATAAACCCTGGGCACCCCATGTGATCTGTGGAAGCTGCCGCTCCACACTTGAAGGGTGGCTGCGGGGAGTACGCAAGGCAATGCCCTTTGTGGTACCCAGAATATGGAGAGAACCAAAGAGCCACCACGACGATTGCTACTACTGCATGGTAGATGTTTCTAAGTACAGGAAAGTTAAAGGAAGGCAGACTCTTCAGTATCCAAGCATAGCGTCGTCCATAGCTCATGTACCACAGGGCGAAGGTCTACCAATACCACGTCCACCAGAACAGGTATCTATCCATTAGTTTACCTTCTGTATTTACAGACTGGGTCATTATGTGTCGATTTTTCTTAGTGCTGATGCTCTTCTACATATATAGCTATGCCTATATTTTGTTTCTTTGCTTTGCAGGTTGAAAATGAGGATGCAGCTAGCTCGTCTGAGATGTCGGCTGGTGAGGAAAGTCATGATGAAGAATATACAGTAACTTTCAGTACAAACCCTCACTTTCCAAATCAGAGGGAATTGGACGAATTAATTAGAGATTTGGGTCTGACGAAATCAGGGTCTGAGCTTCTGACCTCCAGACTCAAAGAGTGAAATTTGCTTGGAGAAGACTGCAAGAGCACTGTATACCGAAAGCGGCATGAAGAGTTTGCAAGGTTCTACGATGTCAATGGCTCTCTGTTATTGCAGCGAGGTTAATGGTCTATTCACAGCTATTGGGTTAACACATATACCCTCAGAGTGGCGCCTGTTTATTAACAGTTCAACTCGGAGTTTAAAAGCTGTTCTACTCCACAATGGGAACAAATATCCATCTATACCAGTTGCACATTCTGTTCAAATGAAAGAGGACTATGAAAATGTCAAACAACTGCTCACTCAAATCACGTATGAACAATATAACTGGGACGTGTGTGGTGATTTCAAAATGATTGGTTTCCTGTTAGGTCTACAAGGAGGGTTTACTAAATATTCATGTTTTCTTTGCCTGTGGGATAGCAGGGCTTCAACTGAGCACTATAAAAACAGTTCAGTGGCCTCCACGTGAAGGACTGCAACCAGGAAAGTACAATGTACTCAGGGAACCTCTTGTGAAGCCTGACATAGTTCTGCTACCACCTCTCCATATTAAGTTCGGTCTAATTAAGCAGTTTGTAACTGCGTTAGATTTTGGAGGGGAAGTTTTCCAACAGATTCGGGTCATGTTCCCTAAATTCTCTGAGGCCAAAGTCAAGGCTGGCATCTTTGTAGGACCACAAGTCAAGACGCTGTTGAATTCAAAGAACCTTGAAGCCAAGATAACTCCGATCGAAAAGAGGCTTGGTGTGCTTTCCGTGATGTGGTTCGTGGGTTTTTAGGCAACCATAAAGCACCAAACTATAAGGAGTTAGTATCAAACTTGATTAAGTGCTATGGCAAAATGGGGTGCCGTATGTCTTTAAAATTACACTATCTGCATTCACATCTAGACTTTTTTCGTGATAACCTGGGCGATGTGAGTGAAGAACATGGCGAAAGATTCCATCAAGATATTCAAACGATGGAGAAAAGGTACCAGGACCATTGGGATGCTTCTATGATGGGAGACTACGTATGGTCGCTGATCAGAAAGGATAAGAATGTTCATACGCGGAAGTCGCGTTCTTCAGTGCATTTTTAAGGAACGCACACTGCGTAACGAGGCTTGTTATTCTCTTATCGGTTCTCCTCATGATATATATTATATCCTTTGCACCATTTTGGGTTTGTCAAACAATTTTGGCTCAATAAACATTAATTTCCAATAGTGTTTTTATTTTCAGAAAATATTTATGTTAGCCTTCTTTATATACTTTGCCATATGAAAAGTATGATAACCTATATTTTTGAAACGGTTGATGATAGAGCAAAATAAATGTCATTTTTAGAATCAGCGCCCCGAAATCATTAAGAAACGACAGAAAAATCACAATAAACAGAAAATTTTTCAAATTTTGTTACCCAATGTTATGAATAGGATGTAGCGGTAGCCATCATTCTACACTGAATATCTTTGCATGTTTGTTAAATCCGCTTGCCAAATAGAGTCAATCGAAGCTGCTGTTCTCTTGGCCGTTTTAAACCGTTTTCTCACCGGCTTATGAAGTGTATAAACATCCTGCTCTCGCAAAAACCTCACAACATCTTTTTTCCCTACTCCATCATTGTAAACACTTCTGTACAGTCTATTAACACCGCCATAGGAGGCTGGGTTAGAAATGTCATAATAGAGTTTTTTTAATATGTTAGCTATTTGCGTATTTTAGAGGCACGTGGATAAGGTTGGCCGTTTGGACTCTTCTTTCTCCTCTTCAGAGATGCTACTTTTTCGGGGTGATGGCGTACACTTTTGTGGCACATGCGAGACTTGGAAACTATTCAGATTTCCTATCAATGTTTTGGGGACATTTATTTGTTGTAGTCTTCCTTTAATATGCTTCCATCCTGCTGGTGAGGGTCTGTCCCACTTTCTTACCAGATCATGGACAATGTCTACGAAATTCGATTCCTGTACCCTTGATCCTTCAACAATGACCTCGCCTGTATCGGTCCACTGTATGATTGGGTCCTCACTCAATAGATTATAAAGACTTAAGCCTTTATTCCTCAATGTATGTGGGAGACTGTTTTTTAATACATGCTCGATGTGTTGCATTCCGTTATTCTTTGGTTGGTCATCTCTAACGTCGGACACAGGTACTATGTCGACATGCTCATCGTTGCTCGCGCTGTGCCTGATAACCACGGGGAGCTCTGTCGGATTCTTATAATCTTCGTACTCATGAAGAAATTTCTGCAGAGCCTCTTGGTACAAGATCCTTCTCTCATCAGGTGACTTTTCACTGTTTAATAGGGCTAACAATTCGCTTTCCATTCTTTTAAGCCAGCTTTTACGGGGTTCTAGAACCGTGTCTGGATTCTTTGAACTTTGCAGTGAAGCATACACCTCGTGCGAATCGCTACCACTTTCTTCCTCATATTAATCAGTCAGTAAAGGTCCCAAAACTGAAAATAAGATGGGGAGGAATGATCCCCCTCTTTATACAATAACTCGCTTTTTCTTCCCCACAGTTTAACTTTTACGAGCGAGGGTAACGAAGTAGGCGAGCCTTCTGAGGGGGTTTCATTGGTACATTACATTTTATGACATTAAGACAGATTTCACAGATGCATTTTAAAAAGTCGGGGGCAACCGATGATAGATTTTTATTAATTCACGATATTTCTTCAGCCTATTTTTCATTCTGGAATATACACCGTTTCAGGCTCGTTTGGGAATATATTCGTTCTTAGAAGCACACTAAATGTGTTTCGCGGGTGAAGGTCATAAAGCAAATATTCGTAACGCCGACTTGTAGCTTCTTTATAAACCTCCAAAAACTCTTTACGCTGATTCGGGAACATTTGATTGGCTAATATCTTAATTTGTGACACATCTCTATGTTGCGCGAATAAGACTAGATATTGTGTATTTAACGACACATCGCGCATGTATCTATTTTTGAAAAATAGATTCTGATTGATGAAGAATACGCTTATGTTAAGATGATGGGAGAACACTGTAAATGTCTCGGCAAACGTTTTATCCATTTCCAACATGAGATCGCCAATTACAATGACTGTATGTTCATTTCCCTTTAACGAATTAACATCATATACACCTTTGTGGAACAAAATATCATCTTGGTACTCGATGAACACTGATTGATACCTTGAATCGCACCATATTACTTTATGCACAAATTTTGAGAACATCTCCCCCTTATCTTTAATGATTTTAAGCATAAACACAGTTTTACCACATCCTGTAGAGCTGTAGAGCCAGATATAATACACGTGGAGGGGCTTGTGAACCTGAATTTTTCTACAGATTCCATCTCTAACACGTCACACCCCTAAGTGAGTCATTTATAAAATATAACAAAATTTAAGTGCTGTTCCTTATATTCTTGTTTTTCTTCTTCCACAGAAATGTGAATGACGACGATGTACAGCCCCCCATCATCGATATTATAGAAGGCCCCAATGACCGTGGAGCTACAGACTCCATCCCCAC
This sequence comes from Bathynomus jamesi, assembly GCA_023014485.1. NCBI lineage: Eukaryota > Metazoa > Arthropoda > Malacostraca > Isopoda > Cirolanidae > Bathynomus > Bathynomus jamesi. The sequence goes on from JAJOZX010000076.1 coordinate 1,958,233, forward strand.
TGACGAACCCTCACCAGCGATACCTGTTGCACACGACAATTCAAAGCGGAAGCATGATGAAGAACCCTCCACGTCAGGTATAAAGCGCGCCATAATTGCGCCGGTTGTTAGACCTCCAGTAATAGAGCCCCAACCCTCTACGTCTTACGACACAACCCCCACAATAGTACCTTCCTCAAATATACCCCCCCTTATTCCTGTTCAATTCCTGGTACTTCCTCCACACCAGCAGCAGCAGCTTCTCGTGCTGTGAAGGAAGGTATAACATTCGTATCGGTGCCTACCGCTACCCCCACCCCTCCCCCCGCTAGAAATCGGTACGTGGTCAGGGTTGACCCAGGATCCATGTATAGCAATGGTGTTGGACTGCGACGCGTAGTTGAGCGTATTGTGGAGTTTGCACTTCAGAACCGCGACGAACGAGAAGTCCGGACGAGGTTGTCCTTCAGGTTCAGTTCAGATGGAGATGTAGATAATATTTGGGTAGTAATACCATTCAGACGTTTCGCAACGTCTGACATGGAATATATCTTGGGTCGTATAATGCAGGCCTCTCAAACTAGTACAGCCTTCAACATGGACAACTTTACGATAGATATTGATAGAGTATTCTGTGGTCATGTGCCATACCTTATACTCTTAATTTCAATTCTCCGATTATTTACAGAAAACATTTAAACGTCAATCGTGGTTGCGGCTTTATAGCAATAGTCTTAGCGCAAATGTTCACTGTGCTAAACACAATCGCGTATAATATCTGGCTGCCTACGGTTGTGCAGCGTGCCCGTAAACTGGCTTCAGATTTTAAGCTTCAGTTTGAGTGTAATATGGGTCCTGAAGAGCTGAGAAGGGTCGAACAGGAAATGAATGTTCGTATAGTTGTATTTGGAATGGATGATCGTCGTAAGACTGTGTATGTTTTTAAAAGCTGTGTGAGAGATCTACAAGCCCTCTACTTATTTTAGGATTGTCAGGAACATCGTATCTCCCCATCCGTAATATAAGGACTCTCTACGCTAGTTATGATAAAAGTCGAAAATATGGAAGGCATCATGATTTGTGTAATGGATGTCTCGAGTTTGCTGATGATATAGTGAAACATTGTAAGGAATGCTACATGGTATGTGAGCAGTGTAAAAGCCCCAATGTGAAAGTCGTGTGGTTGAAGTTGAGAAGAGGGAATGTAATGTGTGTAGACGTACATTTTTCAATAATAAATGCTTTGAGCTCCATAAATCAATTGACACTTGCAGGAAAATGAGGATTTGTAACTGCGGTATGATTCACATGATGGATAATTAGGGGAATTTCAAGCATAAATGTGATGAAATTCACTGTTCTACATGTCATGAGAAATATAAGGCGGCTGGAGTAAAGCATGTATGTTATATGAAAGATACTAAGCTTAAAAATAGCCCTTGTATAACTGTGTACTACGATATAGAAACATTCACGAACGCTGAAACCAAAGAGGTTATTCCACATTTATTTCTAAGCCAGACTATCTGCGATGAGTTCATGGAGATCGAGTGTGATGAGTGTAAAAAATATGGTAAACGGAGAAAGGTTTTTAAAACGACTGCACACTTCAGTCCTGTGAAATTCTTTGTATCCTATATTGTCAAATTAGCGGACAAGTTCAAAAAAATGACTGTGTATATTCTTGCCCATAACGGGGCAAAATTTTACACTCAGTTCCTTTATAAGGAATTGCTTGAACACGAGTCATCTGAGATATTTACAGGTGATCCCTTAAAAAGAGGCAAATTAATACAAATGCAGATGAGATAATGTTTAGTTTAAAGACACCCTGCTGTTCACACCTTGTAAATTAGCAAAGCTACCCAAGGCCATGGGCGTAGCCGCTGAAGTTTGAAAAGAATATTTTCCTTACACATTCCTCACTAACAAAACTTTAAATTACGTAGGACTACCTCCACCCAAACATTACTTTAACTACGCCAACATGAGTGATAGTGAGCGTGAAGATTTTAACCGCTACTACAACAGTTTTAATGAAACTAGTCCATACAATATAGCTGATGATTGTGAGCGTTATTGCGTGAATGATGTGCGCGTGCTTAGAGTATGTTTCCAGGCCTTTAGAAGGATGTACATAGTCCGTTTCAAATGCGATCCACTACATGTCGCAACCACGATCGACTCATTATGTTTTACGGTGTTCAAGAATAACTTCATGCCTAAAGACACCTTAGCTGTCATTCACAGAAACAATCCCCCCAGTTATGGGCACAAGGCTATTTACTGGCTCATACACCTACAGCAACAGACCACGGTATACATAAAACACGCCCGCAACACGAGGGAAGTACCCATTAACGTCAATGGTCGTGTTTTTTGGGTTGATGGTCTAAGTGAGGATCCAACCACTGGTCAGAAGACTGTGTACTCTTTTAACGGCGGCTGGTGACATGGATGCCCACACCCTGAGTGTGCCGTCACAGGGGACTTCCATGAAAGATCCCCCGCCGACAGCCTCGTATGGACCCGTAACCGCGATCAACTTATAGGCTCCCAGTTCACTCACAAGATCGTGTGGGAGCATGATTATGATGCACAGATAGAAACCGATGAGCAGTACCGTGAAGAAATAAGGGTCATCAAACGTTCGATGGTGTTAAATCCTCTCAAATGCGGCGATAGCTTGTTTGGAGGGCGTACAAATCCATTCAAGCTATACTTTCTACCTACGGAGGGCGTGAAACTCCATTACTACGACTTCTGCTCTTTATATCCCTAAGTGATGAAGAACAATCCGTACCCCGTAGATGCAGCTGAAAAACTGGTGGGCCCCGCCATGCCAACCATCGAGGAGTTCTCAGCTAAGTTGAGTGAGCGCTACTTTGGACTCTCTTTCGTAGACGTGCTCCCCCCTCGTGATTTATGGATTCCGATCTTACCCGTCGTTATAGATCACAAGCTCATGTTTCCCCTGTGCGTGAAGTGCGCAGAGGAGAACAACGGGGATTGTAATCATTCAACCAATCAGCGCAAGATCAGAGGTGTATATATAAACCCTGAGCTGAACCTAGCCTTTCGTGGGGTATCCGCGAGGAGTTGATACCGAAGATGACAAAACGGCTTATATTCAGCGCTACCGTGCCCGTGAAGGTATACAGCTTGACCGTTCCCAAATTGTTAAGAATCCTGGCAAGCGATCTAGTGCAAAGTTGTGTCTAAACAGTCTTTGGGGAAAATTTTCAAGGAATACTGGCAAAGGGAACATTCATTTGGCACAAAGTTATAGTGAAGTCTGGGGTTATGCCAACGCTCCCGATAAAGAGGTTATGGAGATCATGAATGTAGGTAATACTTACATAATAAAGTACATCACCTAACTGGCCACAGATATCTCACGGGTTACAAACATACCTGTAGCCAGCTTCACAACAGCCTACGCCCGCATCAAGGTTTGGGGACTACTGCACTCTCTTGGGCGGAAGGTGCTGTACGCTGACACAGATAGCATAATATTCACAGAGAGGGAGGGTGAATAAGGGGTTCCAGGAATCCTTAGCCCCCCCCCCCCCCATTTTAAGCTTACATGTTTACTTATATCGAAATAGTTTTTAGTGATTATAAACATATATAAAATTATTTATTTATTGCAGGTATTAAAATTACTCTAGCTGATAAAGTGATAATATAATGGCTTCTCAATTAATTGGTGATTCGGAGAGGCAACGTGATAGATCGCATACGAGTAATAACATTTCGGGAAGCTTGTGATGCTGGAGCCACCTTTATAACACGTTCATGGGTTGCCAAAAAGTTGCGAAGAAGTGAGGACTTCGTCAAAAGAAATTGGAATAAAACTGGACGTGCACTCCTCGAATATGATGGAACTTCCTTTGAGAAGCATTCTCAATGCCGCGTACGATGTGTCCGTGACGAAGTCATTGCGCGTGTTCAGGCGTGAAACCGGTGTCACTAACTATGTACTTGAAACGATTTGCAGACAAGCAAACTCTGGTAAACGTAATGTTATTTATTTAAGTGTTGAGGAGATGAATAGAGTCATCGTGATAGTTGAGAAGTGGGGTGAGGACCGTTACAAAATACCTGCAGGTGTAGGTACAAGAAGAGAACAGATTAGTGATGCCCCCTCATGTGCCATTGTTTGTACGTTATGTATAAATAACGATCAGCCATGCATTGATATACGACTGATGTGGAAGAATGTATCTGATAATAACGTTCTTGTCCCCACGCGAAGCCGTTTCAGCCTCGACAGAATGTTTGAAATCGTCGGATTCTGCAAGCTGAAGTCTATATTAGTCGGCTATGATTTATTTTTACACGGTTCTTGAAATACGCATACATCGCTCTGCTCGAAGGGTTTATCGAATGTAGGAATGAACAAGGCGAGAATGGTCTAGAGCTGGATGCTTATTTAAAAGGTTTAGACTCTTCGAAATATCATGAACTTTGGTACCAAGGACTTGAGCGGTATAGGCCAGTGCTCGCCTACACTGTTCACCCTGAAGAATTGTACCTCTATATAATGAGCAGCTGTCGTTAGGACTTGGAAGATTATTTCAATTACCGCTATGCCTTGTGAAGAAGAGTTCACCGTTGAAAAGCTCGGGTCGGTAAGAAAAAACCTTCGATTGGAAAGGAGTGTTTATAAACTTCTATTTAATAATGATGTGGTGGCTAACGATACCCTCTTTGTGCCTGCTTTTGATTGTATTCTATCCGTGTTTAAAGACAGCTTGTCAACCGTATAAAGTGGGCACAAAAATAGTATCGAACGACATGAAGGCCATTTACATCGAGTATTGGCGCCCTCACACCTTGAGCAGTGAAATAATGTCAAATTGTATTTACTGCCTAGTGCAAAGAATAATGATGTGACTGTAGACTTGATTACGTGCGAGTTTAGTGTTTTACTTAAGCGCAGTAGAACGAATGTATTTTGATGTATATTTATTTTCAATATATTTAATTATTTAATATAATTGTGTGTGTGTGTGTGTGTATTTTTCCTGTACTAATATGTTGATGATTATACTCCATCGTTTTGTATATTATTTTTTATTTTCAATATATTTAATATTATTTTTTATTTTCAATATATTTAATATTATTTTTTATTTTCAATATATTTAATATTTTTTTTATTTTCAATATATTTCATTATTTAATATAACTGTGTGTGTGTGTGTGTATATATATATATATATATATATATATATATATATATTTTCCTGTACCGTTATATTCATGGTTATGCTCCAACGTCTTGTATATTATTATTATTTTTATTTTTGGATTATATATATATATATATATATATATATATATTCCTCGTTCGTATTTATTATGCTATTATTGTTTTTTATTTTATTTTTTTGATCATATATATTCCATCGTTTGTATAGGATTGTATATTTATTTTCTATATATTTCGTGAAATTGAATCCAATAATTCGTCTAAATAAACAGAATGGTGTTATGGTGTTTTATTTAATTCTTTTGGTTGTGTATATATGAACGATATTATTACTTAATTATATGTGTACCAAATGGCTGGTTGGGCCTTCTAAACCGACTGACGGATTTCTAAGCCAACTGTCAAGCATATCTGAATAGCGCAGTCTGTCTGCTGAAAAGTTAATTAATATATACACCTGCCTTCTAGGTCTTCTGCGTCAACTGGCAGTTTAAGCTAACTGGGGTATTAATACAACTGTCGGATAATGCCAACTGGCGGAAAGTCAACTGTCAAGAATATATGCTTTAATTAAATAAATAGCGCAATCTGACAATCAACCCTAATAATGTACACCTGAACAAGCCATTTACGCCTTCTAAGAAGCCTTCTAAGCCAACTGGCTGATTAGGACTTTATAAGACAGCTGGCGCTCTGATGAACTCTCATCATGCGTCTGGCAGAAGCCAGGCCTTCTCCCCCAAAGATCCTCCTCCTTTCTCTCCCTCTCTTAGGTTAGGTATACCCCTTTGGGGGGTGAGGCCGTCCCAACTTCTCCCCAAAGAGGTTAGGGGAACTCTCCCAGCTTTCTTGCGGAGTTCCCCTTCATTGCAGGTTGGGGGATAGCCCCTCCTCTTGTTGCATAACTCCCTCCCCCTTTGTTGCATAACCTCTTGCACCATTCCCCCTCCACCCCTTTGCAACATTTATCAACATTTGCAATTGCATTGCCTTCTAACCTTTTGCGCCCATACTACTAAAATAACGAGTTGAATGGGTCATAGATTAAGTTCAGAAATGATATTGATCTCTTCTGTACACTTTCCACTAATAACTTCGAGCACGAACATTTGCATAACTGTGTACAAGCAAGATTTTCCTTCTTGCACGAGCAAGGAGCCCTGCACTCCTTACGGCAGCCACATTTCATAGTGAAGTGAAACACTTGAGTGGCAGTGCCTTGAGATGTCCACACAGGTACAAGACTATTGTCATCTTCCTGCCAGCCGAAGGAACAGGGATCTTCATCCGGGAGATACGCTTGATGGCTCAGAGCCCAGATTGATGCCTGGTACAGGCCCGTCGAAGATGCAGGTGAAGTGCGTTTTGGGTTGGTGGAATACGCTAGACATCCTGGCTCCTCTGACTGAACATGTTCATCCAAAGAACATTAACCTCAACAGTAGTTGAATTCGGGTCATGAAGCCGACATATACTGTAAATGATTTGATAGTAGCCAATTCATAATCATTTAAAGACTGGAAGGGGGACCGGAAGACCTTCGCAAGTGTTTCTGTAACTTCTGAGTGCCTTTGCCAGGTTTTCCACCAAGTACGTTTACCCTTGTTTTCAATCCATTTGTGGTGTCACAACCTGATACGGCATAGAACATTGGTAGTCCAAGGCAGCGTTCCGGATCAAGGTGTTGATAGAGACGATTAACATGCAACATCTGCTGGTGTTTCCCACTAACGAAGGCGATCCATAGTTCAATGCTAGGATTTATTGACTGTAAAACTGTCCCAAGAAAATGACAAGAGCGTCCGTATCTCCTGTCCGGAAAAGAACAGAGGTACGATTTTGAAGGGCATCGACGAGATGCACAACGATTCTCATATCTCCTTCCTCATGATTGGAAGGCTTTGTCATCCCATTTCCAGGCCCCACATACACAACACGGTCATTTGAAGTCAAATACAAATCCTTGTTGTTAGGATAGTATTGGTTTTTAACCGCTTCGTTTGTCAGAAACGCGAACAGCTCTTCTTTGTTAGAACAGTCTGCCAGAAATTTTCCCTTTTTCTGACCTTGAGGAATCTTTGCCGATCCTCTGACTCGTTGTCGTGTTCCTCCACCAGCGCCATCGACTCTCTGGCTTCGCGTATTGCCTTTAATGCTTTTTGAGAAGTATCGATCCCATATAAAGTCAAGGCGATCGCAAATCCTCAGTTCGACACGCAGTCGAGGACAAAACACGATAGACCCATAGTCGTCAAATGTTGAGCAAGTTGGCTTTGGTTGCATCGTATGGATAAGGACCCCACCGTCGATGCTTATAACATTGTAGCTTGTAGGTGGGACCTCAGTTACCTCCATTGAGCCCGCTTCTCCGTCAGGGGAATCTTCTTCGACGATGCAGTGGTACAGTCCAGCTTTGTCGGTTGTCGTCTTCAATGCAGGGGGAGGAGTTTCAGACTCGTACTCGAAGAAGAGACAAATTCCCTTGGCACGTGTGCAATGAGACAAAGAGTTGGCCATACAGCGATGTCTGATCTTTGAAAAGCAAGTTTCTTCTGAGTTGCTGTCTTGCGTTGTTTGATCTGTTTGAAGAAGTGCAGCTTGTTTTTTTAATTGAATGAGCAGGTTGCGCGTTCGGTTTTCCAAACCGGATGCCTTATAGTCCTCATATTGTGACTGACCAAGCGTGTCAATTACTTTAACTACTTCAGCTGACAGTGCTGATAGGCATACTCGTCCACAAAGAGACAGACATCAATTCAGTTTCTCTTTCTTGAAATGGATTCCCTTTGAGTAGAACTGTGTCCAACATGTTTTGGATATTCATGGAAACGCATTTGATATGATTTGCCCTCTTCATGGTGTGGAAGAAACTCTTGTTCATCAGGGTTATCAGAAGTGCTCAGGAATTCCTCTACTAGTTGGTAGATGGGCAAGACTCGGGCCGATGATTATCCATTTTGCCAGTAATGCAGGATCGCCCGTTAGCCCGATGATACCTCCAACGCTCTTCACCAGTTTGTTATTTTGCTCGTGCGCATGGTCTATTGCAATGGCGGAAAACCTGTTCATTGTGCGGTTGATTGTCCAACACCAATGGCCATCAAAAGCATCCAGTACCGAGGCAATGAAGACGGGAAGCCGTCTGGCGTAATTGTGGTGGTCCATGGCGAAGAAAAGTCCGACTAGATCTTTGAGGGTCTCAATGAATAGCCTGAAGTTATGCTCCCTATGAGCTCGTACGAAGAGCAGGACTAACTGCTGGCACTTCTTGATAAGTACTCAGAACGCGAACGTAGGGTTGACTGCAGCATTTGCGGTCGTCCATTTATCTATGGTTAAGTCCGTAACTGTTGAACTGTACAGTGTACATATCATGAAGAAGGATGTCTAGCGCTGCTACCGTGACCTGATGCGCATATCGAGTCTTCATTGGGTCAGCAGCTGTCAGAAATGATGCTGCCGTCCCAGCAATAGCAATTCCTGACTCTGTCACGATCTCAGCCCAGCCGGTATCTCGAAGGTCTCCAAGTCTATGCCACAGAACCATTTCAATGTGCAGTCCTCCCATCATAACAACAAATTTGTACTCTCCTAATTCATCTGGGAACGTCCAGTGAAGCTTCTTGGCGATTGCGTAGAGGGGCTGATCAACGGCAAGAACGGGAATCTGACCAGGATTGAGGAATTCGGTGATTTGGCTGACGATTCTTATGCCGTGTTTCACCACATAGATTTTACTTCATCTTCGGTTCTCTCTCGGAATATCTATCCAAGCTATTTCTTTAATAAATTCATCCTCTAGTGCTTGTGGATGAGATGCGTTTTTGACACGCGCAAGGAAGAACATCCGACACCAATGCAGCGCAAAAGGAAACAAGACGGTGTAACTCTCAGGCAGCTGTTGTGAACGGTTCTCATCCTGATAACTGCAGTCGGATGGGTCTCTTGTCGTTTCAGGATTACTTGCCGACCGTAGCTGGAACACAAAAATTCCTGTTCCATGGAAAGAAGTTTTTGAACTACGCGAGGACGGGTTGTGGTCGAGACTGCGAGCGCAGCGACGGTGAACAGATCCTTTCTCAGGTTCTGAGGGCAAACAATTCCGTCCATTCAGGCCTGCTGCGCCACCTTTTTCGTCAAACGATTTTCTGCCCCCAGAACCCTGTCAAATGGAACGAACATTCCCAACTCGTTCATACATTTTATAAGTTTCTTACTGGGGTTTGACTGTGTAGCCAGATTCCCACATATAGTGGCAATGGAGCTTCTCGTCTTCCATGACTAGACAAATGCTGCATATTATACATTTGTAAATAAAAAATAAAACTTCGTTAACATGCCTGCAAAAATATTTTTACATCATTCTATATTGTGCCTTTTTTTTTACCTTGGTTGACCTTAAATGCCCTCTGGAGGTCACATGGTTGACTCTATCACTTTATACCTCGAATTAAAGTGTTTTGTCTCGATAAGAGCTTTCACTCGACACCCATAGGGCCTTCGTAAGATCCTCCGTTGTTATTTTTAGTTTTTGATACTATATGACCTTAAATGGCCTCTAAAGGTCACGTTGGCGACCTTATTTGAGGTCAGATTTTTGCCGCACCTTCCGATTCGTGTTCCTTGAGTCAAAATCTATAGGATCACGTCGAAAATTTGCTTTTCACAAGCAGTGTAACGAACTATGGTGCTGCTGACCCCACTAACTGGGAAATGTGTCGGAACGCACGATACAACATCGGCTCCAGAATGATCTGGAAATGCCGTCGCGGTGCCCAGCTAAGAAACCACAGCTGACGGATCGTATGAGACAGCAAAGACTTGCATTTGCCCGCAAATGTAAATATTTTAGTGCTGAACAATGGAAAAAAGTGATGTGAAGTGACAAATCAACCTTCAGATGTAGTGCAAGTCCACAGGGCAGAGTGCGAAGGCCGAGTTTAGTCAGCTGGTATGATAGTTGATATACACAGTAAACTGTCAAGCATCCAGACAGTGTCATAGTTTGGGATTGTTTTAGTGGTGTTTGTGGCAGAGTATATTTCCTTCCTAACGGTATGCTGATGTTTTACAAGACCATCTGTTACCCTTTTACACAAGCCATGACTGTGATTTTTTTATGCATGAGAGTGCACCGTGTTTAAAGGCGAAAACTGTCACTAAATTGTTACAGTATCTGACAACAGTATTCAAGTCGTTCATTGGCCAGGGAACTCTCCTGACCTAAACCCAATAGAAAATATGTGGCATTACATGAAAAATAAACTGCACAAGTGTGACACATCTTCAGTACCCCGTCTCATTAGCCCATTAAAAGATATGTGGATCAAAGACATGGACCTACAATATTGCCAAAAATTTAGCATCATTAATGCCCAGACGTCTTCAGGCAGTCATCGAGGCAAAGGGATATCACCAAATATTATGAAAAAATGTAAGTTAAATTCCTGTTTGTTTATTTTGTAGTTATGTTCGTTATTCTTCTGTTTTTCTCAATAAAAACTCCATATGGTCAAGACTTTTTGCGAAGAGTATATATATATACACACATATATATATATATATATATATTGTGTGTGTGTGTTTGTAAGCAACTGGAGATAAGTACGGTCGACTGTGTAATAATTCACAGATGTAGCGGGGTAATTATTTTTTGTGTGAGGTAACACTTTGGGTAGGACCGTAGCTGGGGAACATAAAAAATATATATATAAAAATTTAGAAACATTTTTAATACCTGAAGATACGATGGTCCGAGTTACGTTACGGAAGGTAAAGGATGGTATGGTTAGGCTAGATTAGACTAGATTAACGAGTACCTCACTATTTAATGACCTAACAGAAAACAACGTTCGATTACTCAATCGCGTTCCAAACACTTATCACGTCCTTCCTGGTTCGATGGCACTAAGGTTAGGTTAGGTTAAATTAGTTTTCGTTAATTAGTTATTTTCAGATGCATGTATTTAAAATAGTGATTCCTCGCTTACGCGGAGATACGCACGTGTGTGTACAGTGGGGAGAGCAAAGGTGGAGCAAACGTATTCATAATAGGAAAGGAAAACAATAAATGAATAAAAACAGTTAAAATCTTCCACCGAATAGTTGAAGGTGGATCGTACCCTTAATTTACGAGGTGCTCCCTCCTCGGAGCTCTTAAGACAAGTTCCAACTTGTTTCCTGCAAATCTTGATAAGATCGAAAGCGATTTACGGAGGAATTTTCTCATTTAATTGCGGACGAAAGGAGAACCGATGTGGTGTGCCATTTCGGATTTCCAGAGGATGAACAGAGAGCACGGAGCGACGGAGACAGAAGAGGAGAGAGAGAGAGAGAGAGAGAGAGAGAGAGAGACACACACACACACACACACACACACACACACAGAGGTAGAAACCAAGGTAGATAAATGAAAAAGAAAGACAAAGATAGAACTAATATTTAAAATTAAATTTAACTAACTGTCTCATTTATTTTGACCCTTCTCTTTGGTAACCGAAATCGATTCAGTGTTGAGAGTTACCGAATAATGAGAAACCTAAAAGACCTCTCTTTGGAATGTGGTCTTCAGCCACTAATTAGAATTTAGGACGCGAATGTCGTGTGTTCTCTGTTTCTCTGTAATGCATTCTAATAAATGTCACCGAGATAAAAAATACTTCTTTAATCTCTTACTGTAAACAAAAACAAAATTATAATTTCTTTGTGTGTGTGTATATATATATATATATATATATATATATATACAGGGTGGGCCGAAAGTCTGGATCCATAGGAAAATATTTATTTTAATACATAAATTACAACAAATGGTAAATACTTAAAATGAATATCAACTTTAACTCGTAAATGCGTATCCGTGATACTGTACAGTGGTTCGTACTCCAGTATAAAAAACAAATTATAACAAATGCTCAAATTGGCGGCCTCTGACATCGAGACACTTAGGGATGGAATTTATGATTTTTAATAATTCTTCGAATTGACGTTCTCGAGATGCGTGTTTCATTTGATAATCTTCTTGTTGACTTTACTGGACTATTCGTTAAAGTTTCACATACCATTGCAGAGGTATTTTCATCAGTTGCAGTTTTTGGACGACCAGAACGCCGTCGATCATGTACACTTCCTGTTTCTTTGAAACGTTTAAACAACTTGCCAACAGTCGCATGTGTTACCGGATGCTTATCAGGATGATTTCTATTGAATTCGGTAGCAACTTCTCTGTGTGTAGCGCACTGTCTTGCGTACATGAGCACAAGTTCTACCCGGTCTTCTGTTGTTAGATTCGAAGCCATTTCTGGGCTGAAATAAAAAGAGTATTTGAGTATTTACACTGGAGTACGAACTACTGTACAGTATCACGGATACGCATTTACGAGTTAAAGTTGATATTCATTTTAAGTATTTACCATTTGTTGTAATTTATGTATTAAAATAAATATTTTCCTATGGATCCAGACTTTCAGCCCACCCTGTATATATATGGCGCCTCGGTGGTGTGGTGGTTAGCGTCGCTGACTACGAATCCATCGGCCCCGGGTTCGAGACCCAACTGCAGCCGGCGCGCAGCAAAACCCAGCTGTTCATCCTTCCACAAAATAAAAGAAAGTGGTTAGTAGATAAATGGGTACCCTAGGTGGCCTAGTGGTTAAGACGCTGGGCTGCTGATGGGGCGTGGTTCGGATTCCACGTTAAACTGTAGGTCTAAGGTGGAGTGAAAAGCTTGACCTTCGTGTTTTAATATGTGTTTTGTTCGTTTCATATTTGTTGTTGAACCTATGGCACAGAAATTGACAATAGATGAACGGGTGGAGATAGTTTTAATGTGTGCAAGGCGTGGTAACACACACCGATCATTTGCTACTGCTTTTAATGACAAACACCCTGAGAGGCCGCCAGTTGTTCAGGCATCAGTTGGAAAACTGTTCACTCGCTTCAAAGAAACGGGAAGTGTTCATGATCGGCCGCGTAGTGGCCGGCCAAAAAAGTTCAACCGATGCAGCAACATCACTAACGGTATTCAATCACCTCGAAAACAGCCCACGTAAGTTATTAAGAAAGTTATCCCAGGAAACCGGTGTCTCCAGAAGATCCATTCAACGAATTCTTACAACAAATCGTTTCCACCCCTACAAAGTCCAACTCGTTCAGGAACTGCACGGTGACGACACAGACCGTCGTGTAGAGTTCTGGCAGTGGTTTCTGCAACATTGACAGCTTCAACGAAGGATCATGTTCAGCGACGAAGCGATATTTCACCTCAGTGGTCGTGTCAATAGGTATAAACTATAATGCACGCTATTGGGCCAATGAGAACCCCCACTGGATGGAGGAAGGACATGTACAATTCGATCCACGAATCATGGTGCGGGCTGCGCTCTGGGGGGATCGGTAATTGGTCCGTACTTTTTCAACGGCAATGTAACAAGCGAAACATATCTGCATATGCTGCAACCATTTCTAATGCCCATACTGGACGACATTCCATTGACAGAATGGGCGGAGATGTGGTTTCAGCAGGATGGTGCACCACCACATTTCGCAACCATCGTCCGGAGTTCTTTAGATGAAACATTTCCAAGCAAGTGGATCGGACGGCGAGGTCCCGTCGAATGGCCACCTAGGTCTCCAGACCTCACGCCTCCTGACTTTTTCTTGTAGAGCCATCTCAAGTCGGTAGTCTATGCTGATCGACTCAGAACCATACGTTCTCTAAAGGATAAAATCACATCTCAGTATGCCAAAATGAGTACCAATGTGTTAAGGAATGTTCAAACATCATGCATTCAACGCGTCAGAAAGTGTCTCCAAGTGGAAGGTCACCAATTGGAACATTTATTATAATTTAATAAAATGTGCCTATGGTTCCTGACTTTTGCGCCACCCTGTATATATGAAAATTATTTCACGTAAGTAACACGTGAATAGTATTTATGATGAAAATACCACGAAGAAAAATTAAAACACGAAATAGTGCTCTAGCGCTTTCGTCTAATGACATCCTCGGGAACACAATGTTGCTGAGGATGTCATTAGACCATAGGTTCTTAATCTGTGGTCCATGGCCCATTTCTCAGTGGTCCACAGAAGGATAAAAATAAACTATCACTCTGTCACTCAGCCAAATATACTAGCTTTGGTGGCAAAGAACCAGTGTCAGGTCTCTCATTAATTGGTGTGTTAGAAAAGTTGTATTGATTCAGGCAATTCACAGATTTGATTTTTTCGCTGTAAAGTCTGACTGATACAGATCACTTACAATTTTATATTATAAATTCAATATTGTTGCTTTCTCAGAGTTGCTGAAGTCTGAATAATAAAGGCCATTGATAATGAAACAGTTGTATTTGTTATAAATTTTGTCATCAATACTGTCTCTAGTAAGGTTTGGGTGCTATTATTTTTTCTTGGTTGTGATTTCACCCCTATAAACGCTGAAGATGGTCCACAGACACCGGGCGTCCCTCAATGGTCCACGTACATAAAAAGATTAAGAACTCCTGTATCAGACGAAAGTGCTTGAGATTAGTATGACCACTAAAGGTCAGAGTGCAATGCACTTGCGAATGTTACAATGAGTGCCAGTGCCAATCCCAGTGCCAACCCCATCCCCCTTTTGTTGCAAGACCCCCACAGTGCCAACCCCAGGGTGCCAAAAAAAATAAGGGGGAGAACTCTCCCAGGAAGCTGGGGGAGTCCACCTGACCTCTTTGGGGGAGAAGGTGGGGCGGCCTCACCCCCCAAAGGGGTATACCTAACCTAAGAGAGAGAGAGGAGGAGAGAGAGGAAGAGACCATCCAGCTTCCACGAGAGGCAGAAACTAAATGACTGATCATGGTAGCAACACCTGACTTAGAACTCGAAATCCGCCAGTTGGTGTAGAAGCCAGTGCCTCCAGGCATTATCAGCCAGTTGGCACAGTGTATACATCGCCTGAACCCCCAAAAACCGCACACAAATGCATAAAGATCCCCTATTATCACACACCCACAGCTATATATACTAATTATTTATTTATAGATGAGTTTCCAGAGCGAGAGAGAAAGAGAGAGAGAGAGAGAGAGGGGCGTCTATTTACTTTTGTCATTCATCTCTTATACAAAATGTCTTCAAAAACAGCATTTCTTTTTATTCCAAGAAAGACAAAAGATACCTGAATGGTTCATTCTGACAAAGATCAAACTTTTCACCCCACCCTAGACCTACAGTTTAACGCGGAATCCGGACCTACCCGAATTGTTCATTCAGCCGAAGGTCAAGCTTTTCACTCCACTATAGACCTACAGTTTAACGGGGATTCCAGCCCACCAGCAGCCCAGCGTCTTAACCACTAGGTCACCCAGGGTACCCATTTTATCTGCCAACCAATTGTGCGGAAGGATGATCGTTTACCGCCTTTTCGCAGGGATGGGGAAGGGAAACCCGTCGTGCTTGAGGAAAAATTCGCTGGTGCAATAGGGCGCGTCACCAGATTTATCGCCAAATGATTTACCGTACAACGGCCGAGACGGGACCGTTGAATATTTTTGGACGAGGTGGTGACGAAAGAATGCGCCGTTTGAAACGAATTTGGGACACTGCAGCGCTGGAGGGGTGGGGGGTGAGTGTTGTCCTGAGATGTTAGGGGGTGATTTTCGTGAGTCCCTCCACGATCCGTATGACGGCGGAGCAGGACCCAATGCCAGTGGTGGCTTCTCCAAGGGGTCGCCGCGCCCCTGCCGTCAGGAGGCAGTGAGACTCGACTCAGGGGGACGCACTCGGGAATTTGAAAGTTGCGGTGATTGTGCCGCGGCACATGACCGCAAGGCAGTAAGACATTAGTTAAAGTACCGCGCGAAACGAATATCACTGTTTGCAAGTAGGCCTAGTTAATTTCATTGAATTTATGAATACCGTATGTACATAGAAATTATTTGATATGGCTGCAGAAAATGAAATGGTCAGTAATAGCTAAGCACAAGAATCACTGTGAATAAATAACGTAAAATAAGTTCGAGTCACTCCAGGGTTACACCAATATATAGTGGACCTAGTTTTAGCCGTTTAAGGTGATAATGATTTACTTGTATGCAATGATTAATTGATGCAATGACTGATTGCTTATTAATGAAAGGCTGGGTTAATAATTTATGATGTCATACAGTATCACCAATTGAAAAGTCGCTATTTGAGTAGGCCCACCATACTATTGGAAGTGACAGTAATGGCAGCGAGGGTCACCAGCTTGGATTACACCCAAGCAAATTAATATTAAGGTTATAAAAGACACCTTATAGTTTTGTATTTTATTATGAAAATAAAGCCGTTATTTATTCACTGTGATATAACAAAGAATTGACAGTAATTAATTGATAGTTTTACGTTATGCTTATGACATAGACTTAGCTAATAAGATGAAATGTTAATAGCTTAATTGACCCGTAATAAGTAATGTACTCATTAATGGTATGTAAATGGCATGCAACGTGGAACATTGAATGGGCCTAGTAATGATATAAAGAATGCACGTGCGTTTGGTACATTGAATGGAAAACGTGACACTGATTAAGTAGGCTAAATGATTGCATGGATGCACATAGAATAATTGATGCGGCCTAATAATAATGGATTGAAATGCTTGACAATGATTACACAAATATCATTTATATATAAGACCATATGTGATGTTAAGTGATTACGCCAAGAGAATATTTAGTTATCACATAAATATATGAATTGAACATAATAACGGATGATACGCGGAATTACGGTATTGAAATGATACTTGAATTGGAGAACAGGCCTACTGCGTTCTTTCACGAGAGTCAGATGGAACGCTTATTTACTCACTTTGGGAGTATAGCCTACCGTTCGGCGGTAGGCTAATGTAGGCTTCACAAGAGTACTTAGAATAGGAGGTACTTATCTTAACCGGGACGATGTAAATTCTGTTGAAGGCGGGTTGAAGAGGAACCTATTACCGTAGGGTCGAAGTGTCGTTGATCGTCCTCTGGAAGCAGGTCGCTCACGCGTTGGTCGTGTCACGGATTAGGCCAAGCGTAGGCCTGAGGTGCTGAATATATCTCGAGGAACGGTAGAGAAACTTGAAGGCTGACCTTGTAAACCGTAGGCCCGAAGTGATTCTGGTTGGGCTTCGAAGGATTGCTTCTGCAGGCGGTCTGTAGAAGGTCTTACTTGATGATAAATCGTAGGCCTTGAAGGAAGAGCAGGCCGCTCCTCCGGCAAGAAACCGGAGGGCGGTTGACGTGATGAGATCTGCTCGACGAGGTAGAAAGCGAGTGTCTGTGTGAGTGAGTGAGTGAGAGTGAATGCGAGTGGAAGCTCGCTTTTATACGTACAGTAGTTCCTGTGACGTAGGACTTCGAGCCAAATCTTAAGACGCCTTGTCGGCGCGTCCTTTTGTTGATAAGGGCTTGCGTTCGCGCCTTTTGGGAAGAAACAGACTCTTTCATTGGTCTGAATCCGTGTCCACGTGTGTCTTCCAAGACTGTTTGATGATAGCGTGGAAGGAAAGGATTTGTCCGTCTACTTGTTGGTCTATTTCTTGTCGATCCGCTACATATATATATATATATATATATATATATATATATATATATATATATATATTATCACAGGTGATAAAACAGAAGATTAATATTCGGCCGTTCTCTCCCTCGATCTTCCACAATTAGCTTTTTTTAATTATTTTCAGTTTTAGGGGGTTGTAAAATCCTTCATATATATGTGTGTGTGTGTATATATATATATATATATATATATATATATATATATATATATGAAGGATATATTAGCACCGGTAATAAAGTGGATATTTATCATATGCCATTCTCTCGACACCATAAACTTTAAACCGATGCGATGTGCCCCGATTTCCAAATTTATTTTCCAATGTCGCGAAATCAGTCTTTGCTCAGTTGTGATCAGTCTTTCCTTAGTTGTGATCAGTCTTCGCTCAGTTGTGATCAGTCTTTCCTTGTGATCAGACGTGTTTTATCGAGTGTCCAGTATTATCAATTGAATAAGTGGTTTTCGTTGAGGTGTCTTTAAAAAAAATAGTGTTTGGTGCATTCTTAACTAAATTACTTCGTGGTACTAATCATTCATTAACGAATATATTTCATCTATTGACTTTATTCAGTACTATATTATTTGATCAAACTAAAGATAGTGCACGTGGCTTGCCTTGTTTGTTTTTCAAATCTATCAGAAAACGAGGAGTCATAAGGTTCATTTTCCCTTCCTTAGGGAGGTCAGGTAGAGTGTGGTCACACACCGTGAGAAAAAAGGAAAAAAGTCGGTCGAATCGCGGACAGATAAGTACTACTAATATCCTTTCTTTTACAGATCTTTTCGTCGGTAGCTTAATTATATATTCATTTAGTATAAATTTGTGTTACAAGAATCTGTTTCTGCGTTTCAGGAACATTTTTGCGGGTTTTCTCAGGTGACGGCGCAATAAGCACGCGGTAGACCTATGTTGTAATTTATTAATTTCCAAGCGCTAGTTTTTTTTTGTTTTTTGTTTTTTAACTAATTAAGAGCATGGCACCCCCATCAAGTACTTGCAGTCGCTGTGAAGGGAAATTTGCCGCTTACGCGTTTACAATGGCTAATAATAATGAACAGTTAGTTTGCAGGTGGTGCTCAAGCATGGAAGTTCTGAGGAACGAGTTAGAACGTGAGAGGGACGCCAGAGTTAGGCTTGAAGAAAACGTGATGCTCCTGACGGCAAAATTAGAATCCCTTAGAGACTCCAGTTACGACCCCTCCTGCCTCAGTTTCTACTAATAATATAAATAGTACTAATAGCCCTCTCTCTTCTCCTAGTTCCCAACCCTTCGTTCGAGTGCGCAATGGAGCCCCATTGAGAAAACCTAAGACTTGTCTACCATTAATAACAAACAATAAGTTTTCTGTTTTAGGTTTCGAAGATGCTGATGAACCGGAAATACGACTCGTTGGCGATTCCATTGTTCGAGGGCAGCTCGAGGAATTCTGTGGGAGAAACCCTCGTCGTAGGCGCCGTTACTGCTACAATGGTGCAAGGGTGGAGGATATAACTAATAGTGTGTTCCATTTTACAGACGGTACCGCCGATGACACAACGTATGTTATTCATGTCGGTACTAATAACGTTTTAAATTCTAGATCGGAAGAACTGCTAGCTAGGTACAGGGACTTACTAGAGTGATTAAAGGAAAAAACTAATAAGATTGTTTTAACAGGTATACTTCCTCGAATTATCCAACGTAACGATTTCTACAGCAAGGCGACCTATATTAACAATAACCTAAAGTCTCTTTGCCAACAGGAAGGAGTTCATTTTGCGAATTTTTGGAACAATTTCTACGGCAGGAGGGACTTGTTCCTCGGAGATGGACTTCATTTTAATGACGTTGAAGCTGCGCGTTTAGGAAGACTATTTCATAATACTGTCTCTTCTTTTCAGGCGGCTGCCGTAATTCGAACGGTCCCAGCGTAAATTCCACAAATTTCCCCTGCACTCTCGAAGGTGTCGCAATTACAAACAATTTGAAGGTTCTATCCTTAAATGCTCGTAGCCTACGAAATAAAATAAACGAATTTTTTTCTTTAATTGCTTGTAAAGACTATGATTTAATTGCGATAAATGAATCGTGGCTTAGCACTGAAACACGTGACTTTGTAGGGGAGTATCAAATTAGAGGTTATAGACTTTTTCTTAAAAACAAAATAGGTAGGCGAGGAGGCGGTGTTATGTTCTATATCAAAGATAATATTGCGAACGTTATAGAACTAAAGCACACAATTCCAGAACCAACAGATTCGACTATAGAAGAACTTAAATTGAACGATTTCAAACTTGTTGCGGTTATATATAGGCCCCCTAATCAAACAGCTGATACGGACGAAGCGTTATATCGTGAACTAAAGAGAATAATAAGTAGTGACCAGGCTTTAGTTATGGGTGACTTTAATTGCGCCAACGTAAATTACGATACAATGCAGCGAGACGCGGAAGGTAATCGTTTAGTTAATTTTCTCGAGGATAGCTTTCTTATTCAAAAGGTTGGGGAACCTACGAGGTTCGACAGTATTTTAGATTTAGTAATAACTACGGATGATAGGCTAATTACTGATCTTCAAGTAATAGAACCGTTAAGCAATAACGATCACAATATGGTAGAGTTTGTCCTCTCAGTAAGTCACTCGAAACCAGCTAACTCGACTAAAATTCCTAACTTCCAGCACGCAGACTTTTGTAAATTTCGAAATAAATTGTCACACGTCAATTGGGAAAACGTAATGGGGAACTCCAATGCAAAACTAATGTGGGAATCGTTTGAAACAGTGTTTAGGACTATAAATGAGGAATGTGTACCGTACAAAATTAAGCGTGCGAAAGTAAATAACAAGCCCTTGTGGTTTATTTCTAGAGTAGGAGACATTATAAAGAGTAGAGATAGGGCTTATAGGCTGCATAAGTGCAATAAAGACAATTTGTAGTTACGAAACAACTACATATCTCTAAGGCGTGAAGCGGAAACTGTGATAAAAAAGTCCAAGCGCGAATTTGAAATCTCCATAGCTCGTGACGGTAAAGAAAACCCCAAGCGATTCTTTCAATACGTCAACAATAGAAATCCAGTAAAAAGTGTCTTGGGGCCGTTGAAAAATGTTAACGGAGATCTAGTTTTTGAAAACAAGGAAATGGCTACCTTGCTAAACGAATTCTTTACGTCAGTTTTTACTATAGAAGATGTAACGAATATCCCTACGGTCATAGACATAATACCCTTTGATAATGGTAATATTTTGGATAATATTGTGGTTAGTGAAGGGTAGGTAATGCGCTATATTGATAAAATGAAAACGCGTAAATCACCAGGGCCGGATTCCATATATCCCATACAACTAAAAGAATTCAAAGATAGCATTATTGTGCCGCTAACAAAGATTTTTAATGCGTCTATTTATGAGTGGTGTGTACCAGATAATTTCAAGTTAGCAAACGTAACCCCTATCTTTAAGAAAGGCGATAAAGGTGTTGCGGGAAATTATAGGCCAATCAGTTTAACGGCTGTTGTAGATAAGCTACTGGAATCAATAATTAGGGATCGTATAGTCGAACACTTAGAATTGCATAACTTAGTTAGAAATACGCAGCACGGTTTTAGGCGAAACAAATCTTGCTTAACTAATCTTTAAGAATTTTTTCAAAGCGTGGTTGAAGTTTACGATAGCCATCGGGCGGTTTATGTAGTGTATTTAGATTTTCAAAAAGCGTTTGACACCGTACCGCACAAAAGACTCATTGAGAAAACTAAGGCTCATGGAATCAGGGTGTAATAATAAATTGGATAGAAGAGTGGTTGCGAGGTAGGAAACAGAGGGTGGTCGTTGATGGAGCGGAGTCGTGTTGGGCTAATGTAGCGAGTGGCGTTCCTCAGGGTTCTGTAGGGCCCCTTGCTTTTCTATATAGATTAACGATTTAGATGTCGGCCTAGTCAGTACAGTTTCAAAGTTTGCGGATGACACGAAGCTGGGTGGTAGGGCGATTAATGACGAAGATAGAGGTAAAATCCAGAATGATCTGAATAAAATCGTTGATTGGTCAGTCACATGGCAAATGAGATTTAACGTCGATAAGTGCAAAATTTTACATATAGGTTCGCGTAACGGTAATTTTGCGTATAGTATGTCAGGGAAAGAGTTGATAAGCGTAGAGCAGGAAAAAGATTTAGGAGTTATAGTCACTGGTGATTTAAAAGTAGCGAAACAAAGTACAGCAGCGGTCAATAAAGCGAACAAAGTGTTAGGTTTTATAGCTCGGAATTTTGAGTACAAATCGCGCGATATTATAGTTCCTCTTTATAAATCATTAGTTAGACCCCATTTGGAGTACGCGATCCAATTTTGGAATCCGCATATGCGCAAAGATATAGACAAAATCGAAAGAGTTCAAAGACGAGCAACTAAGATGATTCCGTCGCTTAGGTCAAAGTCGTACGAGGATAGGCTTAAAGAGTTAAAATTGACTACACTCGAGACTAGGAGGCTAAGGGGTGATCTAATCCAGGTTTTCAAAATTATGAATGGGTTCGATAACGTAGACAGAGATAGCTTTTTCGAAATATCTCAATATAATAGGACTAGAAATAACGGGTGTAAGTTGACAAGTAGAAGGTTCGAGACAGCAGTTGCCAAAAACTTTTTACGCATAGAATAGTAAATAGCTGGAATAGTTTGCCGGTAGAAGTAATTAGTAGCACGTCTATAAACATGTTTAAAAATCGATTAGACGCATATGTTGATAGATTGGGTATAGTTTAAGGTAGTAAAATTAAGGGTTGGATAAGATAGATTTTGTCTTTTCATTAAAGATCACAATAACCAGACTAGAGGTCATAGTATGAAATTATTTAAGCCAAGATGTAGAACAAATTTAAAAAACAGTTTTACAAGTGTTGTGGGATATAGGGAGGCAGCATCTTGGGTTAGGGGATACTCTCTGTCCTTACACACCCCATTTAAAGAGATTCCTCTGCCGAGCGGTGCCCCCCATAGTACTGTGAGGTATTGAAAAACTCATGATCTTCACTTGCCCCACAAACACCTTTAAATGGGAGACCCAAATGGGTGCACACACATTTCTACATTACTGTACAGTCTTTACAGCCACACCTACACTTTTCCTCCTAAGTATATATATTGTAATGTATATGGTTGTAAATTGTGACTTGGTCCGCAATTGATATGGACCGTGACTTATTTTTGGTTGGCAAGGTACTGGTATTGATGGATACCGTAATGAAATTGACTGGATTCTTTGGATCTGATATATTTGCATGTCGGTTATAAATAGATATAGAGTGTAACATATTTGTGGATAGTAATCGATTATGACTTGATCCTCTGGATCCAGAGATTCTATCTTTAGTTTTAAATTGATAATTAATTAGTTTTAAATTCATAATTATTTAGTTTTGTAAAAATTGGTTGTTGCCAATGTACAGGCAGTTTTTACATAGTGGAGCCACCTCGATGCGCCGAAGTGGCCCCTAGTGTGCCCACTATAAAAATTTCATGTTCTTATGATCTTTGTGGTTCGGAACCTACGTAAAATTGTAGGTCCCTCCGCCACCACGGAGGACATGCACAATACACAATAACGAACACAGTTAGGTAGACCAGCCATGAGTGGATCCTAGGGTCTTTGTTGGTCTGAAACATTATAACATATTGTCACAGTTATCAGGCGCCATTCTCTCGACACCATAAACTTTAAACCGATGCGATGTGCCCCGATTTCCAGTAATAAAATGGATATTTATCATACGCCAATCTCTCGACACCATAAACTTTAAACCGATGCGATCTGCTCCGATTTCCAAATTTATTTTTAAAAATTATTTTCAGTTTTAGATGGTTGTAAAATCCTTCATATAAAGTTTTATTTTCCAAACAAGACAAGGCGTCTCTCTCTCTCTCTCTCTCTCTCTCTCTCTCTCTCTCCTCTCTCTCTCTCTCTACGAATCATTTCTGGAAGAAATCTATGGAATGGGTAAGTTATATTTGAAACACCCCAGAATTCACGGCTGAGCCAATTGCACCCCAGTGTGCGGATCCTGAGAACGGCCAAGGACCTCTAGTTGGCGGGTAGTAGCGCTTACACGTTATGCGCCACCCAAATTTCACCGACAGCCAATAGCAAACACGTGATTGGGCTATTGTGGATTTTTTACAATTAAGTTCGCGTATATAAAAAGGATTCCACAACAGTTGTATTTATCAAAGAATAACCACAGAGATATATCGTCATGAGCCAATCACAACAGCTTTACAGCTACCCGCAGTTGTTTGAAGATGGAGACACTGCAGCGTTGTCTACACATCATCTTTTGGCAGAGGCAGACGGAACGCCCTACTTTCAACGCAATCCATTTCAGAAATTTGTGACGGCGAGAAAGAATCGACCGTTGAAGACGGCATTGAAATGTAAGTAATGAATTTATTTTGTGATTCGGGCTATATACTTCATTTCAATCAGTGCCTGTGTTAGTTAATTCATAAAAAGCCATAATAAATGCGTTTTGAAAAACTAGTTTGTGATTTAAGCGGAAGGCCGGGGTATGTATATATATATAACATTTTAGTCAGTGCCCGTGTTAGTTAATTTATAAAAAGCCGTAATAAATACGTTTTAAAAACTAGTTTGTGATTTAAGCGGAAGGCCGGGCTATGTATATTTATCGTTTCACTCAGTGCAAGTGTTATAATTTATAAAAATTCGCAATTAAACGAGGTGAAAGGATATCTACCCAGGGGTCGAGACCAGGTGCCGGCAGAAGATGCGTAGCACACCCACCTAATCTTCCTGATAACATCATTTACACAGTGGATTTATTATACGATGAAGGTGTCCTTTGAAATTGGAATTTTATTACACGCTTGTTTCTCATAACTTAAAAATTTATAGAAAGTTCTAGAATTGTCAAAACTTTAAAGAATTGCTTGCGGTCCCGGGTTCGACACCGGTGCTGACAGAAGGTGAGTAGCACACCCAGCTAAACTTCCTTTTGACCCGGTTAGGCTAGTTTCATGATGTTTATTATCTGTTCTTTCGTGGCTACTTCGTCATATATATATATATATATATATATATATATATATATATATGTGTATATATATATATATATGGTGTGGAAGTGATAATACACTTTCAACTCGTTACATTTTGTTGTAAAATGTTTCATAACGGGTATCATCAATTCATTAATAGATTAGTATGCATTAGTACTGAGCTAGGCACAGACTCGATGCGTAGCACGCAGCTAATCTTATTTTGAGACCTGTTAGGATATCTGCTTTGTGATTATTATTTGCCCCGGGCGCCCTAATCGTCATTTTCTCTTATTATAACTCCCTCTTCCCATATATATATATATGGATGTATGTGTTAACAACCGGGCTCGTTAGCCGGTGCTGGCAAATGATGCGTAGCACATCCAGCTAATTTTACTTTTGAGCTCTGTTAGGATATCTGCTTTGTGATTATAATTTGCCCCGGGCGCCCTAATCGGCATTTTCTCTTATTGTAACTCTCTCTTCTCATATATATATATATATATATATATGGATGTATGTGTTAACAGCCCGGTCCCGGGCTCGTTACCCGGAGCTGGCTGATGATGGGTAGTACATGCAGCTAAGCTTCCTTTTGAGCTGTAAATTAGTGTATTTGTAACGCCTTGCAGCTCTCTCTCTCTCTCTCTTATATATATATATATATATATATATATATATATATATATATATAATATGTACCTCTGTGGGTATTTTGGTGAAAAACAATAGATTCTTAATTATTGTCCATTCTGTGTCGCCTTCGTGGTTATTTCGGCATAATATATATATATATATATATATATATGGTGTGGTTGTAATAATACATTTCTACACCTAACATTTTACCGTAAATGTTTCATTAGCGGTTATCCTCAATTATAGCCTTGTTTGCATTAGTATTGAGCTAGGATTTCTGAATACAAATCGATTTATGAAAAATAAACTTTAATTAAAAAGATTCAGTATGGACTAATCCTGTTAATTTCTCCTTAAAGTACCGATGCGGAACTTGATCGTGTTATAGCTTTGATGAAAGACAAATAAATGACGGCGATTTGGAGGCTTTACCGCGCAGCCAACCCAGTGACCTGAGTACCGAGGTCGAGGTATTGGCTCACATCCGGTCTAACGAATGCCAGGTCATTGAGGAATTAATGTAAGTTTTTTTGTGGTTAAGAACAAAATACATTGTATTTTCATTCAATTTATTAAATGGTAGAAAGCATGTTTTAGTACAATTCGGCTTACAGAATTGCGTCCATTAAATAAAACTAACATTAATGGAGACATTTTAGAGTTACAATTATATATATACACACATGTAAACTTTACACAATATAGTTACAATTATATATACACACGTAAAACTTTACACAATACAGCGAGTGCGCACAAATGGGTATCTTTTTTCATCTGTCTGCATACCACTTCATCATTCATCTCAGTGTCGCACAAATCGAATAATTTTTTAAAAATTATACAGTACATGCCACAGGTATTACTAAAATATCCTTGGAAACGTAAGGATTCCAGATATTTTCAGGGACATGTAGCTGTTCGATAAATTGTACAACCACAGGGTCACTCCAGGGCTGAGTGCCGAGTGAATCAAAATAGTACATTCTTTCCCTATAAATAGGTTGCAAACCAATGAATCCCCTCACCCCAACAATGTCTGTATTGACGATAAGACTACACCAATCTCTCGTAGTTGACAATTTCAACGTTTCATTCTTCGCAAACACACCGATAAATTTGGAGCGTGTGACTCGGTCACTTTTCATTACTCTCTGGAGTGTATTCGCATCCATTTAAAAAGTCTGTGACAACGTTCCTGTAAAGGTCGAGCTCTATTAAAGCTTGTGATTTGAGATATACTAGTACACTAATAGGTGCGTCTATAGAGTCGGCGAATTCCAATCTGACTGAGATGTTCCCACTTTGTTGTGGACTTAAGTGTGTATTTACACTAGCAGATAAGTTGGGGGTAATATCAAATGGGTAAAGGTTAAATTAATCGACAAATTCTTTCTGCGTTACGCCAATCCCAAGCTCGTCACAACCACCGGCAATATGGGCCAGATTACTATAAGCTTTCGCGCAGAGCGGGACCACAACGTCTGAACACAGCGTCCGTAACCATAGTCCCGCCCAATGCAACGCCATTTACATATAGAATTATATTTTTAAGGCCGAAATTCTCGAATTTAAAGGCGTTCTTTTAATATTTTCCATTCGTCGAAACGTGATCCTGCATTCCAATTAATATCCATTTAGGTAGAACTCCCAGGGCTACGTTTTCTAGTTGCTTCGAGGCCAACCTGGCGGGCACCTTGTATAGTTTGATCTGTACTCTGTTAATTGGATATTTTACTGTTGCGCGTATGAAAATTTCTTCAATTACAGTATTACATATTTTGGCGAACTTAATTTCACTCGCCGTTCGCGCAGATATGTTTCCATGATATGAATCACAACGGGCTTTGCGCCCTCTTCTTGGTCATGTCCCAGATTTATGCAGATCTCAGGATTCGTGGGGTTGAGTTTTAACTTCTTATCCACCCCATTCATAAGCAGTGTCTCCTGGAACGTGAAGTCTGTATGCAGACATCCAAAACACTCGTATATCTTCTTTTTAGAATTTTTAAATTTATCCTTTATACTACTATCGTCTTTAGTCTGATAATTAATAGCCCTCGGCAGTTAAAAAGGTATCCTCCGCTTCTTTTGAAAAGTTGAGGACACTTTCCAGGTAGGCTCGTAAGTGATAATAACCCGTTCCTGCCGATATGTTGACCTGATTTAAATACACCTCACACTGGCTGAATATGGAGCGTAGAAAGTTGGTTTCAGGGTATGCAGAGTAACTATCATCGCAGTCCGTTTCATCCATCTAAATGGGCTAGACACAGTTTAGCGTACATGTGCCTGCAGCTTGGATCAAAAAAGTATGGGCCTGAGCTTGGTATCGCGAAATCTATAGGGGAACTCGGTGAACTAATTGTGTTAATGGGTTAATTATAATAAAATCACTATGCTCAATAGAAACCTGTGTAGGGGGTATATCAAAGTGGGACAGCTCCGATTTACAAATTTGTGAACTACACGGATGGATGAAGCGCGCCATGACGAGTCAGAAATAGTGCCACCTCTCTCGACAAGTAGTACTCAGCCTATGATTCGTGAGAGCAGTGTCCTCAGCTTATATCAGTTAAAAAAATGATCAGCCATAGGCTTCATACGCTTAGAACACGTCTTTTTTGATGTCCTTTTACGTTTAGCGCCACGTTTTGGTAACCACTTCTTCCGGACAGCGTTCTTCTTCTTTCCGTCACCACGCATTTTCCTCTTTGCATTTTTTATTATTTTGTCCCGTGTACGTTTTAAATGTTTTTTTAGAGCTTCTTTAGGTTTAATTCCACCCATTATGTCTTCTTCCGCGTTAAAACCTGATTTTAACGCCTTCCTCCCGAGATATCTAGCCCCCCTCTTCAACAATGGGACAGCCATGCGTAGAATGTTTGAAAAAATGGAGCCAAGCCCACTCCCACGCTGATATCTCACCCCTCGATAGACTGTGAAATGCCTTCGTGTCATCATAACTGAATGCGACGAAAGTGTAGCTTCACTGTTAAGCTCCCATCACCGAATGGGAAATTTTATGCCTCAATCGTTCTTATATATATTGAGATATTGGTTAATATATTAGTCGCAACATTCACATAATGGGGCTTGTCATATGTAATGCTCAAACTCTTCCCTCTATGGTTGGGAATGTGTACAATGCGCAGCAGGTGCGCATGGATGTCCCCAACAAATTGATCCTCCACGATATTGCTGTAAATATAGCACATGTCTGAGGATGGATAGCTTTCACCCAATTTCTCCAATTTCAAGTGATACATTAAGCTGGACAAGTCATGCTGTGTCTCGTGAAAGGTCTCTTTGGAGGGCTGCACTATATCGACCCTCGGCCACAATTGTGAACAGCTCTTTGTCTTTAATATTTCTACTAAGCGTTGATTTTAACTTCAACGTGCCTGCAGGTGTGTCTATGTTTACGACTTCAAAAAGTAAGCCGTTTGTCAGGTACGTTTTTTCAAGACTTGTTTAACCCCGTCACAATGTCCGTGGCTGTGTCATAATGACCGATTCCTAGTGTTACATTTGTACTATAGTACTGTACCTCACCGAACAGGACTGGTCGCGTAGTTGTCTAAGTTTATGCCTAATTTTTCACACTCATCGACTCTTCTAAGGATCAGAAATATGATTTGTTCATTTTCAAGAGTTAAAAATTTGGTGGCTAACTGGAATTCACAAACACCAACTTCGTACGAATCACGTTCCAACTCAATGGGCCCATGGAGTTCTGTTACAAAGTTGGCCAGGATGATGTTAGGATGTACAGAGAAAGAAGAGGACGTAAGTGTGACATAGAAGTGGTTAGGCGCCATGTTGCATACTATTTAAGCTTCACTACTGCAGCAGCTTTTATATAGGTGTTGAAGCTTTCTGGGTACCGTAGCCATTTCACCAGGTACATTTTTCTCTTTCCTGAACCTTTGCTGCTTAAAATTTTTAAATTTTAAACACATTTTTTCCTAAATTAAAAGGCACTTTCTGCACCTCCTCGCGGTAAAAGCCTCCTGCGATTTCCTCCCGATTCAAGTCTTCAACGTAATACATCATTATCTCGCCTTTAGGTCTCATACCACTAATTTTAAAAATCTCACGTGTCCATCCTTGCTCAAATCCCATCGCGAATTTATTTCCCGAACGCGATAGCCTTACATAATCATTGATTTTGAAATGTGTAGAGTGTGGTGGCGGTGTTCCATCTCTTCTCACATCAGGCTCTGGGGGCGTACCTCTTTCTAAAACTTCGTTAGATGTTGTGCCAATCGTACGGCGGTGTAAACGGTTGTATGGCGAAGCCAGTGATCCCTGAATGTTTATGTATCTGTATGTGTTTTCAGGAGCGTAACTAACGGGGGGGACGGGAGGGACATGTTCCCCCCCCCCAACTTTTGATCTAACTTAGCTTACGTGAAGGAAAATATTTAGTTCTTGAAATAATCTATGATGAATAAATTTTTAATTATATTAGTCCTATTAGTATGCTGGAAAGTATTACGGATTCAGTACTAATACTGCAGTGATAGATACTTTAATGAGACATCTAGTTATTTTTTACTTTAATTATTGCATATATTGTTTTCCTTTAATGTTAAGTATATACTTGATATGCATGAGGTAGTTGTGAAAATGCTTCTTTGACCGAAAAAATATGCCTTGGAAGACCAAATTTAAGACATTACCTACAGGATAGCAGCGCACAGATATTCATCGCAGGATTTTTCATCATTATAGTTGCCCCCCCCCCCCCAACTTTTGAAAGCTAGTTACCCTCTTGTGTTTTTATGGGTAAAATAGGATGCATGCGTTCCTTTATGGTACGTTGAACTCTATCAGCTAAAGAGGCCTTATGTATAGAATTGTTAGTGTAGTAACCGATATTAAACTCTGTCAGCATGTTCTGAAAAGCGCGGCCTATAAATTCTTTCCCCATATCCGTACAGAAATAGCCAGGAACCCTGTTTTCTTTCCACATCAGTGTTTTGGTAGCTTTAGCAACTGTTTCAGGCGATTTATTTTTCAGAGGAATTAGCCACAGATATCTAGAGAATACATCTATTATGAATAGGATGTAGCGGTAGCCATCATTATACACTGAATATCTTTGCATGTCTGTTAAATCCGCTTTTTCCCTACTCCATCATTGTAAACACCATTATACATTCTATTAACACCGCCATAGGAGGCTGGGTTAAAAATGTCATAATAGCGTTTTCTTAATATGTTAGCCATTTGCGTATTTTAGAGACACGTGGATAAGGTTGGCCGTTTGGTCTCTTCTTTCTCCTCTTCAGAGATGCTGCTGTTGGGTGTGATGGCGTACTCAGTTGTGACACATGATAGACTTGTTCCAAGATTTTTAACCTATTCAGATTTCCTATCAATGTTTTGGGGACATTTATTTGTTGTAGTCTTGCTTTACTATGCTTCCATCCTGTTGGTGAGGGTCTGTCCCACTTTCTCACCAGATCATGGACAATGTCGAGGATATTGGATCCCTGTATCCTTGTTCCTTCAACAATGACCTCGCCTGTACCGGCCCACTGTATGATGGGGTCCTCACTCAATAGATTATAAAGACTTAAGCCTTTATTCCTCAATGTATGTGGGAGACTGTTTTTTAATACATGCTCAATGTGTTGCGTTCCGTTATTCTTCGGCTGGTCATCTCTAAAGTCTGGCCCAGGTCCTATGTCGCCATGTTCATCGTTGCTCGCGCTGTGCCTAATAACCACGGGGAGCTCTGTCGGATTCTTATAATCTTCATACTCATGAAGAAATTTCTGCAGAGCTCCCTGGTACAAGATCCTTTTCTCATCAGGTGACTTTTCACTCTTTAATAGGGCTAATAATTCGAATTCCATTCTTTTAAGCCTACTTTTACGGAGTTCTGAAACCGTATCTGGATTCTTTGAACTTTGCAGTGAAGCATACACCTCGTGCGGAATCACTACCACTTTCTTCATTATATTAATCTAGTCAGGAAAGGTTCCAAAACTGAAAATAAGATGGGGAGGAATGGTCCCCCTCTTTGTACAATAATTCGCTTTTTCTTCCCCGCAGACTTTGACGAGTGAGCGCACGCATTATGTTCTTGTAACGACGTAGGCGAAATTTTTGAGGGGATTTCATTGGCACATTACATTTTATAACATTAAGACAGATTTCATAGATGCATTTTAAAAAGTCGGAATCGATATTTTTAACAAACATCTGCTGCACTGCCCGGGGCAATCGTTGATAGATTTTTATTAATTCACGATATTTCTTCAGCCTATTTGTCATTCTGGAATATATAACGTTTCAGGCTCATTTGGGAATATATTCGTTCTTAGAAGCACACTAAACGTGTTTCGCGGGTGGTCACAAAGCAAATATCTGTAACGTTGACTTGTGGCTTCTTTATAAACCTCCGAAAACTCCTTACGCTGATTCGGGAACATTTGATTGGCTAATACCCCAATTTGTGACACATCTCTATGTTGCGCGAATAAGACTAGGTATTGTGTATTTAACGACACATCGCGCATGTATCTATTTTTGAAAAATAGATTCTGATTGATGAAGAATACGCTTATGTTAAGATGGTGGGAGAACACTGTAAATGTCTCGGCAAACGTTTTATCCACTTCCAACATGAGATCGTCAATTACAATAACTGTATGCTCATTTCCCTTTAACGAATTAACGTCATATACACCTTTGTGGAACAAAATATCATCTTGGTACACGTTGAACACTGATTGATACGTCGAATAGCACCATATTACTTTATGCACAATTTTGAGGACATCTCCCTCTTATCTTTAATGTTTTTAAGCACAAACACAGTTTTACCACATCCTGTAGGGCCAGATATAATACATGTGAAGGTGCTTGTGAACCTGAATTTTTCTACGGATTCCATCTCTAACACGTCACACCCCTAAGTGGGTCATTTACAAAATATAACAAAATTTAAGTGCTGCTCCTTATATTCTTGTTTTTCTTCTTCCACAGAACCGTGAATGACGACGATGTACAGCCCCCCATCATCGATATTACAGATGGCCCCGATGACCGTGTAGCTACAGACTCCATCCCCGCTGACGAGCACTCACCAGCGATACCTGCTGCACGCGACAATTCAAAGCGGAAGCGTGATGAAGAACCCTCCACGTCAGGTATAAACCGTGCCAGCATTGCGCCGGTTGTTAGACCCCCAGTAATAGAGCCCCGACCCTCTACGTCTTACGACACAACCTCCACAATAGTACCTTCCTCAAATATACCCCCCTTATTCCTGTTCAATTCCGGGTACTTCCTCCACACCAGCAGCACCAGCTTCTCGTGTTGTGGAGGAAGGTACAACATTTGAGTTGGTGCGCACTGCTAACCCCACCCCTGCCCTGACTAGAAATCGGTACGTGTTCAGGGTTGACCTTGGATCCATGTATACCAACGGTGTTGGACTGCGACGCGTAGTTGAAAGTATTGTGGAGTTTGCACTTCAGAACCGCGACGAACGTGAAGTCCGGACGAGGTTGTTCTTCAGGTTCGGTTCAGATGACGGGGATATAGATGATTTTTGGGTAGTAATACCGTTCAGACGCTTGCAGCTGTAGACATAGAATATATCTTGGGCCGTATAATACAGGCCTCTCAAAGTAGTGCAGCCTTCAATATGGATAACTTCACGGTTGATATGTTCACTGTGCTAAATACAATCGCGTATAATATCTGGCTGCCTACGGTTGTGCAGCGTGCCCGTAAACTATTTTCAGATTGTAAGCTTGAGTTTGAGTGTAATATGGGTCCTGGTCCTGAAGAGGTGAGAAGGGTAGAGCAGGAAATGAATGTTCGTATAGTTGTATTTGGAATGGATGATCGTCGTAGGACTGTGTATGTTTTTAAAAGCTGTGTGAGAGATCGTACAGGACCTCTACTTATTTTAGAATTGTCAGGAACATCGTATCTCCCCATCCGTAATATAAGGACTCTCTACGCTAGTTATGATAAAAGTCGAAAATATAGAAGGGATCATGATTTGTGAAAGGGATGTCTCGAGTTTGCGGATGATATAGTGAAACATTGTAGGGAGTGCTACATGGTATGTGAGCAGTGTAAAAGCCCCAAATGTGAAAGTCGTGTAGTTGAAGCTGAGAGGAGGGGAGGTAATGTGTGTAGACGTACATTTTTCAATAATAAATGCCCTGAGCTCCATAAATCAATTGGCACTTGCAGTAAAATGAGAATCTGTGAATGTGGCATGTTTCATATGAAGATAATTAGAGGCGGATGGAGTGAAGCATGTATGTTAAATGAAAGATGCAGGCCTAAAATAGCCCTGGTATAACTGTGTACTACGATATACTGTAGAAACATACACGAACGCTGAAACCAAAGAGGTTAGTCTACATTTACTCATAAGCCAGACTATCTCTCATGAGTGCATGGATGTCGAGTGTGATGAGTGTTACAAATGTGGTAAACGGACAAACGATTGCACACGACAAACGATTGCACAAACGATTACACACGATAGCCCTGTGAAAGTCTTTGTATCCTATATTGTCAAGTTAGCGGACAAGTTAAAACAAATGACTGTATATTCTTGCCCATAACGGAGAAAAATTTGACAAATAATTCCTTTGTAAGGAGTTGCTTGAACACGAGTCATCGGAGTATTTACAGGCGACCCAATGAAAAGAGGCACCAACCTTATACAAATGCAGATAAGAGGTAATGTTCAGTTTAAAGACACCCTGCTTTTCACACCTTGTAAATTAGCTAAATTAGCAAAGCTACACAAGGTCATGGGCGTAGCCGCTGAAGTTTCAAAAGGATATTTTACTTACACATTCCTCACTAACGAAACTTTAAATTACGTAGGACTGCCTCCCCCTAAACATTACTTTAACTACACCAACATGAGTGATAGTGAGCGTGAAGATTTTGACCGCTACTACAACAGTTTTAATGAAACTAGTCCATACAGTATAGCTGATGAATGTGAACGTTATTGCGTGAATGATGTGCGCGTGCTTAGAGTATGTTTCCAGGCCTTTCGAAGGATGTACATAGCCCGTTTCCAATGTGATCCGCTACAAGTCGCAACCACGATCGACTCATTATGTTTTACGGTGTTCAAGAATAACTTCATGCCTAAAGACACCTTAGCCGTCATTCACATAAACAATCCCTGCAGTTATGGGCACAAGGCTATTTACTGGCTCATACACCTACAGCAGCAGACCACAGTATACATAAAACACGCCCGCAACACGAGGGAAGTACCCATTAACGTCAATGGTCGTGTTTTTTGGGTTGATGGTCTAAGTGAGGATCCAACCAATGGTGGCATGGATGCCCACGCCCTGAGAGTGCCGTCACAGGGGACCTCCATGGAAGATCCCCCGCCGACAGCCTCGCATGGACCCGTAACCGCGATAAACTTATAGGCTCCCAGTTCACTCACAGGATCGTGTGGGAGCATGAGTATGATGCACAGATGGAAACAGATGGACAGTACCGTGATGAAATAAGGGAAATCAAACGTTCAATGGTGTTGGAACCCCTCAAATGCGGCGATAGCTTGTTTGGAGGGCGTACAAATCCATTCAAGCTATACTTTTCACCTACGGAGGGCGTGAAACTCCATTACTAGGACTTCATTCTTTATATCCCTACGTGATGAAGAACAATCCGTACCCCGTAGGTGCAGCTGAAAAACTAGTGGGTCTCGTTATGCCACCCATCGAGGAGTTCTCAGCTAAGTTGAGTGAGCACTACTTTGGACTCTCTTTCGTAGACGTGCTCCCCACTCGCGATTTATGTATGCCGATCTTACCCGTCGTTATAGATCACAAGCTCATGTTTCCCCTGTGCGTGAAGTGCGCAGAGGAGAACAATGGGGATTGTAATCATACGACCAACCAGCGTAAGATCAGAGGTGTATATACAAGCCCTGAGCTGACCCTAGCCGTTCGCCATGGATACAGAATATTGAAGATACATGAGGTGTGGAGGTTTCAGAAGCCATATATAAACGCTTTTTTGAAGGATAAGGTAGGAGCATCGGGGTATTCGCGAGGAGTTGATACCGAAGATGACAAAACGGCTTATATTCAGCGTTACCGTGCCCGTGAAGGTATACAGCTTGACCGTTCCCAAATTGTTAAGAATCCTGGCAAGCGATTTAGTGCAAAGTTGTGTCTAAACAGTCTTTGGGGAAAATTTTCAAGGAATACTGGCAAAGGGAACGTTCATTTGGCACAAAGTTATAGTGAAGTCTGGGATTTTGCCAACGATCCCGGTAAAGAGGTTATAGAGATCGTGAATGTAGGTAATACTAACATAATAAAGTACAACATCACCGAACTGGCCACAGATATCTCACGGGTTACAAACATATCTGTAGCCAGCTTCACAACGGCCTACGCCCGCATCAAGGTCTGGGGACTACTGCACTCTCTTGGGCGGAGGGTGCTGCACGGGTGACACAGATAGCGTAATATTCATAGAGAGGGAGGGTGAATACATGCCTGCTATTGGGGAATTCCTCGGAGAGTTAACTGACGAGATCAAGGATGAATATGGTGGTGGTGCATAAGCTGACTCATTTGTATCAACAGGACCAACAACTTATGGGGGGGGGAAATATGAAATATATCGAGAAGGCTAAGGGTATCACGCTTAACCATGCGTCAAATTTGACTCGTTGAAGGATCTAGTGTGCTTGGAAGATGAGGGCGACCAGCCACTACAACTGACTTTGGGGACCCACAATTTTCGGGCGCAGAAACTGGGGTGTGTGAAGGAACTTAGGGGTACGAAGGTATACCGTAACACCTATAGGAAACGTTACCAGGTGCCTGGTACCTATGATACCGTACCCTTTGTATACCTTAATCCTTGATTATTTATATATATATATGTATTGTTAACGATATGTTTATTTATTACATATATTTGTTTCAATTAGGGTTTCATTTTCTCCTTTGTGCGCGCGCGTGTGTACAATTCTAAGCTCCGGCATGCTCAGTTGACCTCTGCAAACCCTGCAGCTCAGACGTGTATTTTCTCACGTAGCCGAAAAAATAGTGATGGCTACTTTTGATATTGCGTGTTCGACGTTTATGAAGTGGTATTCGGTATAGTCGGAAGATGAGGTGAATACTGAAAGACGACCTACCCCACCCTTCTTTGAGAATTTTAAGGCTACATTGAATCGCGCGAAGGAACAAGATGTTCAAATTCTCTACGGATATTCTGGCGAGATTATTGCCAGATTTCGCGGCACAAACGACGTAATGGACTACGTTGTAGGGCTAAACTGTATAAAAGCGTACATATACCGTGAGGTGAAAGAAACAACGCGTGCAGAAGAGAAGCAACGGATATGGATAATGAGTCTTGTTGATGAGTGGTGTGACATGCGGTATTATGTCATGCTGCATCATACCGAGTACGCGTACTGCGGCTGAGAATGTAAACCTTGTCATCATGGACAAGGTAAAGTACTTTTACCACTACATTCATGACGAGGTGCGAGGTTCGCAGTGAGGTTGTGGCTAAATGCCTGTATGAGTTTTTGATAGAGTTTAGAGACGAGTAGCGATTGTTAAACATAAAGGATAAATACGGTCACATGTTTCTCTCAAATAGTGCACCGGATTGTTAATGTGTGCTGAACGTCTAGTGCGCATAAAACATTAAAACTGAAATTATCCCAGGTATAAAGCCCGGTATAAAGGGTACAAGTACTCGTGTGATTCATGCTAGAACAAATCCGTACACGATTCAACAGCGTATGGTGTGGCTCGCTCCCCCGTCGAGCCGATCCGCCCACCCGTGGCTCATAGTTATCTCAGAGCTTGAACGACTGGACGTGCACTCCTCGAATATGATGGAACTTCCTTTGAGAAGCATTCTCAATGCCGCGTACGGTGTTTCCGTGACGAAGTCATTGCGCGTGTTCAGGCGTGAAAACGGCACCATTAACTATATATTTGAAACGACTTGTAGACAAGCAAGCTCTGGTAAACCTAATGTTATTTTTTAAGTGTTGAGGAGATGAATAGAGTCTTCGTGATAGTTGAGAAGTGGAGTGAGGACCGTTATAAAATACCTGCAGGTGTAGGTACAAGAAGAAAACAGATTAGTGATGCCCCCTCATGTGCCATTGTTTGTACGTTGTGTATAAATAACGATCAGCCATGCACTGATACGACTGATGTGGAAGAATGCATCTGATAATAACGTTCTTGTCCCTACGCGAAACCGTTTCATCCTCGACAGAATGTTTGAAATCGTCGGATTCCGCAAGCTGAAGCCTATATTAGACGCACATGTTACGGATATAATTTATTTTGACACGGTTCTTGAAATACGCATACACCGCTCTGCTCGACGGGCTTATCGAATGTAGTAATGAACAAGGCGAGAATGGTCTAGAGCTGGATGCTTATTTAAAAGGTTTAGACTCTTCGAAATATCATGAACTTTGGTACCAAGGACTTGAGCGGTATAGGCCAGAGCTCGCCTACACTGTTCACCCTGAAGAATTGTACTTCTATATAATGAGTAGCTGTCGTTACGACTTGGAAGATTATTTCAATTGCCGCTATGCGTTGTGAAGAAGAGTTCACGATTGAAAAGCTCGGGTCGGTAAGAAAAAAAACCTCGATTGGAAAGGAGTGTTTATAAATTAGTATTTAAAGATAACTTGCCAACCGAATGTAAAGTGGGCACAAAAATAGTGTTGAACGATATGAAGGCCATTCACATCGAGTATAGGTATGTATCCCTATAACTTGAGCGGTGAAATAATGTTAAATCGTATTTACTGCCTAGTGGAAAGCAATAATGATGTAACTGTTGACTCGATTACGTGCGAGTTTAGTGTTTTAGTTAAGCGCAGTAGAACGAATGTATTTTGATGTATATTTATTTTCAATATATTTAATTATTTAATATAATTATGTATATATTTTTTTCCTGTACTAATATGTTGATGATTATACTCCATCGTTTTGTATATTATTATTTATTTTCAATATATTTAATATTATAATTTTTTATTTTCAATGACTAAATTTTCAGTGACTAAATAGAAGCATCTAAAAAAATAATCATAAAACTAAAGTAAATACAAATGTCAAACTGTACAATAATAAAATCTAATACAAAAAAGTTAAAAAGTTGTTAAAAAAAAACTATCTGGATTATAAAACAAAAAAGTAAAAATAAAACTAACTAAAATTTCAAAAATTAAAAGTTTAAAAATGTTGTTTAAAATTTAATTTTTTTTTTTTTTTTTTTTTTTTTTTTTTTTTTTTTTTTTTATAAAAAGGACTGACCTGGATGGTAAAAGTTACAAATGACAAGTGGAGAGAAAGGAAAAAACAACTTTAGTTAGTGCGGTAGTTGCGTTAAAAAGGTGTTGGTTGGTTAGGAAGTATGTAATTTTATAGAGGAAAGGCTATCGTTTAGTTCTGGATTTAATTTCTTGATAAAAAGGGATTCTAAAATTTTAAGATCAAGTGAATTAGGAGCAGACGACAAAATGGCAAAGGAGTCCTGGGGGCACGGGTGGTCATAGGTCTCTGAATGATGCCGAATAGCAGAGGATTCAGGAGTGGAAAGAGGGCGAGAAGTTCGATAAGAAAAACCCAAATGCTTCGAAATCCTAAGTTTTAACTGTAGGGCAGTCTGCCCCACATAACGACTTTGGCAGGTCGCACATGTATATAAATAAATAAAAAGGATCTCAAAAGCACGGGGAGGTGATCTTTATGGCGAAAAAAGGATTGCAAAGAATTAGAATTAGAATTAATGATTATAAAGTCGCATTGAGGGAAATGTCTGTCCAAAATAAAGTGGACATCTTTATTAAGTTGAAAAGTTAGTTGGTCTACAAATGGAAGCTTAAGATAAACCTTCTGTTTCGGAACCGTGGGCTGAATTATTTTAGGTGAATATAGGTTATTTAAAAATTTAGAAATTAAAGTCTCAAAAGTCAAAGTACAATAAAAATTATAGTTGAAAAATCTCTTAAGATACTGAATTTCTAAGTCAAATAAAGACCAACTTGAACAAAGGTGATAGGCTCTGAAAATACAACTTTTAATACTAGCCAGCTTAAAACTAAGTGGAATATTACTGAAAAAATGAGTACCGAGTTCTGTAGTAGTTGGTTTTCTGTATACTTGTGTTGAAAAGCCTGTACTATGTTTATTTATGGTAACATCAAGAAACGAAATTTTATTGTATTGTTCTACTTCCATAGAGAATTTAATATTAGGATGCTTAGTATTAATGTAATTTAAAAATAAAGGGGCATGATCTTTATGCTTAAAAATGACAAAACAATCACCTACATAACAGTTTTCTTTGTTTTCACGAGGAAAAGTGGCTGAGGGATTGCCCGCTTGATTTTAAACCTATTTTATTTAAACGTTATGTAGATGATTGTTTGTCATTTTTAAGCATAAAGATCATGCCCCTTTATTTTTAAATTACATTAATACTAAGCATCCTAATATTAAATTCTTTATGGACTATGGAAGTAGTCCTTTTTATAAAAAAAAAAAAAAAAAAAAAAAAAATTTTGAAATTTTAGTTTTATTTTTACTTTTTTGTTTTATAATCCAGATAGTTATATATATATATATATATATATATATATATATATATATATATATATATATACAGTACTGTGCAAAAGTCAGAGACCACTGTCGATCTGATAACTATTAGATAATCTGTTGTATGAAAATTGGTTTTGATACTAAAACACATATTAACTAGAACCTCTGGTTCATATTAACGTATAACTAAGTTATTACTTAAGTGTATAAAGTTGTATAAGCCGGATGGCACTCTAGTCTGCATAAATTGGACTTGAGGGTCGATTCATTATATTACTTATAACGCATGTGTTTAAAGATCGAGCGAACTATTACTGATGGATCTGCAGTAAATGCTCCTAAGCTATTGTTATATCAATATTTACAGTTAAAAGTATTGACATATTCACTTAAATTCTGCAAAACAAATTTATCCAAAACGTTTCTCATAATCCTAACTTATGCTGTTATTTTTCTTTCACAGGCTAAGAAATGACAAAAAGTATAATTTCTGATGAGATTAGATATAAAATAATACATTTGCATGGTGAGGGACTGAGTCAAAGAAAAATAAGTGAATCTACAGGCGTTTCCAAAACTGGTGTACAAAAAATCTTGGCTCGTCACAGATCAAATGGGACCCCAGCTGATCGTCCTAGATCAGGGAGGCCCTCTAAGCTTTCTCCATCTGATCTACAATATCTAAAGATTACTTCCCTTCGTGATAGGCACAAATCCAGCACTTCACTTGCAGCGGATCTCGAAAAAACAACAGGTGTCTCAGTTGATCCTTCTACTGTACGAAGGAAGCTTAATTCAGTAGGTCTCAGATGTCCAATACTTGTGTTCCAAAGCACATTTTTCTCTTCTCTTTATTTCCATTCCTTAAAAGTGGCTTTTTTGCTGCAACACGTCTTTTAAGACCTACTGAGTTAAGTTTCATTCATAGAGTAAAGGGATCAACTGAGACACCTATTGTTTTGTCGAGATCTGCTGCAAGTGAAGTGCTGGATTTGCGTCTGTCTCGAAGGAAAGTAATCTTTAGATATTGTAGATCAGATGGAGAAAGCTTAGAGGGCCTCCCTGATCTAGGACGATCAGCTGGGGTCCCATTTGATCTGTGACGAGCCAAGATTTTTTGTACACCAGTTTTGGAAACGCCTGTAGATTCACTTATTTTTCTTTGACTCAGTCCCTCACCATGCAAATGTATTATTTTATATCTAATCTCATCAGAAATTATACTTTTTGTCATTTCTTAGCCTGTGAAAGAAAAATAACAGCATAAGTTAGGATTATAATGAGAAACGTTTTGGATAAATTTGTTTTGCAGAATTTAAGTGAATATGTCAATACTTTTAATTGTAAATATGATATAACAATAGCTTAGGAGCATTTACTGCAGATCCATCAGTAATAGTTCGCTAGATCTTTAAACACATGCGTTATAAGTAATATAATGAATTGACCCTCAAGTCCAATTTATGCAGACTAGAATGTCATCCGGCTTATACAACTTTATACACTTAAGTAATAACTTAGTTATACGTTAATATGAACCAGAGGTTCTAGTTAATATGTGTTTTAGTATCAAAACCAATTTTCATACAACAGATTATCTAATAGTTATCAGATCGACAGTGGTCTCTGACTTTTGCACAGTACTGTATATATATATATATATATATATATATTCCTTCGTTCGTATTTCTTATGCTATTATTATTTTTTTATTTTATTTTTTTGATCATATATATTCCATCGTTTATATAGGTTTGTATATTTATTTTCTATATATTTCGTGAAATTGATTCCAATAATTCGTCTAAATAAACAGAATGATGTAATTGTGTTTTATTTAATTCTTTTGGTTGTGTATATATAAACGATATTATTATTTAATTATATGTATACCAAATGGCTGGTTAGGCATCCTAGACCGACTGACGGATTTCTAAGCCAACTGTCAAGAATATCTGAATAGCGCCATCTGGCAGCTGAAAAGTTAATTAATATGTACACCTGCCTTCTAGGTCTTCTATGCCAACTGGCAGTTTAAGCCAA
This sequence comes from Bathynomus jamesi, assembly GCA_023014485.1. Lineage (NCBI taxonomy): Eukaryota > Metazoa > Arthropoda > Malacostraca > Isopoda > Cirolanidae > Bathynomus > Bathynomus jamesi. The sequence goes on from JAJOZX010000076.1 coordinate 2,000,356, forward strand.
CTGGCGTATTAAGCCAACTATCGGATAATGCCGACTGGCGAAAAGCCAACTGTCGAGAATATATGCTTTAATTAAATAAATAGCGCAATCTGGGAACTCAACCCCAATAATGTACACCTGAACAAGCCATTTACGCCTTCTAAGTCATACTAAGCCTTCTCAGCCAACTGGCTGATTAAGACCTTATAAGACAGCTGGCGCTCGGATGAACTCTCATTATGCGTCTGGCAGGAGCCAGGCGAACACCCCTCTCTCCTCCTTAGGTTAAGGCTTAGGTTAGGTTTCCCTTTAGGAGGTGAGGCCGTCCCAACTTCTCCCCAAAGACCCCCTTCCTTTCTCTCCCTCTCTTAGGTTAGGTATACCCGTTTGGGGGATGAGGCCGTCCCACCTTCTGCCCCAAAGAGTTAGGGGAACTCCCCCAGCAAGCTGGAGAATTCCCCTTATATTGCAGTTTGGGGATAACCCCTCCCCCGATTCTTGCATACCCCCCTTTGCAACATTGAACAACATTTGCAATTGCAATACACTCTAACATATATATATATGGTGTAATATATATATATATATATATATATATATATATATATGTGTGTGTGTGTGTGTGTGTGTGTGTGTGCATGTAAAAATGAATAATTCTAACATTCATTTTTGCATATAAGGTCCAAACTCGTATAACATGCTACTTACATAATATTCATGTAGAGCTTGGGGAATAAATTAAATTTTAATTTTTTTTTGTTTTATCATTTAATTTTTGCTAAAGTAATTTCCCGTTCAATAATATCTTCTCATAGTTCATGACTCATTTCTTTTATGATTACCTAATTATTTTTCTCATTTAATCATAATTTTGTTAAATTCTGCAACGTTCATTTATTTATACATTTTTTCTTGGTAATAAAAGATGAACTCATATGCTGCCTAAACTCTAAATTAACACTTAATTTAAAATTTTAAGCATTTAATTTTGGTTCATATGCATGTTTAATTTTAATCCATAATCAAATGCATATTTCAATTTCCATTTTTTAGTTGACTCGGCAAATTATGATATCAGATCTGTCAGTATGCTGTTTAAGAGAAAAATGTGCCTTCATCTTCAAGTGATTGCTTATCTGTCAATATGCTGTTACAGCAAAAATTTACCTTTATCTTCACATATTTTACAAAAGAATTCAACCTATTGAGAATAAAAAAAACAGGTCAACATTAATAATAATGATGTCACCAATTTAAATCATATGTAAACCATTGTAATCTTTCAAATTATTATTCTGTTTTGTCAGATCTGACCAAGAGGCTGAAGCATTAACTGTAATATTTTAGAAGCAGTAAAATTCAGTTAGAGGATCTCTTTGTCTTCTCCTTTGAGCCCAGTCTTCTCGAGAAAACTTAGTTTTAAAATAAAATAAATAATTTCTCCGATACGGTACAAGAAGAATCAAATCACTTAGTCACTGTTCACCAAATCCTCCGATCTGTTACAGGAAGAAATCGGAGTGTAATATCAAAAAGCTATTCCGAGTGCCTATACAATACCAGCTACCCGAGAGTGAGAAATCCGTTGCTGCCACCTGACCAGAATCCCCGTCAACCTCGAACCACCCAAGGCTATAAACAGAGGTTTACATATGTACTGTGTATATATATATATTAGTGGTGCACCGGATCCTCATCCGCATCATTTTTAACATCCGCATCCGCACTTAAGGACTGCGGATGTTATGCGGATATTACCTCTAATAAATTATGCAATTTACAATTAAATTAGCTTATAAAGTAGCTTATAAGGCCCAGTTATGCACATTTTATGTAAAGTATTAATTATTAATGAACAAACAAATATATAAACCTCAAAATATAAACACCTGGTAACACAGAAAATTGAATGAAACTTGTTTCATTGAATTTTCTGTGGCTGAAACTCTTGAGAAAGTTATTATTTTTATCATAATGAAAATATTAATATTAATTTTAATTCTTATGCATTGCCTGCCATAATAGTAATATCACGAAATTTGAAAAATTATGTAATATATTCATAATTCTATATTATATTGATAGATTAACTAAATATCCGCATCCGCGGATATTGAAATTAAAGATCCGCATCCGCAGATGTTGAAAAACTGACATCCGGTCCACCACTAAATTTTGTGTGTGTGTGTGTATATATATATATATATATGAAAATAATTTCACGAAAATAACACGTGAATAATATTTATGATTAAAATACTACGAAGGAAAATTAAAACATGAAATAGTGCAGTAGTATGTTAGCATTTGGGAAGAATTTGAGAATTTCCCCCTTGAGTTCCTCACGACCGTTTATGAGTTACATTTCGCATGACGACGTCACAGCCTTTCATGAGTGGTATGTAAAGGTTTACAAACAAAAACAAAAACAGAGAAAAAATAAAAACAACACACACAAAAACAAACAAAAACAAAACAAACAAAACCCAACAAACAAACGAACAAAAAAAAAGAAAAACGAAGAAAAGGAAACAAAAACAAAGAAAAAAGAAAAACAAACAAAAACCAAAAATGCATAGATTCGCTGACGAGATGTATTTGAGGTTGGGGTAGATTAGGTTAATCTAGCCTAAAGGTAGATCGAACTGAGGAGGAAAGAAAAAATTTAAGTGTGATATAACCTCTCGTGAAACTGTCATACCCTGCCTTACGCCCGCTGCGCCCCGTCCCCTGCCCCTGTCGGCCCTCGTTGAACCAGTAGCTTAACATTTTAAGCATGCCCGTACACCATTTCTGACAACAACACTTCCAGAACGTTCAAGGAGAATTATTTATGCATGCAGGGGAGCAACGTTCTCACCCATCAGATCTGCTTATATATATATATGTTAATACCCATCAACAATTTAAAACAGCAGCGACTTCCACAGCGGATTGTAGTGGCGTAGTGATTAGCGTCGCTGACTACGGATCGAGATCCGGTGATGGCAGGCGTTGTGCAGCAAAGCCCAGCTGTTCATCCTTCCACACAACGAAAAAAGTTGTTTGGTAGATAAATGGGTACCCTAAGTAGCCCAGTGATTTAAACGCTGGAGACTGCTGCTGGTGAGGCGTGGTTCGGATTCCTCGTTAAACTATAGGTCTAAGGTGGAGTGACAAGCTTGACCTTCGTCAGAATGAACAATTCGGGCGGAAGCTAAACCAAGGTTAACCAAGGTATACTTATTGAGGTATCCCACAGTCATGTTTTAACCAGGGCATATCGCAGAAAAAATACGCGATAAAGCGGCAAACATAGATAACGATGAACGACAACATGTGTAAAAAGATTAGTTGTCCTGACCAAAGCAGATCCCAAAGCTTTAATTATTTTGTATATACATATTAATCTCAGACTGCGTCATCATTAGGGTTTCATTTCATCTATACTACATATTTTTAAATCTGATTATTTAACTAATTCATCTATGATCCATTTAATGTTTGCAAAGTTAGTGTGTGTACATGTTAACCCCTCCGTCTATGGTCTTCGGCGGTTCGAGGTTGACGGGGTTTCTGGTTAGGTGGCAGCAACGGATTTCTCACTCTGGGGTAGCTGGTACTGTGTAGGGAATCGCAGTAGTTCCTCTTATACTACACTCCGATTTCTTTTTGTAGTGGAGCGGAGGATTCTGTGAAAATTCACTAAATTATCTGCCGGTTCCCCGATACTTCTTGTAGCGTATCGAGAAAATATTTATTCTATTTTAAAACTAAGTTCTCTGGAGAAAGCAGGTCTTGAAGGAGAAGACAAACTGAGATGTTACCTCTATGTCAGATCAGAATAATCAGATTAATCAGAATGAAAATTTGAAAAATTATGAGAAATTATATTATTATACACAAAATTTGGTGACATTATTATTTAATGTTGACCTGTTTTGTTTTTCATTCTCAATAGGCTGAATTCTTTTGCAAAATATTTGAAGATGAAGGTAAACTTTTTTGGCTGTAACAGCGTCTAGACTAGTGGTGAAAGCCGGTATTGAAAAACCGATATTTATACCGATATTGGACAAGAGACACGATACCGATATCGTGATTATCGATACCGGGTTTTCGGTATTGAAGAACTGCCTATTGTCTTTATTGTGGAATCAATCAGCAAATGTCAAGTTAACAAAGATTTGTTTTTTGTAAGGATTTTGTGGCCAATGTGAGTAGAAATAATGATTTATCTTCATACATAACTTACACATGCAGTATATCTTTGAGGGGCGTCATTAGTGTATGTCACAATTTATCATTTGTTATAATATTATGTTATTGACGTTATATGATGTGTCCGTTTTTCTGAAAAGGGAAACTATCATCCAGAACTCTCGCCTTAAACATTTGAAATCGTATAAATACGTATTGAAACGTTCAAAAACGTTTTTACACGATTCCAAAACCTTGCGTTGCTTTTTTAGATTCGTTATTGAGTTCAGTCAGATTTCGAATTTCGTACTAGACGCTTGCAGTGGTTGATTGATGTGCATATTTCACAAGTTAAATTTTTTAATTTTGTTACGTGCGCATTGAAGTCTTGTTATATGGGAATAAGCTATTTCTTACTTTAAATAATCTACCCCTTCGAATCTATTACAAGACTGTCAAAAAAATCAATCGTGTGGAATTATTTTATTAAGAAGAATAAAGACGAAGCTGAATGTTCAAAAGTGTGAAAAAGTTATAAAGTGCAGTGGGGGCTCAACTAGTGAATTATCTGTTCATTTGAAAACAATTCATAATATGAATGTTGCTGAAATCAAGATAGGTGAAAATCAACAACATAAAAAACAAAAAGCTGTACAAGGCATTGCTTTCCATTAAACCCACTAGTGTAGAATCAGAAAGAGCTTTTTCTGCTGCTGGCTTATTTCTGACCAAGCTAAGATCAAATCTCTCTGAACAATCATTAGATAGTCTTTGTTTCCTCAAAACTTACTTCCAAAACCAAAATAAGAAATAAATATGCAAAATTATTAATAAACTTCTTTTTTTTAATTATTTTTCCCTTCTATCTTTGGTTATCTGATCTACTTAATCATTATAAATAGTCCTTCCTTTTTCCTGCCTTTCCCTAGGAGCTGCTGTTCAAACTTTTTTCAATCAATGGTATTTTCCCTTTGGTGTCGGTGACAGAATTTAAAAAGTAACTTCAGTTTTTATTGTCGTTAATGTGGCGAGTACTACAGGTCCTGCAGGCTTGTGGGAGGGTTGGCACTTGGCAGGGTGACACGAAAAAAATCATTATAAATTATTCTCTGCGTAAAACCGGTATCAACATCGGTATCAGTAAAATAATTGTTCAAATACCGGTATTAAAAATTGTCGGTATTATTTCATCCCTAGTTTAGACCATTGGTTCTCGACCGGTAAATTACCCAACTGGAGTAATGACAACTATTTTGTGGGGTAATGACGCGATCTAGAAATTATAAAAAATAATATTGTGGTAATCCAGAAGTTATAAAAAAAATAATATCAAATGATTGAAGTAATGGGGGTACGTTAGAATTGGTTTTGGGTAACCATACAAAACAGGTTAAGAACCACTGGTCTAGAGAGATAAGCAAGATATTTGAAGATGAAGTCATGTTTTTCTTTTAAACAGCATATTGACAGATCTGATGTTATCATGATTTGCAGAGTTAACTAAAAATGGACAATGAAATGTGCATTTTATTATGGACTAAAATTAAACATGCATATGGGCCAAAATTAAATGCTTAAAATTTAAAAATAAGTGTTAAGCAAGACATGACTTCATCTGTTACAACTAAAAGACAATGTACATATAAAGAAAATGAATATTGCAAAATTTAACACGATTATATGATTCAGCTGAATCTAAAAAATTATTAAGTAAATTAAAAAAGAAATAATTCATCAATTATTTAGCAAAAATAAAAAAGAAAGAAAATAAAAAATTTATCCAAACCTTGAGCTCACCAAGGAAATCGCCAATTGGTAGCATATATTTAACCTCTTTCTCGGTGAATATTACACCATCTGTATCTGCGTACAGGACAGTAGTATGACCGCAAAATGTTAGAGTGCAATTGCAATGCTATGTTGATCAATTGTTGCAAAGGGGGAGGGATGTTTGCACCTGTGGGGGGATTGGCACCCATAGGGAGGGGAGTTGGCACTCATGGGAGGGTTTAACTCCCAAGCAGCATGAAGCGGGAGAGGGGGTTGAAGAGATGCCCGGGGGAATGACATCCGCCCAAAAGGGGTACCCTAACCTGATCTAGGGAGGTAACCTAAGAGAGATGAGAAAGGAGGAGAGATCTTTTCGCTGGCATGTCTTGTTGCATTCTGGAGCTCTTGACAGCCTCAGTTGGCTTAGAAGTCTTAATCAGCCAGTTGGCTTAATCAGCCAGTTGACATAATCAGCCAGTTGAATTAGAAGGCGTAATTGGCATGTTTAGAAAGTGTGTGTGTGATATATATATATATATATATATATATATATATATATATATATATATTGATGGAGTAGATGTTCATGGTCGGCCCACGAAAAAATTAAAAAGAAAAAAAAGGAGCAATTTTTCCACCACGCCTTCCTTTATGAAACAAACAAACAAACAGACATTCCTTGACGAGATAGAAGGCTTAATCTGCCTTACAAGGAGTGTACACATATATATATATATATATATATATATATATATATTAATGGCGTAGATGTTAATGCTTGGCCAACCAAAAAAAAGGAAAAGAAAAAGGAAAAAGAACAATTTTTCCTCCACGACTTCCTTTATGAGGTTTCCAAACAAACAAAGAAACAGACATTCCCTGACGAGATAGAAGGCTTAATCTGCCTTAGAAGGAGTATATATATATATATATATATATATATATATAATATAACCTTTGGTTAGCTATATATATATGAGCATATATATATATATATATATATATATATAGATATATATAACCTTTGGTTAGCTTCCGCCCGAATTGTTCATTCTGAGGTCAAGCTTTTCACTCCACTTTAGACCTACACTTTAACATGGAGTCCGAACCACGCCCCACCAGCAGCCAGCATCTTAACCACTAGGCCACCTAGGGTACCCATTTATCTACCAACCACTTTCTTTATTGTGTGGAAGGATGAACATCTGGGTTTTGCTGCGCGCCGACTGCCGTCACCGGGTCTCGAACCCGGGGCCGATGGATTCGTAGTCAGCGACGCTAACCACTACACCACCGAGGCGCATATATATATATATATATATATATATATATATTAGGGTGTCACTTAAATGCAAAATTTGAAATTTTCATGCTGACACCCCGCAAATCTATTCCATTGGTAAAAAAACATGGTGACTGAAAAATCTTTTTATTTGAATAACTATAAAAGGTCGCCCCCGCCTTCCAAAGTTTAATGCTTGCGCGGCGTCTCCATAATCGTTCATTAGATATCTATATATCTCTATATATGTGTGTGTGTGTATCTGTGTGTGTCTGAATATCTGAGAAATAAAGTGAACAACACTTAACGATTCACCGTTTCTCATTCAGCTACGTGATTTCTGGTGATGGAAACCCGGAAGTGTATATACCTATTAGGGCAGCGGTTGATGAGATGAAAGGATGCAAGCTTCCTTCCTACAGGCAAGCATTCGGTTACTTCCTTTACCTTCACCATGAAAAGAAATGACAATACGTGACGCGTTGAGGAAGTCACTTCGAGCAGTGATGTCCTTCTGGGAGAAAGCTCACATTCCAACCAGACTCGAGACACACTGCGTCAGCAAACTGGATAAAGTCTTCGAGGAGTGGAAAGGACTCAAAAAACACGCCTCAAGGACGAGCGATTCACACAAGACGAAAGAAAAATAATTCATTGAACGCCTCGATCGTCTCTTTGACATCGCCCACGCTGATTGTGAGAAATTGGTCAAGTACCCAGAGGATTGGGAGTTCCTTCAGCAGCAGCGCCAGAAAGGACGTCCAGGTTCAATGGCAGGTTTGGACATGACCCATCAGCGCCAAGTCAAAGATTGTACTCGACGTCGGGAAAGAGGAGAAACGAAGAAAGCGATCAGCAGCTGAAATGGAGGCAGTATCCAACGAAGCGGTTTTGGAGTCCTCATCCTCCAGCTCAGATGATAGCGAAGAAAAAGGAGCATGTGGTGGTTCGTTAGCGTCTAAACAAAGAGCAACGAAGAACATCATGACATCGGAATTGGCGGCAGCGCTTGATCGCACGCAACTCTCGTCAAGAAAGGCCACATATCTGCTGTTTGAGGCAGCTTCCAGCTTAGGGCATGATGCTAGCGACTACAACATCAATCGTGGATCCATTCATCGTCAGCGTGAAAAATTCCGTACCCTTAAGGCTCGGCAACTGAAGAGCGAGTTCCAAGGCAATAGTCCGTTGACTGTTCACTGGGACGGAAAACTCATGCAAGATCTGACGTCACGAGAATATGTTGACCGCTTACCTATTCTTGTATCTGGTTCCGGGACAGAGCAGCTCCTCGGGGTGCCAAAACTTCTGTCAGGAACCGCGCTGGCACAAACAAATGCCATCATAGATTGTCTGAATGAATGGGGAGTGACCGATCATGTCAAATCTATGTGTTTCGACACAACCGCGACAAACACAGGCCACCGTGGAGGAACTTGTGTTCTTCTGGAAGAAAAAGTTGGACGTGACCTGTTACACTGTGCGTGCAGACACCATGTACTGGAGTTGGTGCTACAGGCGGCATTCGCAGCATCGCTAGATTCAGTATCTACCGGTCCAGAAATTCTGCTTTTCAAGCGCTTCCATGATTATTGGACCCGCATTGACCAGCAACAGTTCCAAACTGCGGACACAGATGCGTTCACCAAAGCAGCTATTTTTAAGCATAGAACGGAGCTCATTGAGTTTGCAAAATCACAAGCACTTCAAGTTCGTGATGACTATCAGGAATTCCTCGATCTTTCCGTCATCTTTCTTGGAGGAGTTCCATACAAGGGACTAAACTTCCGCGCCCCTGGTGCTATGCACTGGGCGAGATGGATGGCTAAGGGGCTCTATGCCATCAAGATCTGGCTCTTCCGAAGACAGTTTAAACTGACGAACACTGAGGAACGCGGAATTCGAGATATCTGGCTCTTTTCTGTTCTAGTTTACATGAAAGCGTGGGCAACAGCTCATCTGTCCATCGAAGCTCCGCTGAATGATTGGGAATTGATGAGGACGCTCCTTCGATACCCGCACAAGAAGATCTCTGATGGTACCACCAAGAAGCTGTCTGCGCACCTGTGGTACCATTCGGAGGAGGCAGTGGGTCTGGCGTTCTTTGATGAGAGGATATCGATGGAAGTGAAGTGCAGCATGGTTGCAGCGTTAGATCAAGAAGCCCCTCACATGCCGCCAAAACGACCTTTGGTTCTTGATACTATGTTCCTCAGTGACAGCAAAGGACTGGAGCAACTGATCACAAAGACACCCGAGGATTCTTCTCAAAACTTCAGTTGCCAGATTGCTTTCTGCTCCACCATCCCAGTTCATGGACGTCAAACTCTGAATACGTGCAAGCTCGGGATGTGGTCTCCAAACTTGCAGTGGTGAACGACAGAGCAGAACGGGCCGTGGCTCTGGTGAAGGAGCTAAACGGAAAGTTGACAGTGAAAGAAGAACAGCTCCAGTTCCTCGTTCAAGTTGTCACTGACCACAGAAAGCAACACCCAGCTCCGAACAAATCAGCATTAGTGAGGACGCGAAAGAACTAATCACTGATCAGCGTATGAGCACCAATTATTCTGATACTGTATATGTATTTTATTTCTCAAAGTTTTGCTTTTGTTGCTTCTCCATTTTGTACCATTATTCGCCAAATTATATCTTCTATTTTGATTATATAATAAACTGTGTGTATTCTTTGCGTTTTTAAGTGTCTTACTTTCGTTATTTCACCAAATTGCCTTGTTTTTTATTATCTGGTTCGGCCCAAGCTGTGAACACTGAACAGCTTGTTGACGTCAACAAATGGGTCTTGTTTTCAGTGACGAGGGCGACCTTTAAATGATGACCAATCAGGACCAAATTTCTCTTCCGTATGTTTTACACCAAATGGAACAATTTTAGGGGGTGTCATAGGAAAATATCCATCGTTTAATTTCCCCCCTATTACCTAGTGACACCCTAATATATATATATATTATATAAGCAAGGAACCACAAGGAAAAAGAAAAGGAAACGCGAAGTCCGAGCGCTTTCGTGATATATTCACATCTCTTGTCCCTGAAGATGTGAATATATCACGAAAACGCTCGGACTTCGTGTTTCCTTTTCCTTTTCCCTGTGGTTCTTTGCTTATTAAAAAGATCACGTGTTGGTTTGTGATTTCTTTGCATATATATTATATATATATATATATATTATATATATATATTTATTAATAGATATTTTCATGCTCGGCCTACAAAGAAAGAAAAAAAAGAAAAAGGACCAATTTTTCCTCCACGACTTCCTTTATAAAGCTTCCAAACATACAAACAAACAGACATTCCCTGACGAGATGTTGAGTAGGAAAAAATTTCATGGCCCTTTTTACGCAGCGTTCTTGCGCGTTCCGCCGTGTCTGGTTTCACGGGCTTCGTTAGATTAATTCACGACACTTCTAGCCGCAATGGTGCAGGGGAAGCAACATTCCCACTCATCAGACTGATATCCTGTATGTATATACATATATATATATATATAGTGGCCTACGGATTACCGATATGATGTGGCTAAGAAAGTAGGCTTACTATAATTTCTGAATGATATTGAAATGAAATACAGTATTAGGGGTCACCAGTTTGGGTCTTGTGCCCAACTAAACAATATTTAATAAGGAGAGAGAAATTACTTTGTTGTTTTGTGTTTAATTAGGAAAATAAATCAATTATTTGTTCACAGCGATTAACAGTTCAATAAAGGTATTTATAATGATTAACATTTATATAACGGCATTTATACTATGCTAAAGATGACTGGTTCTTAGCAATAAGGAATGGTTATACAGACTAATTGCTAAGTAAATACGCTAATTCAAATATGCTAATGAGATATGCAGAGTGAACACAGAATAAATAATGAACATTATTGATAACTGAAATAATGTAAATACAGTACGGCACAGTAAATGGATTAAGTCGGAATAATGAAATGCATTAAAGGAGCACATAAACAGTCGGATGCGAAATAAATGAGTTATTTGACAGAAAACAATAACAATAACAGGGTGATACAAAACTACGGTATTGGTAGAACACTTGAACAGGCCTACTGAGGTCTTAACGAGAGAGTTAGTTTGCATGGTGATGGACACTTTTAGGGCTTACGTGACTAGGCAGAGCTTGTGGAAGCACGACGTAACAAAAACACTGTAGGCCGAGTAAGGGCCGAAGAGGCTTACCGAAATGATGAGTAACTCTGGAGATTGAAGACTTACGTGAAGGGTTGACCGTATTGCGTTTCGCTGAAGATGACCTTAGAGACTGGAGGCCTAGGTGAAGGAGGATAGGCTGAGGGCCTGGGCTTCGAAGGACTGGCCTTACCGGCGAGAGTATGAGTGTTGAAAACGGGGAGAGACTTGTGTAAAGGGGTCAGATTAGCTCCATACACCTATTGTTTTGAATTTGATGTCAAGGGACATCAAATTTTGAGTGAACATTGACAGTAGCCCGTTGACAACTTTTGCAGGTATTCCAATTCGATATTTGAAAAAAAAAATTTTGGGGTCCATTTTCACTCCACCCTAAATTGTACATTAAACACAAACCTCAAAATGTATTTCTGATCTCTCCCACCCCTCGTTCCCTCCCTCTCTCTCTCTCTCCCTCTCTCTCTCTCTCCCTTCCTTTATACCCCTACTCCGCATGGGGTATAAAAGTTATGCACATTTCTTCTGGGTGTTGTAAACTTTATACTTGGGGTGTGACAGCCCTCTGGTCCCGAGTCGTGGGATTCTAGAGAAATTGGCTGCCAGTTCCTTTAGGTTCTCTCTCTCTTTCGGAAGGGCGGGTGAAGTCTGTTGTACAATCCTGTCCCGTGGGTTACTAGGACCCCATCCCATCCCTACTCTGTCCTTTTAGCTTAGGTTAAGGAGGCTCTCCTCTGACTGCAAAAAAAAAAATTAGTATTAAGTCTTTTTCTCTTCTTTTACTATTAGGACCCTACTGCTACCTCATACGTGGGAAGAGAGGCCTTGGAACCTCTATAATTAACACTATTTAACGCTCGTAGTTTCGTGAGAGACTGGGATGGAGGGGTCCCAGGCGTAGGGGCGCGATGAATAGAGTGTGGCTAGTGCCCCGTTAAGCCCATTCCTAACGCGTAATGGCCTGACCAGCCCCCTGCGACCGTTCTTTGGTAACCAGTTGATGGTGCTTGGCTTTACTGCTCTTAGGTGAGAGAGCTTTACTGCCCTGCTGGCTGCCAGGCCAGCGGAAAGTCTCGGGCGTAGCCTCTGGGTCTGGTGAGATATCCCTTGAACACTGGATTCTAAGGGTCTGGCCGCTTGTGAGTGACTAGTAAGAATTAGTAAGGAGCTGCATCTCGCTGTCGCTCCTGGCGGGAAATCCGTGACGCTTGCGTCGCGAGTGTTTGTCAATTGGTAGCTGCGACACGTTTGGGACTGTCCGGCCCTGGGGAGACCTTTGGTCGCTGCGGCAGCAGCGGGAGGTGTCTTCTGGATGGGATGAACGTCACTTGCAAATAGGATGGAGCTTGCGCGGGAAGAGTTCACCCCCCACTAGCGTAGCTAGAGGGGGGCGGAGGGGGCGGTCCGCCCCGGGCGGCACTTTTTGAGTGGCGGCACTTTTGGTCTACTGCAATGAAAAAAAAAGGTGTTTTTTTATGTCGGGACAGTAGAAGGATACAAGACGCCAGACACAATTTTATTTTTCCACGAAAACACTGCTTACTTCGTTAATTTCCGACAATGGTAAGGATTGTGTTCCCTTGAAGATGGCCTTATTGACCATCATACCTATTTAAGCGCTTAGTTGTGCTTAATTAATAATAGCATTGGTATAAATGCATTTATTTCATTAAAAAGGGAAATAACCCATAAAGTTCTGTAAATACGTTATAATCTATAAATATACGTTTAATATTTATAAATAATCAATATCAAAACTAATATGCTGGTATTAGTTGTAAAATGATAATGGTAATCCCAGGATTCGGCCGAGAAGGAATTCGAGAAGAAATACTTCAGAAAGTTGAGGTAAAATGCTTCCCGATGGGCGGATCGGGAAGCGGCCAATCGCGAAGCGAATTCTGAGACTCCTCGGAGCAAGCGGTCGCCGGCTCACTTCGACAATGTCATCGAAGATTTTGCTAACAGAAAAGCAAGAAAAATAACTGTGTAGTTAATTTTTTCACTTCAGAAGTAAACATGTCCAAATATTTTTCACAGGTTTTTTTCTATACGTCGTTTTCACTTTTTGTTTAAGTATGTTTGTTATGTGTATTGTGTTGTGTTTCAGGGGGGCGGCAAACTCAAGGACCGCCCCGGGCAGCACAAACTCTAGCTACGCCACTGCACCCCCCTCCTTTTTTATATACTGGTCAGAACGTTTTTGATAGTTTTCATTGCTAGAACGCTTTATCTTATTCAGTGTATTCAGAGTTCGAAAAAAAAATAAGTTACAATGACTGGACCGCAGAAACTGAAGGCTGAATGCGCGAGATGTGGAGTAAATCAGTGGGGACGAACTTCAAAGAAGCTTGCTTCGAAAAGATCAACCACTCCAGCATGTGCCACTTTTGCGAACTCATGCAGTTTTACGAGAAGCTAGAAGAGAGGGTCCGGCGCCTCGAGTCGTTCCAGATCGGCTGTTGGAGGTGCGGCGGTCGCTGACGCGGCTGCGCCCTCCACCCCGGAGCTTATTGAGAGGATAGACGCCCTGAAAAAGCGGTCCAGCGGTGGACTGGACAGAGCTCGAGACCGCGAAGAAAGGGTAGAGGCGCAACCGGGGGCCGGGATGCAAAATCAGTGTCAGGAAACGCCAGCGACCCACGTGGAATGCACGGAACCGCGACGTAAATTGGAGGGAAGGGAGGGCACAAAGAAGGGGTCGATAGATAAGGGTGGGAAGGGGTCGATAAAGAAAAAGGGTGGGAAGGGGCCTACTGATGGTCCAAAGAAACCGAAGGATGTAGCTGCCGGTCGGGGTGGGTCGGGTGGTGTAAGTGCGGCTGAATCTATGGGTGGCGACGGGTATCGAAAGGTATCGGGCAAGAAGGCTGCGAAGCCGAAACCTGAGACCCCGGTTGCCGCTGTCAGGACCTCCAACCGCTTTAGTCTCCTGTGCGCGAAGGAAGAAGACACCGTTTTGATTGGGGACTCGCAGATCAGGGGCCAGGAGAAGTACTTTGCTTCTGCAAAACGGTACGGGAGGAAGGTAAGGTGCTTACCCGGCGGGGAACGGCGCACTTAAGGAAGGAGTTAGAGAAGCTGCGCGTGGCTAGTCGGAGGACTGCGATCGTTGTCCACGCCGGTGGCAACGACCTGTTTCTCAAAGGCGGTAGGATAGGTTCGACAGAAGGGATCATCACCGAGATCATGTCTCTTGCGGATGATCTAAAACTTAAAACAGACAGGGGAATGTTGATGGGTATTTTACCGTGAATGAATGCCAGTGACCACGTGCTCAGTAAGGTCATTGGCATCAACGAGAGGGTGCAAGACTTGTGCGTCCCACTTGGCGTGAGGTTTGTTGACCCGTTCGACGCGTTTACGGGTAGGTGGGACCTGTATCAGAGAGATGGTGTCCACCTCAATGTCAAGGGTGAAGGTGTGCTAGGCACGCAGCTTGACCGGCATCTATACCGTATGGTGAGGTCAAGCCCGGGGATTGATGATGGGCCCCCACCGGGGAGAGATGATGTTGAGCCGGTGGCGGACAAACCTTCAACTGAAGGGTGCGTCCATGTACAGGTGGGTGACCCTCTTTCCCCGTTGGAGGGGGCTCAGCCTCCTGCGGAAGTTGCCCCCTCGTTGGTGAGGGCTCTTCAACTCCCGACAGCCCTGACTGTCGGGAAACGGGTCGTGCTAGGGGGTGGTCAGAATAGGGAAGGCTCCCTCCGTGCATTGCTTTTTAATGCTAGTTCGATTAGGAATAAGTTTTGCGAGCTACGGGCGCTCTTAGCATCAGAATACCAGGATATCGTTGCTATCACCGAGTCCTGGATTCATACTGATCGTAGGACTACGTTGAGGAGTTCGAGATTCCAGGGTATAGATTGTTTCACAAAGACCGCATCCGTGGGGAGGGGGGAGGGGTATTAATATACGTGATGGACACGTTGAGTCCGGTTGACTGCCAGTTCCGATTGGAACGAGAGCTGCTTGGCGTCGATCTGAACGTGAGAGGGACGAACTATAAGTTAATCTTGGTGTACAGACCTCCGCATCTCCTCCTCGAGGAGGATACGGCCCTGTACACCGAAATCCGTAGCCTGCTAGGGGACAGGGTGTGTTTGTAGTTTTAGGAGACTTCAACTGTCGCGGCATAAAGTGGGAAGACAGGACTGCTGATGCCAAAGGGAGGAGGCTAGTTGACTTTGCTGATGAGAACTTCCTCACTCAGTGGGTCAATGGGCCTACACGAGACGAAAGCGTTCTAGACTTAGTATTCACGACCGAAGACAACCTCGTCATTGGCCTCACCGTTGACGAATCGTTGGTCGGGAGTGATCACAGTCTGATTAGGTTCTGTGCCTGCGTCCCTCGGGTGAAGCGTAGTGACTCTAGAGGCAGTAAGCTCGATCTACGGCGGGCGGACTTTGTTGGCCTCTGGGATAGCGTAGGTGAGATGGGGTTAGAGGTCGGTGGCGATGTTGAGGAAGTATGGAGTGATTCCGGGACGAGTTTATGGTGCTGCAGTCTGCTGCTATACCCTCAAAACCGGTCACCCCTGCTTCAACGCAGCTTAAGTGGTTCAGTCGTGATATCGCTTCGGCTATCCGAAATAGGAAAGCTGCGTATAGGAGGGCGAAGGCCAATCGTTCCCATGAGAACACTGAGGCGTATGTCCGCTTGTGCAGAGAAGTGAAGGCGAAGGTTAGGCTAGCGAAACGTAACGAAGAACTCCGGGTAGCAAGCCTCTGCAAGGCTAATGTGCTGAATGAGTACTTTGCGGGAGTGTTCACCACGGAGGACACCCGCGTCATCCCCGAGCCAGGCACCAGGCACGAAGGTGCTGGCCTGGATAGTGTTCGGTGTACCGCGACAGTCGTTGCCGATAGAATAGACAAACTGAGCGCGTTTAAGACTCCTGGGCTAGACCAGTTCCTCCCCAGAGTGTTGCGGGAGGTGCGCGACCAGGTGGCTCCCCACCTGGCTACAGTCTTCAACAAATCGTTGGAGACGGGCCAGTTGCCTGGTGACTGGAGGGAAGCCAATGTGACCCCTTTCTTTAAGAAAGGGGATCACGAAAGTCCAGGGAACTATCGCCCCATTAGTCTCACTTCGGTTGTAGGTAAATTATTAGGGGGGATAATAGCGGATAGGATCGTTGACCATTTGGATTCCTACAAGCTGCTTGGGGACTCCCAACATGGGTTTAGACGGCATAGGTCGTGTCTCACCAACTTGCTCGAGGTTTTCCACGTCATGTTGAGTGAGTATCTACAGATCTACAGAAGCTAAGGCTAACAAAGAAGGTTAGGGGTTAAAAGAAGAGAATATGGGGTTAAGTAAATAGCAAAATCTATCACTCGTGGGTTAAAATTCATTCAGAAAAAGAGAAAGAAGGACACCATCATCATCCGTCGGCCACTGCCGACAAGTCGGAAAAATAGTCGAAGAGAATACTTCCAGCTGTTTCAGACCGGTTCTCCACTCCATAGGGAGGTAGAGGATGCTGCTCACTCTGCCGGAAAGGGGTGAAAGATGAAAAGAAGTAAAATAAGAACACATTACAAACCATGCAACACATTTTTAACTCAAACATTATCATACCATGATAAGAGTAGGGCGATTGATATACTTTATCTCGACTTTCAGTTTCAGAAAGCCTTTGATAAGGTACCTCACCGCCGGCTAATGGCCAAAGTGAACGCACTGGGTATCGGTGGGGAAGTAGGTAGCTGGATTGAAAACTGGCTGAAGAATAGGCAGCAGAGGGTTGTAATTAAAGGGGCTAGTTTGGGTTGGGCCTCGGTCACTCGCGGGGTTCCTCAGGGTTCCGTTTTGGGGCTACCGTTGTTTATCATTTACATAAATGATATCGACGGTGGCATCGTCAGTAAGATCGCCAAATTCACTGATGACACCAAGCTTGGGGTCAATGTTGGAACACCAGAGGCGATCGAACAACTGCGTGCGGATCTACGTAGGATAGGAGAGTGGTCCGAAAAATGGCAAATGCCGTTTAACTTGGGTAAATGCAAGGTGATGCACATTGGCTACGCCAATCCCAAGTCGGACTACTCGATGTTGGGGAGTAATATCGAGGTCACTGATTTGGAAAAGGACTTGGGTGTGCTAATTAGCAGCGACCTTAAGTTTACCAAACAGTGCGTAGAGGTGGAAAAGAAAGCCCAAAAGTTGTTAGGTTATATCAGGAAGCAATTTCGATTTCGGAACAAGGAGATTGTGCTCTCTCTGTACAATTCTCTGGTTCAGCCGCACCTGGAGTATGCTGTGCAGTTCTGGACGCCGACCCTCAGGAAAGATATTTAGAGGCTGGAACGAGTCCAGGCGAGGGCCACAAAGTTAATCCTTTCTGTTAGGCATAAGGCTACAATCGACGCTTACGCGCCCCGAATTTGTTTTCGCTGGAAACGCGGAGGCTGCGCGGTCAACTCATCGAGGTTTTCAAGTTCTTACGCGGGTTCAACAATGTCTATTTTAGAAGCATGTTTAGTTTAAGTGATTACCCAACTCGCAACAATGGTTGAAAGTTGGATTTCAAACGGTTTAGGACTAGTGTGTGTGGGAATTACGTATAAGATCTGTGACACGTGAAACAGGCTACCTTCAGAAGTTGTGAACAGTTCTGCTGTGGATCTGTTCAAGAAAAGGCTAGACCGAATCTTGCACGCTATTTGAGGGTGTATGAATTTTTCCCTGGCACCCGTTGCCATTGGTACCTCCTCGGTATGGGCCTCAAGGCCTTTTGATGTACTACTTTTCCTTGTAACTCCTTGTAACTCTCTCTCTCTCTCTCTCTCTCTCTCTCTCTCTCTCTCTCTCTCTCTCTCTTTACAGGGTTCTTCCCTCTAGAATGATATTAATACAATAATATAACATCCTAACTAATTCTAACTAGATGATAACTAATGGTTTTTATAATACAGATTTATATACACAACATAAGTCGGGGTGGTTAAGTCTAGTTCAGGCAGTATGAGGACGCACTCTTGGCCGTGCATAAATAGTTTGACATAGTACAATGTTTTTTTTCTTTGCCATTGCGAGAATAGTCTTTTCACTGCAAATATACCGAGGATAATAGCACACACAATGATAATACAGACGGCAGATGTTGGTAAATAATTGTTACTGGTTACAGTATTTGTAAAAGGTTATTCTGGTTATCATCTGAATTTTTTTTTTTTTTAAACGACTCAATTGGTCATGCCATTTAGAGGCATGAAGTCCGGGTAGGATGGTCACCGGTTTCATGGCGGAATTCAAGATTTTTATGTTGGTTTGAATTTAATTTCAGACAGAAAGGGGTACGAGTTGTTAATTTTAATCTCAACATTATAAGGGGAACAATTTTATTCATATTTACGTCTTAAATTATACGGAGCTGTTGGTGGTCGTGTAGATGTTTGTGGTCGTGTAGATGTTTGTAGTCGTGTGCGGAGTGGTCGGCCTCGCTTAGGTGGTAGTGGGGGTCGAACATTAGCTCGGATTCTGAGTGTGTTCGTTTTTTTCGTGAAGGTTCTAGTTCACGTGGTTGATGCATTTGCGGCCGGTATGTAGGGTCCGTGCGTTGATCATCAGTCGGTGAGGGTGGTGACGGAGGAGATGATGAAGTTGGAGGAGATGGTGGAGTTGGAGGAGATAGTGGAGTTGGAGGAGATGGTGGAGTTCCACTGAGTGATCCTCTAGAAGGGGTTTCTCCAGGGTCTGGTTTCGATGGGACTCTCGGTTCTGGGACCTCTTCTTGTCAGAGATTGGCTCGAGTACTGGTGGTATTACGAGGTACCAATCTTCGTCACGGGTAGTGGTTTCTGCGGTGACCACTTCGGTTTTGTGGTCACTGCTGGATTTGTTAATACCTTCATCTTTTGAAGGATAGGCGGCTCGAACGCCTGGCAGATGTTTTTTGGGAAGGTGTTGTCGGCAGCTACCTTCAAATTATCAGCGTGAATGATTTTTAGTTTGGAATGGTCTCGGAGGTCGAGTTTTTCGTAACGGTTCTTTCCGAGGTTTTTCATAATCCTATATGGGCCATCCCATTTTGGGTATAATTTGTGATTAGTACTTGGCGGTTTCACGCTCTTTATGTAATATCACATACCGACAATTATAGTCCGTTGACGGGGATGACGCCTATGTTGCTCTTGCTCCATCTGTTTGTTTCGTTGGTCGAGGGCATATCGGATTATGTCAAAAATTTCGAAATATCGTTCAACTAGTTGCTGATTTGCTTCTGCCATCTCGGAAGGTGTTAGAACCGCCGGGTCGATTTGATCAGGCAAATCAAAAGGTAGCCGTTTGTCGTAGTGATATAGGACGAAATGAGGGGTGTCCTCGATGGACACGTTATAACCGTTGTTGATGGCTGTTTGCACCATGGGGAGGGACTCATCCCATGTACGGGAGGATGCAGGGCCGGCCCCAGCTATGTGCGGCCTGTGCGGCTGCACACAGCCACCATCAATTAGAGGGGCCCTCCAAAATTCATTTGTTCTTCGTATTTTTAGTTGCTATATCATCACCAAACTTATAAAAACGACACAAAACCACATAAAAGAATGTAAATAAGCAGCATAAATAGGTGTGTATTATATTTATATTTGTAGGCTACTTTTTGTCATTATGTGTTCAGAACTGTCACTGTTAAAATTCTTTTCGTTTAATTTTTTCGTCTCTTTATGTACGTAATGTGGCGTGTGCGCGGCGTATACGATATTATTATCAGTGTTTCTGTTCGAGTATCAATCTATTTTTTGTGACGGTATATTTTTTTGGTTATTATACGGCATATATCAATTATATCTAATATATCAACTCTCTATTACATCATCAGTTTGTTGATCATAATATCGAGACATATAACAAATAAATCTGACCATCCGTCACCTCAGCGGCGCTTCATGTAGTACTGCCATAGAGACGTCATCCAAAAATTTAAAACCGTGATCTGTAGCCATCAGCCAGTTGGCAAGCAACTGTTTTATGGAAAGGTATGTTTCTCTCTTAGGTTTGAGCATAGTGCTTTAGTTTTGATATATTTTCCTAAGTAGCTTTATAAATCAAATGCTATAATTGTATAAATCTATGCATGTCAAAGTAGAAAGTACTTTGTGTTGGAGATGCTTTCATATTTTGGATGTAATTATTTCAAGAACGGTGCAATAGAAGTTGCTCGTTTATAACAAATGAAATTGGTGTGTTATTTTTAATTATTAGAATAAGAACAGAGAACGGAATAGCAAGTGCTTTGTTGCCTTTGTATACAGACTTTCTTTCGAAATTACTCAAGTAGCATAATGTTTCACCTATAATTTCCTTGGAATGTTTATTGATAATAATTCATATACATAATACATATAACTGATCGAGGCTGTTCCTAATAAAGATTAGTAGGCTATAATAGGGCGGAGCGTTTTTACACTTTTTTCGATTTTCGTTTTGTAATAGCGCGGAAAAGTGGCTCTTCCACGTCAAAAGTGAGTGTGTAGAATCTCAGAGATCTGCAATAATATCTTCTGCCTCCGCACGCGCGTTGAAAATCCAAAAAATGCGCCAAAATATGCATGTTTTCAATATTTTCTTATAGTTTTAATTTTTATCCTACCTTCTTGTAATAGCGAGGAAAAGCATCCTAAAGGTTTATTTTAGACTAGTTTTAAATATTTTTGTCCTGCGATAATATCTTCTGCCACCGCAAACGTTCCAAAATAAGGAAAAATCCGCATAAATCACGTATTTTGCATATTCAGCCTATACGCTAATAAATTCACTTTGTACATCATGTAGTACTCCCACATCGTTCTAGAAGCTTCCCCACAGCCTGGTATGGTGTGTTGCTCGTCATTGCCATATACGGCAATGAGTCAGTGAGTGATGACTGATGAGTCATGACTCACAACACTCTACCAGGCCTTCTTGCTCTCACTTCCCCGCAGTGTTGTGCTAGCTACGTTTCGGGTAAGATGTGGATTGTGTTGCTCTTGCTGTTAATACATCTTTGGAACACGACAACACGCATATGTGGACATATACTGCATATTTTAGTGCATAATAATACGTTGGTGTAATATACAAAACTTCTGCAGAATGCAAGAATATTTTACGTTTAGGGTAATTTCTTAATTTTTACATTAATTACTGTGTTTTTCACAATGTCAGTACCAGCTCAAGCAACAAGAACTTCTTCAAGTTGCCCTATATTTGGGGCTCCAGCTGATCTAGACAAGAGGTGCCTTCCAACCTATAAGGACGTCATGAAATATTTTCATCAAATAAGGTTGAATCTGAAGACATCGAAGAAAGAGCCTACAGTTGCAGAAATTTCGGGTGTTCTCTCAAAAACTCTCGAAAATTTGTGGAAAACAGCCTCTCTTCCTACTGTTTCTCATAACCGTGTCGTTCAAATGATTAAAAATTACCATGAAAAATGTTAAAACCTTCTAAAATCAATAAAAAGGAAACAAGATAGTGACTCATTCAAAATTAAATTACAAACATTTCAAAATGAGGCAGAAAACAAATTATTTGACATCAGTGCTTTCAAATGTGAAAATTTTGATAAGTGTTCATGTGAAAACCATCTCAAGGTTCCAGCAACTGAACAAGACTTCCGTAAAGATCAGAGAACAACAAGAAAATTGGCAATAGGCTCTCTTGATGTTTCACAAACTCGTAAAGATCTAGCAACTATTGCTAGAAGACAACAGAGAGTGAAACAGTATGAACCAAAACCATCTACCAGTAAAGGACAAGCAACTGAAACACTGTCATCAACATCAAGTGAAACAGGAGCGGATTCTGATTATGAACCGACACAGAGAATCAAATCGATGCAACAATCTCATCATTGAAGCTTGTGACAGAACTGGTGTGTCAGACAGGTCTGCTGCTATAATTGCTTCGGCTGTTCTTGAAGATGTGGGAATTATAAACGAAAAAGATTTAAGTTCAGTAATAGACAGATGCAAAGTAAGGAGAGCTAGAAAAAGAGTGAGATCTATCATTCAAAAGAGAGATTACAAAGAAGAAACTATGAAGAGTATCTATTTCGATGGAAGAAAGGACAGAACTGCAGTGCAAGAAAAAGTTGGCAGTAAAGGTTATCAAAAACATATAACAGAAGAACATGCCACTTTGCTTCAAGAACCAAACTCGCATTATATTGGGCATGTAACTCCCGCTTCTGACTCAGCACAGAGTATATCTTCTGCAATTTTGGATTTTTTTCGCTCAAATGAGATTGATACTTCAGAAGTTAAAGCCATTGGATGTGACGGGACAACAGTTAATACAGGACCAAAAGGAGGAGTGATAAGAAGTATTGAAGAGCACTTTCAGAGAGCACTTCAGTGGCTGATTTGCTTGCTTCACACTAATGAACTTCCCTTGCGGCACATAGTGACTGACATTGATGGTAAAACAACAGGTCCTCAGAGTTTTACGGGGCCTATAGGAAAAGAGTTAATTGATTGTGAAAAGAGACCTGTTGTTGAGTTTGAAGCAGTTGAAGCGGAAGAAATTGTAGACAGAGATGATCTGAGCACAGATCAGAAATATTTGGCAGAAATCTATGATGCTGTATCCAAAGGTGAATGTACTCC
This sequence comes from Bathynomus jamesi, assembly GCA_023014485.1. Classification (NCBI taxonomy): domain Eukaryota; kingdom Metazoa; phylum Arthropoda; class Malacostraca; order Isopoda; family Cirolanidae; genus Bathynomus; species Bathynomus jamesi. The sequence goes on from JAJOZX010000076.1 coordinate 2,023,343, forward strand.
CTCTCTAGCTCAAAGGAAACCAGGCAAAATGGCACACTCCAGATGGGTAACAACTGCTAACCGCATACTTCGTCTCTACGTTTCAACTGAAGAACCTTCAGACAACCTTAAGTGTATCGTGGATTATATTATGAAAGTTTATATTCCAATGTGGTTTCAAATCAAGAGAAATTCTTCAGCAACACAGGGAGCCAAACATCTTTATCAAATGATACAACGCTCGAGGTCGTTCAGTGCCCGCTGTATAGAAATATTTGATCGTGTTATTCAGAGAAATTCCTATTTTTTTCATCCTGAGAATGTTCTCGTTTGTATGATTCACAATGAAGCAAAACATATCAGAGAATTAGGATGGAGGAGAATCCTTAAAGCAAGAGATTCTGAGTCAGCCGCAGTGAGTACTACAACATGATTAACTGGCAAACTTGTGAGCTGTCAGAGCCTCCTCTGACAAAAGTTCTATCACGCTCCGACATCCTGAACTATATCTCATCAGGAGATGTACCTGATTTCATCCCACGCTTTCCTTGCCACACCCAAGCGGTTGAACGGCATATAAAGCTGGTAACAGAGGCTTCAGTTGCAGTATGCGGTTCAGAGCAAGGGATGGATTTATCAGAGCAAGATTAGAATCCAGAAAGAAAATGCCAAGAATGGAAACAAAAAGTGACTACAGTGTGTAACTAGCCCAAGTCCGATAATGGTAGGATGGTTGGGTCGGGCAGGGAGGAACTCGAAATGCAGCCCCCTCCACGTAGTGAGTTCTGGGTTATTTTGTCAATATAGTACATTCAATATTGACGAAATAAGCGAGTAGCTGCATGCATATTACATAATAAGTCATCAAAAATAAACCAAGCATATGCAAAGTAAACTGCATTGGTGGACCTAAATTATTTAATTCCTCAAATATATAAAATATGCTATTTATGTACATTTTCCCGTATTTTGGAACGTTTGCGGAGGCAGAAGAAATTATCGCAGGACAAAAATATTTAAAACTAGTCTAAAATAAACCTTTATGATGCTTTTCCTCGCTATTACAAGAAGGTAGGATGAAAATTAAAACCATAAGAAAATATTGAAAAAATGCATATTTTGGCGCATTTTTTGGATTTTCAACGCGCGTGCGGAGGCAGAAGATATTATTGCAGATATCTGAGATTTTACACACTCACTTTTGACGTGGAAGAGCCACTTTTCCGCGCTATTACAAAACGAAAATCGTAAAAAGTGTAAAAACGCTCCGCCCTAGACTATAATCATACAGTGTCAGCAAGCTCCTACAATCTGCCGAGATACAACTGGACGTGGCAGTTAACCTCCTAGAGAAAATTAAAGCATTTTTCATAACATACAGAGATAATGGTTTTGCTGGACCACAAGCCACTGCAAAAGAAATATACGAAGATATGCATGTGGAGGCTGTCCTCAAAGAGACGAAGATAAGAAGCACAAAGACACACTTTGCTTATGAATCTCCAGATAAAACCATAAACGATGCAATGAAGAGGATGAAAGTCACGCTTTTCAATGTGGTGGTCGACTCAACCATTGGATCTTTAGATGACAGATTCAAAACACTAGGGGAAGTGAGAAGTAAGTTTGGAGTGTTGCTTAACTTCCCAAATATGATCAATGAGGCAGTGATAGAGGAGTGTGAAGAACTTGGGAAAACATTAAGCTGTGGAGAGGAAGCTGATACTGATGGGAGAGATCTGGTCACTGAAATTGGGAACCTTCCAAATTTGCCGGAAGAGTTGAAAGACAACATGACAGCACTTGGACTCCTAAGTTACCTTCATCAAAAGCAGTTGAAAGAAATCTATCCCAATCTTTGGATAGCACTTCGGATTGCTTGCATTCTCCCAGTGACAGTGGCATCAGCAGAAAGAAGCTTTTCAAAACTAAAGCTCATAAAGAACTATCTCAGATCCGCAATGGCACAAAATCGCCTCAGTGGACTCGCTATCATCAGTATTAATCAAGAGATTAGCAGGCAGCTGTCTTATGATAGTGTTATTGAAGATTTTGCCTCGAGAAAATCAAGGAGGTACAGATTATAAGCACTTCAGAGTACTGGTATATATGATTTGACATACATTGATGTTTTTTGTTGATTTTTCTAATCATGTTGCAGTTGGCTTCAACAATTTTCCTTTATTTCTTCTCTTATTTATCATTTTATCAAACTATATTTACAATTGTCAATTTTTTTTTCCGCCATTCCTTATTATTTTCTCCACATTAAAATCATTTAAAATTTATACTATATTATGTAATTTTGAATATTTGTAATTCTTTAAATAATAAAAGAGGAACACTGATACTGATTTACCTTCCTGTTATATATTTGTGAAAGATATATATATACATATAAGGGGGCGCCCATATAAGAGCTTGCCTAGGCCGCCAAATACCTTTGTGTATGTATATATATATATATAATATATTATATATATATATATATATATATACACTGCGTTCCAAATTATTAAGCAGATTACATTTTCTCCAATGTTTTCAAAAGTTTTTCCCCAATTTCAATTAAATTTGTAGCAAATAATCACTATATACAGCAGCATTGATGGTATTCATCTCGATAAAATATTTTGATAATTAAAATAATTATCTCATTTTATTGAAAAATATGTAAAATATTGTGTTCCGAATTATTAAGCAAGTATTCTATTTACGGATCTAAATGGTGAAAATGGGTAAGAAGAAGGAGTTAACACTAACTGAAAAAAGAAAAATAGTCAAGTTACTCGCTGAAAAAATAAAATCTATTGAAATTGCGAAGCAGTTTGGCAGAGCTTATCGAACTGTAACAAGAAGTTTGTAGCGGAGGGTACCAAACTGAGGCAACGAAGTGATAAAGGAGCTATAAGAAAAGTGACAAGGCGGCAGATATCTGTAATCAAGCGCAAATTGCAAAGCATCCATTGTCCTCAAGTAAAGAGGTTTTTGAGCAGGCTGGCATACATAATGTACCAAGAACATCTCGATATGGAATCCTCCAAACAATTGCCATTAACACCCAGGTACAGGAAGCAGCGTGTTGAATGGGCGCGTCAGTACGTGAAAACAGATTTTAATACTGTATTGTTTACCGATGAATGAAAAGCAACCCTTGAGGGACTTGATGTTTGGTCAAGAAGATGGATTGCTGAGAGCCAATTTCTACCATCGAGATTAAGACGCGAACAAGGTGGAAGTAGTGTCATGTTTTGGGCAGGATTGATAGGCAATGAAGTAGCTGCCCTATACAGAGTGCCTGATGGTGTAAAAATGAATGTTCAGTCTTACACAAACTTTCTAAAAGAAAACCTCATTCCATGGTAGAGATTGACCCTTAGCATTCCATCTTCTTGACCAACCACCAGATCTCTCAAGGGTTGCTCTTCATTCATCGCTGAACAATACAGTATTAAAATCTGTTTTCACGTACTGACGCGCCCATTCAACACGCTGCTTCTTGTACCTGGGTGTTAATGGTGACTGAATCGTAGGTTTACACGTCTTGCCAATTGTTTGGAAGATTCCACATCGAGATGTTCTTGGTACATTATGTATGCCAGCCTGCTCAAAAACCTCTTTACTCGAGGACAATGGATGCTTTGCAATTTGCGCTTGATTACAGATATCTGCCGCCTTGTCACTTTTCTTATAGCTCCTTTATCACTTCGTTGCCTCAGTTTGGTACCCTCCGCTACAAACTTCTTGTTACAGTTCGATAAGCTCTGCCAAACTGCTTCGCAATTTCAATAGATTTTATATTTTCAGCGAGTAACTTGACTATTTTTCTTTTCTCAGTTAGTGTTATGTTAAATCCTTCTTCTTACCCATTTTCACCATTTAGATCCGTAAATAGAATACTTGCTTGATAATTCGGAACACAATATTTTACATATTTTTCAATAAAATAAGATAATTATTTTAATTAGCAAAATATTTAATCGAAATGAATACCATCAAAGCTGCTATATATAGTGATTATTTGCTACAAATTTCATTAAAATCGGGGAAAAACTTTTGAAAACATTGGAGAAAATGTAATCTGCTTAATAATTTGGAACGCAGTGTGTGTGTGTGTGTGTGTGTGTGTGTGTGTGTGTGTGTGTGTGTGTATATATATATATATATATATATATATATATATGTATATATATATGCTGCAAATCCACAAGGAAAAAGAAAAACAATTCCAAGGCCTTTCGTGTATTCAGAGCTACACCTCGTCAGGGAATGAAGAGAGAAGGCAAGATGCCCATAAATATTTACAACGTAGCGGAAACCAAAACAATTAGCACATAATAAATTTAAAAAAAAAAACACTTTTTTCTACGTGAAGGTCAAAATATGAAAATAAAAACCCACTCTAATAGACAGAGTTTATTTCCACAACAGTTTTTCTGTATCCACCCGAGGAGGATGCCAGTGGGCATCGAAAATGTTGTAGAAATAAACTGTCTATTAGAGTGGGTTTTTATTTTCATAATTAGCACATAACAAGAGTTAATGAGAGACAAAAGGAATTTTAACAAGATATTATCAATTTTATACATTCCCGCACTGTTATTGAAATAGTTTTTAAAATGGATAAATGCACATTCTAGAATATTTCCTTCTATTATATCTCTGTTTTCAACAAGCGCTTTAGAACTATCCCACTTGATGCTATGATTACATCTATACATATCGTTGAACAAAGCATTGGAATTATTAGCTGTTCTACACGCATATTTATGCTGTTTTACCCTAATATCTAACGTTTTACCCGTTTGGCCTATATATACTGAGTTACATTTTGTACATCCAATCGAATACACACAACCAACAACATTATCCGGGCTATTCTTTATTAGGCGTGATTTAACAGTATTATTATACTGTACTTAAAGACTACGTTGATACCAATTGCTTTAAGTAAAGTCGGAAGATATTGAAAATTAACATGGTAAGGTGGCTAAGGATATTTTTACGCTCAAATTCTTTTACAATTACATTATTATAATACCTATTCTTGGCTTTCCTAAGACAGTTATCTAAAAATGAAATAGGATAACATAATTTAGTACCAATATTCATGATATTGCAGAACTCTGAATCTAAAAATTCAGGACTGACAACTCTCAATGCTCTAAGAAACATAGCAGAGAAAATAGAGGATTTAATCGAGGGATGATGGTCAGAATAAAAATGCACATAAGAGTTATTATTAGTAGGCTTGCGATAGACTTCAAATTTGAACTGATTAGAGCATCTCCAAATTTTTAGATCCAGAAAAGATAGGCTTCCATCATTTTCTTTTTCAACTGTGACCTTAATAGATGGGACTAAATTGTTGAGCCTACCAAGAAATAAGTAAACATCCAAATTAATTATTAGGCCAAAGGCATAAAATATCATCTATATACCTGTACCAAACCAGGTTAAAATTAACAATCGTAGGCAAAATTCTACTTTCAAAAAATTCCATATATAAATTAGTTAGTACAGGTGAAAGGGGACTTCCCATCGCCAATCCAAACGACATAGCATAAAACTTATTTTCAAACAGAAATTTACAATCTTTGACACAAAGCTTAATTAACTCAATAAGAGTGTTGTGTTGAACAGGGAAATAATATTCAGAGATCTTATCTTTTAAAAAATCAAGTAGGTCATCAACAGGGATTTTTGTGAATAACGAGCATACATCAAAGCTTACCAATTTGAAATTAGGGTCATTAGGAAACCAGTTTGTCAATAAGATCCATGCTATTTACAATATATGACTTAGAAATAGAGCCAACTAACGGCGTTAATGAACAAACTAACCATTTAGATAGCTTATAGGTTACGGAGCCTACTGAGCTAACAATAGGCCTCATGGGATTATTAACTTTGTGTGTTTTTACTAAGCCGTACAGATATGGTAGTGACGGATTGATACTAAGAAACTGCTGCGAAAGCCCATTATAGTTATTTTTTAATATTTCTCTTAATTTTCTGTCAAACATATTATTAACATCCTCCAGTGGGTTTCTATTTAGAGGTTTATACGTGTCGCGATCACTCAATAACGTATTCATCTCTTCAACATAACTGTTTTTGTCCATGACGACGATCGAATTAGATTTGTCCGCTTCAGTAATATGTAATGAATCATTATTTTTAAGTGTTTTTAGGGCTTTTTCAAACCTCAAAGGATAATTCGATTCATACCTCGTATTAAAAGCACTATACACACAATCTTTGGCTAAAGTCACCTCACTTTCGGATATATTACTATGTTTTTCAAAATTGATAAAAGACTTAGCAATCAGGAAACTGCTGGGCTGTTTTAGGACAGAGAATCCTAACCCAAAACCTAACGCACATTTCATATTGAAGTCTAGCTCATGGGACGACAAGTTAACAATATTACTAAAATCACTTTTTTTAGTCTAGTAACTATTACGAATTAAATCCTCCAGTCTATTGTTTAATTTTCTGTTCTGAGTTCTACATCTTCTACGTAAGTTGTTGTAAATATCGTCCAAACGTGTACTTCTCCACCAGTGTTGCCACTCTAGATTTTTTTCATCTAGATCTACTGTAGATTGTTTTGCTTGCGCCTAGATGTAAGATTTAACCATTTAGATCAGTGGTTCCCAACCGGTTTTGGCTTATGGCCCCCTTAGGAACCTTATTTTTTCCTGTGGCCCCCATAAGCATTATTTTCAGTAGGTAATATGCAGATTAACTCTATTTTACAAAAACAAATATATATAAAGGATATTAAAACAACTATTTGTATTCAGGTACAATATTATTTGTCACATAGGACTATAAACATAACAAAAACTAAACAGTGGCTAACAAAAATTTGCAGTTATTTACTTATATTATGTATTAATTATAAAAAAATATAATCAAAAGAAATACTGTACTTATAGCAATCTATTATAAATTAAAAAAACTAGTAAAATTACTACAACTTCGCAATATTAGGGTAAACAAATAAGAGCTACTTACACGCTACAGCGACGATCCACGTGGTAAACAGACTGTAAGGATTTCAACCTGAAGTATTTTTATCAAGTCAACAACGCTGCCAGGCGCATAACGATCAAGCGCACAATGGAGTGCGCCGCACAATAAGCTTGTAAGATGCAAAATATTTGTTTACAGATAAATTCAAATTCTATTATAAAATATCTAAAAAAAAGGAAAATATATGTATTAATAATTTTTTAAATGTAATTCAACTACATAAATTAAAATTATCTATTGGCCTAACTATAATTTAGGCTTCAATAGGTTGAGTCCTGTGGCCCCCTTCATGGAGTATGTGGCCCCTCTAAATCTTAACATTTTCCTGTGGCCCCCTTCAAATGTGCCATGGCCCCCGGTTGGGAAACACTGATTTAGATGATGGATATAAATCTAGATTGTTTTTCTTTGGATTTAGATATTTGTAGATTATTTTGCTTAATTGTCATATAATTTAATAAAATGTATAAAATAATTTTTTTGCATTATGAAGATGCGTCACCCGAAGTAAACGGAATATTTCTATATACTTTCTTCAACATAAAGTTGGCAACACTGCTTGTAAGTTTGTAACGAACATGTGAACTTGTGCTCAGTCTTTTTGGAGTGAAGTGAAACAATTTAAAGATGCCTCGGGAAACAATCCATTTTGTAAACTTTTTGAATGTGCCATGTCTGCCCTAATACTACCCCATTCAAATGCTGACGTAGAAAGAGTGTTCAGTGCTATGAATTATATAAAATCTAAATTTAGAAATAAAATGAAACTTGACCTGCTTAATGCTATCCTAACAATAAAATTTGGACTGATCAGGGTAGGAAAATGCTGTTCAACTTAGCAACTTCCTGATGAAGTTTTAAAAGAAATTGGAACTGCTAAATCATATCAGAGCCATTTGGCATGTGAAGCTTCATCTCAACTTGAACCTTCAACTTCATCATCCCAGCCAAGTTCTTCCACTGCATCTTGTGAGATAGACATCACTGAGGAAGACATTTGTCTACATTTTTGAATAAACAAGGTAATTGCCATAAATTACTATATAATTTTCTTAATTTTTTACCTAGATATATTTGTGGATTATTGTTTGTAAAACCTAGATTATTTTAGATTTAATTTGCTTCATTTCTAGATTACTACTCTTGAAAGAAAGTGGCAACACTGTTCTCCACACATGAGGAACGGTGGAAAAAAAATACTTCGGACTCTCTGAAGACGTTCTTCACTTCGATGCGGGCTATATTAATATGTTTCTTTAAAATAATTCTTTCGGTGTCACAAAACGGTGTATCGTCCAACATACGGTATCGTCTTCCAAGCAGGGATTTTGGGATGACTTTTTCACTATAACACTTCCTAAGGAAATCGAATTGGTTTTGACAATATCTTGTTCAAATTCCTTTTGCCTCTCATTAACTCTTGTTAAGTATGTGCTAATTGTTTTGGTTTCCGATACGTTGTATATATTTATGGGCATCTTGCCTTCTCTCTTCATTCCCTGACGAAAGGCCTTGGAATCGTTTTTCTTTTTCCTTGTGGATTTGCAGCATTCATTCATTTCATTTCACGTGTTTAATTGTGAAATTCCCCACACACACAATATATATATATATATATATATATATATATATATATATATATATATATATATATATATATATATATAACTTGGAACATGGGTGCTCATGCTCTTTGAAGCCACTTTGGTAGTCGCGTGTAGTTTTTGACATATTTAAACGAGAATTCATGTTAGTTTGTTTTTCTGATATTTTAATTTGATCTGTAAGGGTATCATCTTTCGTACTTAGTTAGAGCATATTTTCAAAAAGAAACTCAGATTAAAAGTTATTTTGATTTTTCTTGATTTTGGGCTCATTTTGGGCGATGCCCTAAGTTTTTAGTATAGCTTTTGAAATTTAGAGCTTCACAGACACTTTGGTGGGGTTTACGCTTCTACGCGACTCCATTTTGGGGGATATTTTACTTAAAGAAAACGAATTTTTAAAGGGATATATACTTTAGTTAATGTTCATAATTAAGTATATGATGGCTACAGCATTACATTTAGAATTCATCAGTGTTGGGCACTAAAGCGTTAATCCGATAACAGTTAATTAACGAAGTTACTTTGGACTGAAGTCCCATGCCCTTAAAAGTAAGGCTCTCCCACGAGCATTGTGAATAGCCTCGGACGAAAGCAGCCTCACACCAACACTGCCCTCAAAAGTTCTTGCGGGAACGTATGGAATGTTGTACGAGGATGCAAGGTAACAACCTGGAAACTACTTTACTACTGTGTCGGAGTGAAAGTGCCTCATGGATCATCTAAGGCCGAACACAAAGTGTGAGTGGCCGGCCCATCCTAACCCAAGAGACAGCAGCCGGGCGCACGTCGACACAAATGGAAAATATGGGAAAAAGTAGACTGTGTAAAATTGGATATGGATGATATACGGAGAGGAGGCGCGTTGCTCCTTTGGTGAAGGATAAATGGCATAAATGTATGAAAGTATGTTTCTGCTAGCTATCGCAGTGAAAGATTCATTTGGTTCACACACGCTCTTCCCTTCCTAAATTGTCCTGCTCAACACCAATTACATGTTTTCACTCTTTGCACGTTCAATCACCACCCTTTCATATAAACCTTACCTGATATAATGAGCATACAAATGTAGTTCCTGCACTGACTTCTTTTACCTTGTTCAATACTTTCTTCTAATCTCTTGTCCACACATCTACTTCGCTTTACACAAGTGCCATATCCAGTCAGCCACTGCAGCAACCGTCTTTCAGCACTTCACATATAACTAGGCTGACCATATTTCCTTGAGACAAAAACGGGACATTGGGATGGCAAAAAAGGGACGGGGGTTATGTAATATTCTGTATTCATGAAAAAGTAAGTACATAAACCGGGACAAAATTGACATTTTTATTAAAACGACGGGACGGCCAGGAAATATTAAAAAAACGGTACTGTCCCGTTCAAAACGGTACGTATGGTCAGCCTACATATAACCATCTACACCCCAGAACTTTCTTCTCTCCAGTTTTCTTAAAGCCCTCTCAACCTCCTCCCTAGTGAAATGTTCACTGCCACAATACTCGCATTCCACTCTGATGCGACTCGTACATGACCGCAGTAGCTTTCAAACGCAGGATCCACGGCAACCCAGAGTCCGAGGCTTCTACGACACACAACCGCTGGGTGGGTTCTATTCTTATAGAACGATCATCCCACAGCATTCATTTCAGACTTCAGATCCGTTTAGTTCCTTCCGAGAGTGGCCTTATTAATGTTATTCAAGAGACTGTATGATGGAAACAATCTGAAATTAATTTCTCTAAACTGACCGCACCAAGAGAATGATGATGATGATGATGATGATGATGATGACGATGTAAGCGGTTAATGTTTTAAGGTTAAATTATTAAAGTAACACACTACCTAACAAGGCCACATACGATGATATCAAAACGAGACCCCGTTATGTTCATCTTCCTTTCTCTCATTATAATTTTTTTTATGCAGGAAGGAGGGGCCAGGGGCAAATGCCCGCAAAACCGCCCCTCCCATAGAAGGAGAAATAGCCAAAATCTGGGATTTTCGAGATGCCTAGAGACACTACGTGACACACTGCCTTTTCGTGAACCCTAAATTTTGAGATCAGTTCAAAAACATCTTTCGCATTATGATACATTCATCTTTCATAAATAACGACTAAGATCCACTCTAAGGTTAGCCCGAGAGAAAGGAAAGAGTAGGGGGTTAAGAGAAGAGAATAAGGGGTTAAGTAAGTAGCAACACCTATCACTCGTGGGTTAACATTTATTCAGAAAAGAGACTCGCCATCATCATCGCCGGCAACTGCCGACAAGTCGGAAAAATAGTCGACGAGAATAGGAAAGGGGTGAAAGATGAAAAGAAGTAAAATAAGAACGCTTACAAACCATGCAAACACAGTCTTAACTCACTGTCATACCATGCAAACTACAGACATGCAAGTTTGATATTGATGTAGGATAATAAATATTTCCTCGTTCGGAATCTTTTATTGGCTTAAGAAAAGAGAGAGGCCAAGTTTGAAGTTAGAAAATAACAAAATTAGCAAATAAAATTTAGCCGTTTTCGTACACTTTCCCGGAATAATTTTCTAGCATTTAAAAGTTTAGTCTTCAGTTTTTTTACTCGTTTTGATGATGAGACACTTTCGATGACCTCCGGATGCGCTTTCAAATATTCTTTCAATAACTTGTTTCCTACAAAGAAAACGAATACAATTTACTTTTCCCTCATTTCCCACAAAATAAGAAATTAATGTAAAGACTGAACTATGGTATTTTATTTAGCTTAACAAAATTTAAATGAAAGTGTTAATGTAGAGAACTAAAGAGATGAACAAAGGTGGCTGGCCGAGTAGTAGTAGTAGTTCCTACAACTGAATTAAAGACGGTCAAAATAGTGGAAAGCGTGCGTTACAAGATGCGTGCGTGTTACCTACAGGATCGCAACAAATTTGAGGATACATATAGCCCATCGCGACACGAACGTGCATGTCCCGACATTTGCGGTTTCGCGGGGAATTATCTTTATAAACGCTTTTACGTAAAAGGTGATATAATTAAGGGTGGGTTACGTTAAACTATGCTAGGTTAGGTTAGGTTAGTTATTAGGTTCTTAAAATTGGGCGAGTGCAGCGATACAAAATTTAGAAAGTATGAAAGTGAGAAGCTTTTGTGTGTAGTGGTGTGACTGCCTAATTTTGTGTGTTATTTGAGGAAGCCACAAAGAAAAACTGGATTTACTAGAACACGGGCTTGCGGACTATACTAAGGTCTTCATCAGGTGCGAATCCAGAGGGTATTGAGGCTAGAACTACACGATATCTCTCGTGTAGTCCTAGATTGAGGCAGGTCAGTATATAAAAGAAGGATGTGACCGAAGGTTGGAGATGGGGTATTAGGAAAGGAAGGAAAAAAGGGAATAAGGAACACCAGAAATAAAAAAACAAAGGTTTGTGTGTGTCTTGGGAAAACAAAGTCTACGTTTAAGCTTCCTGACAGAGATAAAGGAACATTCATACCTTCGAAAGTTGAGGGGGAAAGGACGATCAAGTTGACACAGATGTGGTACTGTGGCTTGCATGATGTTCATCTCGTAATTAAGAATATTTAGTGAAGCGCATGCAAGCGTGTTATTTAAGAAATAGAATGTGATTACACTTTTTTAGGGGAATGAAAGGGCTCTGCTTCACCGGATATGTGCTGTTGAAATACTTATTTTGTATAAATTAAAGGGTAAATAGGATAAGCATCAATAAATTTCGAGGATGGGTCACATTTCCAACCATGAATGCAAAATAGAATCCAGCGAGTTTCGCCTGGAGAGGGAAACCAACTGTTTCACGGAAGATGAGGAAGGCCATGATCTGACCTTAGGAATCCCTGTATCATCGCCATAAGAAAGAGGAACTAGTTTCATACTCTGCGTCTACAGGTACGAGCACCGTTTGGAGTGACGGCCTTCTTTCGAAAGAACACGCAATTGAGATGATTTTTTAAGCATGATTCTTGTACGACGAAACGACAGGATAAGATGCGAATATATTATGGAACGAATATGAGAATAAGTCATACTATGAAGCTTTAAAGTTACGTGGAGGTAAGAGGATGCTACTCTTGAAGCGAGTTTGTAAACTTGGGAGTTAAAAAATGTCAACCTTATGTTCATTCTTAGATTATTTTTAAGAGTAAAAGTATACGTAAGTTCAAAGTACAGTATAACAATGATGGTAAGTAATTAAATCAAAATAACACTCATATACTTGACTAATTATGAAGAAAATTTAGTCTTCATTTTACCTGGGAGATAGCCCTTCGTCCCATCTTGAGAGATCTTCGATGACTAATTTAAAATCTTTTCGTATGATTTTCTCATCCTTTTCTTTCCACTGATAATGTTCAACTAAAATGTGAAGGAAAAAAAATTACTTCCTGTTATTGAGTCAAAAGTGTCATCTCACTAATAATAAATCAATTCTGTAAACATTTTGCACGCACGCCCACTCTCTCTCTAAATTAGGAATGACAAAATTAAGACTACACATACTACTAAATGTACGAAACAAATATAATGCCAGGATTGTTTAACCTCCTCCTCAACATCTAAGATAACACCGAGAAGCGGTGTTACGACAATAGCCAGAACATAGTCTTTTATGGAACGATAAAGCTGTATTGTAACTACATATATACAGCTAGTAATGTAGTGTCAATTATCAGAAGTAAATCGTTACTACGAGTATGATGGTCAGTCATCATGGAGAATTATAACGTCAACACGTTTCAATTATTTATGTATATTTTCTTATGCAACCCAGAAATGCATGATCATGTGTCCCTTAATCAATTTAAAGTTCTTCTTTTAATCGTGTATATCTGTAATTTAAAAATAACCACAAAACGAAACAGCTTATTAAATGAAAACCTAACAGCGTGTAAAGGCAGTAACGTCATACTTTACACTGTTTGTACACAAAGTTATTTATGAAAATTTCAATCAGTTAAGCAAGACTATCAACGTTAATCGTTTTACAGAGAAAAAGTTTAATACATTACCTCTTCTTTTCTTATCTCCTGAAAAAAAAAATAAATAAATTTTCTCAAGTCATAATTCGTTAGAGAGAGAAATGGCATCCCTTCAAGTAAACCTTTCTATTTCTCGGTTTCCTTTGAATTTTCTCGTTCTCATTCAAATTACAGTAGCTTTAATTAATCAAGAAGATATTAGACACTAATGTTTGTATAACAATCACAAAATTCTAATAGATTTTTCGGAATATATAATGAACAATCTGGCAACTAAATAATGATAAATATTCATTTCAATTTGATTAAATTGAAAAACAAACGTACCTCCAATTTTCAAAAATTGCACACCGAGTACAAATTACAAAAGCTTTCAAATTACACAATAATTAGAATGGTACCTTTGCAGTTTAAGCTATTTTTCTTAAAAATTTTACAACAAAGACAACGAAAATATTATAAGACGGTTCACTTCTACCTTTGGTCAGTGAACAAAAACGAAGCCGAGTACAGACCTTCAAGTTCACACTGCCAATTCCTTTTCTTACGAGAGGGGGTAATTATGTTTCCCCATTCATCAAACAGCAGACAAACATTGCCTGTTCAAAATATGAAAATTCTACAATACAGACTGTTACAACAAAAAATCATTTTGTCTTAAATCTGTAAATTAGCTTTCGTGACTCAGTCCGATAAGAACTGGTCTCGCTGTGAAGCTCCCTAGTTCAATTTTTGTGCTTCCCTCATTTGATTTTGACTAAGTTAATATGATGCAAGAACCTGAGTTTTACTCAAGACACTTTCGTCTTATGATGATCCCACTGCGTGTGAAGTTTTACCAATTTATGTTGAACGGCTCAAAAGTTGTGGGGCGAACACGGAAAAGCTCCATTTGACCTTTGACCTCCATTTTTAACACTGACCTCTAATCCTAGAATCTGAGTCTTGCTCAGGACAACGTCCGCATGAAGTTTCATCAATTTATGTTCGTGTAGTGGTGCAAATGTTATGGTGCGGACACGAAAGTTTCGTGTGACGAACGGACGAAGTGCAATCCAATACGGCCTCTCAAAATTTATATGGTGGTAGGGTGGTGGTGGGGGGGGGTAATTATTGCAAAGAGTCGGGTGGAGAAACACCTGAAGCAGAGAATGCAGGTCATTTATTTTACTTATCGACAGATAAAATTTGTTGTAAAACTTCAGCGTAAACAATTCAAACGGAGGGGCTATATTGACAACCTTCTTGAGTAGGGAATGTTGAATAATTATAATTACCTTCATTCCGTTAATCTCTCAGCAAGTCAGGAAGTCTTGACGGTCAAAATTTTTAACACGAAAAGAGTAAAAACTGAGGATCACTCAAAAAGTTTAGTAACTTCCAAGAAAAAATGTGGAAACATACTTTGGAAAGCAAAATGCTGGACGCGCGAGACATCATGGATTTCCTCTTCACGTTCCTGCTTTTGATTAATCTCATCTTGCGAGTCTTCATTAACGTTATGTACATTTTGGTCTGTCTGATACTGCACATCTTCAACTTTAAACGCAAAAAGAAAGATTATGTTTTACACGTGATTAACGGACCTCTTTTTATTGTTAGTAAAGTACTTCAAGAGGGAGGAAGCTCAAGTAAACTTTGATGGAATTTCATTAAATATCAAACTAACATCCAAACTCCCACATTATTAATTAAAAAGGATAGGCTATTAAGATAATACTGTCGTATTCGTATGGAGGCAACTCTCTTTGGGAAGTTTAATCATGTTAATATTTGGCTAAGAGTCCATCTTTATTAGAAATGCAACCAATCAAACGTTGACACACACAAATGGACTGGAGCCTGTCTTGAAATTATTCAATAAAAAGAACTGATGGATACGATAACGCCTTCAATAGTCATCATGCCTTGGGGCAGATAATCTTTAACAAGAAGTTCGCTTGCGACTTCATTTACTGCTTCCAGCTCCTCATCATTCTTATTACACAATTCCTCCGAATGAGTTGTAATATTTTCTCCATCTTTGGAAAACGGAAAAAAGCGGTAAACATATAATTATCTTAAGGTGTTCAGCAAATGCGATAATACCTAATGAAGGGCATTATCTTGAAATTATTCAATGAAAAGAACTGATGGATAAGATAACTTGCCTTCAATAGTCATCATGCCTTGGGGGAGATAATCTTTGATAAGAAGTTCGCTTGCAACTTCATTTACTGCTTCCAGCTCCTCGTCATTCTTATTAGACAATTCCTCTGAATGAGTTGTAATATTTTCCCCTTCATCTACAAAGAACAAACAAAAGTGGTAGATATATTGTCATCAAGTGCGATAACACCTGAAGACCTAAATACAAGCCGAAAGCATATGCTTCTAATAAGTCCATTTCTCATTGTGACTTCGCTCCCTTAATTCAACTTCTAATTGAGATTATTCCCTAACATCTTGCTGAAGGAAACTGCCTTTAACCAGTGAAGGAACTCATTTACTCGCGCACACACGCATTGCGGCGGCTTCCGTCACATTTTAAATCCTATATGGCGACATTTGACAAAACAACCTATTTAACCTAACCAGATTTGACGTAACTAACCAACATTACATTTTATCACGCTGTTTTTCCGATGTCATCCGCCTTTACTCACACGAGTGCACTCACTTTTATAAACATTCTAAAAATCTTGACATTTCTCTCACAAAACTAGGCCTATACGAATACATGTATCTCACAACGGATCTTTTTTAACTGAACTTCAATTAATAAACAATGGAACCTTCTTCAAAACATCTACGGTCATATGACGGAGGGAAAGACCCAAAGAAACGCCTTAATGGCTAAAATCGGAAGTGCGAGCCGATTCGAACCCATGACCTTCAGATAAATAGGTCCGACCCCGGCCGGTTAAACATCATTTCAACTATAAATACATTAGCTTGTATACTTAAATTATATAATAGATTAAAAATAAATTTCAATAGTAAATACAACGATGGCCAGTAAATACGATGCCCAGTGCCCAATTTCAAGCATATCATCTCTGAAATTAAATTTTAACCAGTGGTATAACTATCATTTTGCATAATTACATTTTTAGCTATGCGAGCGTAATGAATGAAACGCTCAAATCTGCAATGATGCGGTATCATGATCACTTTACACAAAGCTAAAAGACGAATGTTTTTGACCGAGACTATTTGAGATTGATGACTGGTGTTAAATAAATCCCATGTAAAAGAAATACTATATATTAGCCTTAAATATTATTAAAGGCTTTCTAATGAAAGGGAAATTAAACATTTATACATCTTACCCATTTTTCCATGTAACTGAAGCTTCTCCAGGAACTTGCCGTTGAACAATTTTATCAAACGTTTTCTGGTCTCTATACCATGAGGAGTCGACATCTCGAGAATGCCCGACATGCTCAAAGAAAAGTGTTCTTTCATAAGGAGTCATTTCTATTTCCCAGAAAGCCGAAGAAGCCCTGTGCCTCAAGTCATCGGCGCTGAACGTCACAGTTATGTTGCACTTCTTAAAGAGTTCCAACATATAATGATATCCTGAAGCGCAAGCTTTAGACATTCCTGATGAAGTAAAACTTTAGTGAAATTAATCCTTACTTCGAACTCGTATGTTCATACATATGTACACAAATGTTTGACTGAAAGGTAACTTGGGTACAGAATGCTGTAGTATTTGTATTATTACCTTTAAAATGTCTGTGGTATCTGCCCAAATATCAGAATGGATGTAATAGACAAAAAGTTCGTTTTATTTTAAGATCTGCATTCAACGGATTGTATCGAATTGAACCACTACTGCAGTTATAAGTAAAAGAAAGTGATATCAAGATGTATAAAAGATTTGTGATGTAACCGTCTTATAAATACAGTAATTACTAAAAACAAACCTGTAGATGGGAAGAGAAAATGATTGTAACACGCAACCCCAACTTTATGTCGGATTCCAGCAATTCCAGCAATAAAAATTAGCTTCAGTTTCTGAAGCATTTCCAAATCATCAGAAGATTTAAATTTATTAAAGATAGAATTAGGAATTGGTCTTTTAAGACCCTTTTCAAACTCTTCAACAGTAATTCGGCAAGGTTCGCCTCCTCAATTAGCATTGAAAAAGTTAAGTTTGGTTACGAGTAACCTGCGTAAATGAATAAACTCTTTGCAATCCCTATTCAAAGTATCATTTTTTTGTTCTTGAAGAATCTTTTGCAGTTCGCAATTTATATACTCATCAACAATCTCAATGGAGTTTTCTATTTCATCTCTTAGTTTTGTTCTTATCTCTTGCCTTCTTTCACGTTTCAAAGCGCGAGATGAAGCAACAAATAATCTTTTTTCATAGCCAGAGAACACTAAACCAAAGCTTTTTGCGTGTTCTGCCAAGTTTTCAAAAAACATATCATCCTTCGTTTTTGCGTCTTCAGCAATATTTTTACGAAGAAGACCCTCAGCTTGAACTGCGTGTACTGTAATGTATTTTGTATCACTGACTTCATTTGTAATTTAATTCCATGCTTTGTCGATCCCTCTTCTCCACAAATATTATTCATAGCATTGAGAAAAAGTTTCCAAAACTGTATCTTCATTAGATCAAATTCTGTTACATTTAAGTTTTGTTTCTTAGCCTCATTTATGAACTCGATAATTACTCTTGTTAGCAGTCGCATAGCAGACCTTGTGCTTTTCTTCGGATAATTTTCTTTGCCTATAGCAGCTGCACTTTCTTCAAATAACTTTTCCCTGAGTAAATTAACAAGAATACTATTTCTTGCATATTTCCCAATTTCATCATTTCGTAAACTATCTAAAATTTCTGTAAATGCTTTAGACTGGGAATTCATTTTCTTGGGTAGAGAAATAAAGGAAGCACATCCGCTGGAGTTCTCACCTTCTGCAACATTACAACCACAGTTTTTCAAATGGAGTGATGCAACTTTTCGCGATATGAATGCTTTGCAGTTTGTACAATGTACAGACTACGATTCTTCCCCTTAAATCTTTCCTTTGTTTTTCAATATGCTCGACTTTATTCTCTGCAATCACTCTCATATTATGTTGATAAATACCCTCAAGACATATCCTCCTCAGTTCTTTTTTTGGTAAATATCGGAGAGCTTTGCTACATTCTGGACTTCTTTTTCATTTTTATGAACGGTTTTCAAATGCCTAGCCATATTAGTCTTCTGCAAACCACAATAACGACATGGCCTCGAGGGCTTTTTTCGACTCTTCAGTATTGCAGATATAGGCTTTGTTTCTGAAAAAAAAAAAAAATTACGTAACTTAAGGAAACTTTCTGTTCGAACAAATTTCTGTATAATTCTCGAATTAAGAGCAGATTATTTCAGACACAAGCCTGCCTCCCCTCTTGAAAAGTAACTAATGAGTAGGATTTCTAACTGTGAAAATGATATGGTGGGTGGGGAGGGGGAAAGCTAAAAGCTAAAAATAGTGACTATTCTCACTTTCTCCAGGTTTATGGTATAAATCTAAATTTGTTTTATCGAATTGTTTGTATGCAGAAAAAGGTAACAGCCTGGAAACTCATTTTCCCACTGCGTCGGGGTGTGAGTGCCCCATGGGTTACCTGAGCCCGAGCACTGACAGGGTGAGTGGGCGGCCCAACCCAAGCTGGGAGCGAACCCAGAGCCTTACCTCTCAGTCCGACACTGGAACCACTGAGCTACCGACAGCTCTTGTATCCAGGAACTATGCTTTAATTTTGTGAAAAGGTTTGGTGTAGCATGCACTACAACTAGAAATGATAAAAAATGAACTTGTTAAAGTTCCTTAGAAAAGTGGGTACAATGCGTGGAATCATCTGAAATGAGGAAGAGTAAAAGAAGTCATTCTATTTGTCAAGCCTACACAGTGTGACTCAAAAATAAAATGGCGTGGTCTTAAGAAAAGTTTAAATGAAAATAAATTCTTTTTTTTTTGTAGTCTAATCGGGAAACAAAAGTTCGGTTAAAATAAACTAAAAATTTTTGGAACGACAGTTTCTATAAATGTTTCAAATTTTGATTTTTGGTTGACAATAAGGGGATAATAATAAATTGAACTTCTACTACACTTTATTACCATAAAGCTCAAAACGGAAGGGTACGTACGTATAGAGAAATGTTTGTTTAAGAAATAAAGGAAGTGATAAGGTTCTTCTTTGGATAATGAAAAGAAGGAAAGATAAATACTGTATTAGACAAATGAAAAAGCATAAATGAAAGTATAGGAGCGAAAGGTAATGCACATAATACAAGAAAAAGCTATTCTGAAAATATAGCCGAAAGGTTAGTCGAATGGAATGATTGGCAACATGATAGTTGAGCATTGTGTGCCAGACTGGATGCACGTACACGAAATTTAAAACGCACTTTACAAATCTTAGAAGTGTTACAGATAAACAAATACAGTCCAGACATAAGAAAGTACACCGTGACGAGACCAGAAAAACGTCAAAATGAGTGAACCGACTGAATTTGAAAACACACACACACACACACACACACACTCTTAAATTCATATATCTAAAGTCAATTTAACTTAACCTTTGTACCATCGAACCTGGAACGACATGACAAGTGTTTCTTCGAACACAATTGAAGGCTCGAAGGGTGTTCTCTCTGTTAAGTCATTAAAGAGTGAGGTACTCGCTTAATCTAGCCTGATCTAACCTAACCAAACCTTAACCGACTTAATCTGGCGTAATCTAACGTAATCAGGACCAACATATCTTTTTTCCGATAATAAATATGTTTCTAGGATTTTTATATTATTTTTTTAATGTTCCAAGGTGCCAAAAGTGTTACTTTACAAAAATATTACCCCACTATATCTTTGAATTATCATACTCTCGACCTCACTTATGCCCAGTTGCTTACGCGTGAGCGCGCGCGCATACACTACAAAAAAATCCAAAACTTGACAATAATTTTATTAAAAGTAAAAATACGATACAAGGTCGTACAGATGTGTTCACCGACCTAACACATACATTACAATTATAATGAAGCTTTCAGAATACGCAATGCACAGTCTGATCTCTAAATTTACACTCAATGAAAAAATTCCTTCAAAACAAATTTAATTAAAATGTAGAAAGTGTATATTGATTTTTCAGAAAATTGCACATTACCTTTGGTTAGCTTCCGTCAGAATTGTTCATTCTGACGAAGGTCAACTTTTCATTCCACCTTAGGCCTAGTTTAACGTGGAATCCGAACCCCGCCCCACCAGCAGCCCAGCTCTTAACCACTAGGCCACCCAGGGTACCCATTTATCTACCAAACACTTTCTTTTTATTGTGTGGAAGGATGAACAGCTGGGTTTTGCTGCGCGCCGGCTGCCGTCACCGGGTCTCGAACCCGGGGCCGATGGATTCGTAGTCAACGACGCTAACCACTACACCACCGAGACGTATTCACTACAAATTATAAATGCTTTACAAATATGCAATAATTAGAATGGTACCTTTCCAGTTTAATGTAGTTTCAAAATTTCCCTGCAAACATAAAATACCTAAAAATCATTAATTTGTTACTTTTTTTAGGGGATATATTTTATTCTTTTGTCCTTTCCTGAATTTTTTTTGCTAACATTTAAGGTATCTAACACCAGAGAAAACATTCCTAGAGACTGATTTGTGCGGAGTGATACGAATAAAGTTCTTTACTGCTTCCCATGTTTTGTCTTTTCCAAACTTGAAAGTGAACATAACTAATGCAGTGTCTGGCAAGAAGTAAACGACATTCACAATTATGTGGGAATTAATATAAATTATACAATAAACTTTCTGAACATGAAAAGAGCATGTATCACAAAACCTGCTACTGTCAGTGGAAACACTTGGAACAGTCATTGGACGGACTGGGAGTAGTGAGATTAAAAAAACTAACGAAAGGTGCAAGATCGAAAACAATATTGTAAAGATTAAACCAAATATTGCTACAAGAGGCTTCGCATTCCAAGATGATACTCTGAGACTTTCCGGATATATTTTTTTAAAAACTTGCGGAGGGATGGAGAGAGTTAATATCTAACATATTGAAGATTTGGAAAAGGTTTGAAAATTACGGAAAAACTCGTGTACCCCGCATAAAAGGTTTATAATTTATATACCATACAAGTGAGGTATCAAGTCAATATAATCATTAGTAGGGAAGAATGGTTAGAGCATAAACATGTAAAACTTAAAACACTGAGTAAAAGTGAAGTAAAATTGAGGAAGAGAAATATGAAATGCATAGCAGAGATGAGATGTAAAAAAATATATATAAATAAGAGTACCTTAAAGTCTTTGTTACTTGCAAGAGGGAGGGGGGGAAAGGCAACATACTTTGTGGACCAAGATGTTGGAACAAAGGCACATCATGGATTTCCTCTTCACGGTCCTGCTTTTGATTAATCTCATCTTGCGAGTCTTCATTAACGTTATGTACATTTTGGTCTGTCTGAAGCTGCACATCTTCAAACGCAAAAAAGAAAGATTATTTTTTACACGTGATTAACGGACCTCTTTTTACTGTTAGTAAAGTACTTCAAGAGGGAGGAAGCTCAAGTAAACTTTGATGGAATTTCATTAAATGTCAAACTATTTAACATCCAAACCCACATTATTAATTAAAAAGGATAGGCTATTAAATTAATACTGTCGTATTCGTATGGAGGCAACTCTCTCTTTGGGAAGTTTAATCATGTTAATATTTGGCTAAGAGTCCATCTTTATTAGAAATGCAACCAATCAAACGTTGACACACACAAATGGAATGGGGCCTGTCTTGAAATTATTCAATAAAAACAACTGATGGATACGATAACTTGCCTTCAATAGTCATCATGCCTTGGGGGAGATAATCTTTGACAAGAAGTTCGCTTGCGACTTCATTTACTGCTTCCAACTCCTCATCATTTTATTAGACAATTCCTCCGAATGAGTTGTAATATTTTCTCCATCTTTGGAAAACGGAAAAAAGCGGTAAACATATAATTATCTTTAGGTGTTCAGCAAATGCTTCTAATAAGTCCATTTCTCATTGTGACTTCGCTCCCTTAATTCAACTTCTAATTGAGATTATTCACTAACGTCTTGCTGAAGGAAACTGCCTTTAACCAGTGAAGGAACTCATTTACTCGCGCACACACGCATTGCGGCGGCTTCCGTCACATTTTAAATCTTGTATGGCGACATTTGACAAAACAACAACCTATTTAACCTAACCAGATTTGACGTAACTAACCAACATTACATTTTATCACGCTGTTTTTCCGATGTCATCCGCCTTTACTCACACGAGTGCACTCACTTTTATAAACAATTCTAAAAATCTTGACCTTCTTCAAAACATCTACCGTCATATGACGGAGGGAAAGACCCAAAGAAACGCCTTAATGGCTAAAATCGGAAGTGCGAGCCGATTCGAACCCATGACCTTCAGATAAATAGGTCCGACCCCGGCCGGTTAAACATCATTTCAACTATAAATACATTAGCTTGTATACTTAAATTATATAATAGATTAAAAATAAATTTCAATAGTAAATACAACGATGGCCAGTAAATACGATGCCCAGTGCCCAATTTCAAGCATATCATCTCTGAAATTAAATTTTAACCAGTGGTATAACTATCATTTTGCATAATTACATTTTTAGCTATGCGAGCGTAATGAATGAAACGCTCAAATCTGCAATGATGCGGTATCATGATCACTTTACACAAAGCTAAAAGACGAATGTTTTTGACCGAGACTATTTGAGATTGATGACTGGTGTTAAATAAATCCCATGTAAAAGAAATACTATATATTAGCCTTAAATATTATTAAAGGCTTTCTAATGAAAGGGAAATTAAACATTTATACATCTTACCCATTTTTCCATGTAACTGAAGCTTCTCCAGGAACTTGCCGGTGTGAACAATTTTATCAAACGTTTTCTGGTCTCTATACCATGAGGAGTCGACATCTCGAGAATGCCCGACATGCTCAAAGAAAAGCGGTCTTTCATAAGGAGTCATTTCTATTTCCCAGAAAGCCGAAGAAGCCCTGTGCCTCAAGTCATCGGCGCTGAACGTCACAGTTATGTTGCACTTCTTAAAGAGTTCCAACATATAATGATATCCTGAAGCGCAAGCTTTAGACATTCCTGATGAAGTAAAACTTTAGTGAAATTAATCCTTACTTCGAACTCGTATGTTCATACATATGTACACAAATGTTTGACTGAAAGGTAACTTGGGTACAGAATGCTGTAGTATTTGTATTATTACCTTTAAAATGTCTGTGGTATCTGCCCAAATATCAGAATGGATGTAATAGACAAAAAGTTCGTTTTATTTTAAGATCTGCATTCAACGGATTGTATCGAATTGAACCACTACTGCAGTTATAAGTAAAAGAAAGTGATATCAAGATGTATAAAAGATTTGTGATGTAACCGTCTTATAAATACAGTAATTACTAAAAACAAACCTGTAGATGGGAAGAGAAAATTATTGTAACACGCAACCCCAACTTTATGTCGGATTTCATTATCAGTCAGAATCTTGAACAAGGGCAAGGTGTAAGTTGGGACTAATACATCAATGTACTGGTTTCCTTTTCCAGCAATAAAAATTAGCTTCAGTTTCTGAAGCATTTCCAAATCATCAGAAGATTTAAATTTATTAAAGATAGAATTAGGAATTGGTCTTTTAAGACCCTTTTCAAACTCTTCAACAGTAATTCGGCAAGGTTCGCCTCCTCAATTAGCATTGAAAAAGTTAAGTTTGGTTACGAGTAACCTGCGTAAATGAATAAACTCTTTGCAATCCCTATTCAAAGTATCATTTTTTTGTTCTTGAAGAATCTTTTGCAGTTCGCAATTTATATACTCATCAACAATCTCAATGGAGTTTTCTATTTCATCTCTTAGTTTTGTTCTTATCTCTTGCCTTCTTTCACGTTTCAAAGCGCGAGATGAAGCAACAAATAATCTTTTTTCATAGCCAGAGAACACTAAACCAAAGCTTTTTGCGTGTTCTGCCAAGTTTTCAAAAAACATATCATCCTTCGTTTTTGCGTCTTCAGCAATATTTTTACGAAGAAGACCCTCAGCTTGAACTGCGTGTACTGTAATGTATTTTGTATCACTGACTTCATTTGTAATTTAATTCCATGCTTTGTCGATCCCTCTTCTCCACAAATATTATTCATAGCATTGAGAAAAAGTTTCCAAAACTGTATCTTCATTAGATCAAATTCTGTTACATTTAAGTTTTGTTTCTTAGCCTCATTTATGAACTCGATAATTACTCTTGTTAGCAGTCGCATAGCAGACCTTGTGCTTTTCTTCGGATAATTTTCTTTGCCTATAGCAGCTGCACTTTCTTCAAATAACTTTTCCCTGAGTAAATTAACAAGAATACTATTTCTTGCATATTTCCCAATTTCATCATTTCGTAAACTATCTAAAATTTCTGTAAATGCTTTAGACTGGGAATTCATTTTCTTGGGTAGAGAAATAAAGGAAGCACATCCGCTGGAGTTCTCACCTTCTGCAACATTACAACCACAGTTTTTCAAATGGAGTGATGCAACTTTTCGCGATATGAATGCTTTGCAGTTTGTACAATGTACAGACTACGATTCTTCCCCTTAAATCTTTCCTTTGTTTTTCAATATGCTCGACTTTATTCTCTGCAATCACTCTCATATTATGTTGATAAATACCCTCAAGACATATCCTCCTCAGTTCTTTTTTTGGTAAATATCGGAGAGCTTTGCTACATTCTGGACTTCTTTTTCATTTTTATGAACGGTTTTCAAATGCCTAGCCATATTAGTCTTCTGCAAACCACAATAACGACATGGCCTCGAGGGCTTTTTTCGACTCTTCAGTATTGCAGATATAGGCTTTGTTTCTGAAAAAAAAAAAAAATTACGTAACTTAAGGAAACTTTCTGTTCGAACAAATTTCTGTATAATTCTCGAATTAAGAGCAGATTATTTCAGACACAAGCCTGCCTCCCCTCTTGAAAAGTAACTAATGAGTAGGATTTCTAACTGTGAAAATGATATGGTGGGTGGGGAGGGGGAAAGCTAAAAGCTAAAAATAGTGACTATTCTCACTTTCTCCAGGTTTATGGTATAAATCTAAATTTGTTTTATCGAATTGTTTGTATGCAGAAAAAGGTAACAGCCTGGAAACTCATTTTCCCACTGCGTCGGGGTGTGAGTGCCCCATGGGTTACCTGAGCCCGAGCACTGACAGGGTGAGTGGGCGGCCCAACCCAAGCTGGGAGCGAACCCAGAGCCTTACCTCTCAGTCCGACACTGGAACCACTGAGCTACCGACAGCTCTTGTATCCAGGAACTATGCTTTAATTTTGTGAAAAGGTTTGGTGTAGCATGCACTACAACTAGAAATGATAAAAAATGAACTTGTTAAAGTTCCTTAGAAAAGTGGGTACAATGCGTGGAATCATCTGAAATGAGGAAGAGTAAAAGAAGTCATTCTATTTGTCAAGCCTACACAGTGTGACTCAAAAATAAAATGGCGTGGTCTTAAGAAAAGTTTAAATGAAAATAAATTCTTTTTTTTTTGTAGTCTAATCGGGAAACAAAAGTTCGGTTAAAATAAACTAAAAATTTTTGGAACGACAGTTTCTATAAATGTTTCAAATTTTGATTTTTGGTTGACAATAAGGGGATAATAATAAATTGAACTTCTACTACACTTTATTACCATAAAGCTCAAAACGGAAGGGTACGTACGTATAGAGAAATGTTTGTTTAAGAAATAAAGGAAGTGATAAGGTTCTTCTTTGGATAATGAAAAGAAGGAAAGATAAATACTGTATTAGACAAATGAAAAAGCATAAATGAAAGTATAGGAGCGAAAGGTAATGCACATAATACAAGAAAAAGCTATTCTGAAAATATAGCCGAAAGGTTAGTCGAATGGAATGATTGGCAACATGATAGTTGAGCATTGTGTGCCAGACTGGATGCACGTACACGAAATTTAAAACGCACTTTACAAATCTTAGAAGTGTTACAGATAAACAAATACAGTCCAGACATAAGAAAGTACACCGTGACGAGACCAGAAAAACGTCAAAATGAGTGAACCGACTGAATTTGAAAACACACACACACACACACACACACACACACTCTTAAATTCATATATCTAAAGTCAATTTAACTTAACCTTTGTACCATCGAACCTGGAACGACATGACAAGTGTTTCTTCGAACACAATTGAAGGCTCGAAGGGTGTTCTCTGTTAAGTCATTAAAGAGTGAGGTACTCGCTTAATCTAGCCTGATCTAACCTAACCAAACCTTAACCGACTTAATCTGGCGTAATCTAACGTAATCAGGACCAACATATCTTTTTTCCGATAATAAATATGTTTCTAGGATTTTTATATTATTTTTTTAATGTTCCAAGGTGCCAAAAGTGTTACTTTACAAAAATATTACCCCACTATATCTTTGAATTATCATACTCTCGACCTCACTTATGCCCAGTTGCTTACGCGTGAGCGCGCGCGCATACACTACAAAAAAATCCAAAACTTGACAATAATTTTATTAAAAGTAAAAATACGATACAAGGTCGTACAGATGTGTTCACCGACCTAACACATACATTACAATTATAATGAAGCTTTCAGAATACGCAATGCACAGTCTGATCTCTAAATTTACACTCAATGAAAAAATTCCTTCAAAACAAATTTAATTAAAATGTAGAAAGTGTATATTGATTTTTCAGAAAATTGCACATTACCTTTGGTTAGCTTCCGTCAGAATTGTTCATTCTGACGAAGGTCAACTTTTCATTCCACCTTAGGCCTAGTTTAACGTGGAATCCGAACCCCGCCCCACCAGCAGCCCAGCTCTTAACCACTAGGCCACCCAGGGTACCCATTTATCTACCAAACACTTTCTTTTTATTGTGTGGAAGGATGAACAGCTGGGTTTTGCTGCGCGCCGGCTGCCGTCACCGGGTCTCGAACCCGGGGCCGATGGATTCGTAGTCAACGACGCTAACCACTACACCACCGAGACGTATTCACTACAAATTATAAATGCTTTACAAATATGCAATAATTAGAATGGTACCTTTCCAGTTTAATGTAGTTTCAAAATTTCCCTGCAAACATAAAATACCTAAAAATCATTAATTTGTTACTTTTTTTAGGGGATATATTTTATTCTTTTGTCCTTTCCTGAATTTTTTTTGCTAACATTTAAGGTATCTAACACCAGAGAAAACATTCCTAGAGACTGATTTGTGCGGAGTGATACGAATAAAGTTCTTTACTGCTTCCCATGTTTTGTCTTTTCCAAACTTGAAAGTGAACATAACTAATGCAGTGTCTGGCAAGAAGTAAACGACATTCACAATTATGTGGGAATTAATATAAATTATACAATAAACTTTCTGAACATGAAAAGAGCATGTATCACAAAACCTGCTACTGTCAGTGGAAACACTTGGAACAGTCATTGGACGGACTGGGAGTAGTGAGATTAAAAAAACTAACGAAAGGTGCAAGATCGAAAACAATATTGTAAAGATTAAACCAAATATTGCTACAAGAGGCTTCGCATTCCAAGATGATACTCTGAGACTTTCCGGATATATTTTTTTAAAAACTTGCGGAGGGATGGAGAGAGTTAATATCTAACATATTGAAGATTTGGAAAAGGTTTGAAAATTACGGAAAAACTCGTGTACCCCGCATAAAAGGTTTATAATTTATATACCATACAAGTGAGGTATCAAGTCAATATAATCATTAGTAGGGAAGAATGGTTAGAGCATAAACATGTAAAACTTAAAACACTGAGTAAAAGTGAAGTAAAATTGAGGAAGAGAAATATGAAATGCATAGCAGAGATGAGATGTAAAAAAATATATAAATAAGAGTACCTTAAAGTCTTTGTTACTTGCAAGAGGGAGGGGGGGAAAGGCAACATACTTTGTGGACCAAGATGTTGGAACAAAGGCACATCATGGATTTCCTCTTCACGGTCCTGCTTTTGATTAATCTCATCTTGCGAGTCTTCATTAACGTTATGTACATTTTGGTCTGTCTGAAGCTGCACATCTTCAAACGCAAAAAAGAAAGATTATTTTTTACACGTGATTAACGGACCTCTTTTTACTGTTAGTAAAGTACTTCAAGAGGGAGGAAGCTCAAGTAAACTTTGATGGAATTTCATTAAATGTCAAACTATTTAACATCCAAACCCACATTATTAATTAAAAAGGATAGGCTATTAAATTAATACTGTCGTATTCGTATGGAGGCAACTCTCTTTGGGAAGTTTAATCATGTTAATATTTGGCTAAGAGTCCATCTTTATTAGAAATGCAACCAATCAAACGTTGACACACACAAATGGAATGGGGCCTGTCTTGAAATTATTCAATAAAAACAACTGATGGATACGATAACTTGCCTTCAATAGTCATCATGCCTTGGGGGAGATAATCTTTGACAAGAAGTTCGCTTGCGACTTCATTTACTGCTTCCAACTCCTCATCATTTTTATTAGACAATTCCTCCGAATGAGTTGTAATATTTTCTCCATCTTTGGAAAACGGAAAAAAGCGGTAAACATATAATTATCTTTAGGTGTTCAGCAAATGCTTCTAATAAGTCCATTTCTCATTGTGACTTCGCTCCCTTAATTCAACTTCTAATTGAGATTATTCACTAACGTCTTGCTGAAGGAAACTGCCTTTAACCAGTGAAGGAACTCATTTACTCGCGCACACACGCATTGCGGCGGCTTCCGTCACATTTTAAATCTTGTATGGCGACATTTGACAAAACAACAACCTATTTAACCTAACCAGATTTGACGTAACTAACCAACATTACATTTTATCACGCTGTTTTTCCGATGTCATCCGCCTTTACTCACACGAGTGCACTCACTTTTATAAACAATTCTAAAAATCTTGACCTTCTTCAAACATCTACCGTCATATGACGGAGGGAAAGACCCAAAGAAACGCCTTAATGGCTAAAATCGGAAGTGCGAGCCGATTCGAACCCATGACCTTCAGATAAATAGGTCCGACCCGGCCGGTTAAACATCATTTCAACTATAAATACATTAGCTTGTATACTTAAATTATATAATAGATTAAAAATAAATTTCAATAGTAAATACAACGATGGCCAGTAAATACGATGCCCAGTGCCCAATTTCAAGCATATCATCTCTGAAATTAAATTTTAACCAGTGGTATAACTATCATTTTGCATAATTACATTTTTAGCTATGCGAGCGTAATGAATGAAACGCTCAAATCTGCAATGATGCGGTATCATGATCACTTTACACAAAGCTAAAAGACGAATGTTTTTGACCGAGACTATTTGAGATTGATGACTGGTGTTAAATAAATCCCATGTAAAAGAAATACTATATATTAGCCTTAAATATTATTAAAGGCTTTCTAATGAAAGGGAAATTAAACATTTATACATCTTACCCATTTTTCCATGTAACTGAAGCTTCTCCAGGAACTTGCGTGTGTGAACAATTTATCAACGTTTTCTGGTCTCTATACCATGAGGAGTCGACATCTCGAGAATGCCCGACATGCTCAAAGAAAAGCGGTCTTTCATAAGGAGTCATTTCTATTTCCCAGAAAGCCGAAGAACCCTGTGCCTCAAGTCATCGGCGCTGAACGTCACAGTTATGTTGCACTTCTTAAAGAGTTCCACATATAATGATATCCTGAAGCGCAAGCTTTAGACATACTGATGAAGTAAAACTTTAGTGAAATTAATCCTTACTTCGAACTCGTATGTTCATACATATGTTACACAAATGTTTGACTGAAAGGTAACTTGGGTACAGAATGCTGTAGTATTTGTATTATTACCTTTAAAATGTCTGTGGTATATCTGCCCAAATATCAGATGGATGTAATAGCACAAAAAGTTCGTTTTATTTTAAGATCTGCATTCAACGGATTGTATCGAATTGAACCACTACTGCAGTTATAAGTAAAGAAAGTGATATCAAGATGTATAAAAGATTTGTGATGTAACCGTCTTATAAATAAGTAATTTACTAAAAACAAACCTGTCGATGGAAGAGAATTATTGTAACACGCAACCCAACTTTATGTCGGATTTCTTATCAGTCAGAATCTTGAACAAGGGCAAGGTGTAAGTTGGGGACTAATACATCAATGTACTGGTTTCCTTTTCCCAGCAATAAAAATTAGCTTCAGTTTCTGAAGCATTTCCAAATCATCAGAAGATTTAAATTTATTAAAGATAGAATTAGGAATTGGTCTTTTAAGACCCTTTTCAAACTCTTCAACAGTATTCGGCAAGGTTCGCCTCCTCAATTAGCATTGAAAAAGTTAAGTTTTGGTTTACGAGTAACCTGCGTAAATGAATAAACTCTTTGCAATCCCTATTCAAAGTATCATTTTTTTGTTCTTGAAAATCTTTGCAGTTCGCAATTTATATACTCATCAACAATCTCATGGAGTTTTCTATTTCATCTCTTAGTTTTGTTCTTATCTCTTGCCTTCTTTCACGTTTCAAAGCGCGAGATGAAGCAACAAATAATCTTTTTTCATAGCCAGAGAACATAAACCAAAGCTTTTTGCGTGTTCTGCCAAGTTTTCAAAAAAACATATCATCCTTCGTTTTTGCGTCTTCAGCAATATTTTTACGAAGAGACCCTCAGCTTGAACTGCGTGTACTGTAATGTATTTTGTATCACTGACTTCATTTGTAATTTAATTCCATGCTTTGTCGATCCCTCTTCTCCACAATATTATTCATAGCATTGAGAAAAAGTTTCCAAAACTGTATCTTCATTAGATCAAATTCTGTTACATTTAAGTTTTGTTTCTTAGCCTCATTTAGAACTCGATAATTACTCTTGTTAGCAGTCGCATAGCAGACCTTGTGCTTTTCTTCGGATAATTTTCTTTGCCTATAGCAGCTGCACTTTCTTCAAAAACTTTTCCCTGAGTAAATTAACAAGAATACTATTTCTTGCAACTATTTCCCAATTTCATCATTTCGTAACAATCTAAAATTTCTGTAAATGCTTTAGACTGGGAATTCATTTTCTTGGGTAGAGAAATAAAGGAAGCACATCCGCTGGAGTTCTCACCTTCTGCAACATTACAACCACAGTTTTTCAAGTGGAGTGATGCAACTTTTCGCGATATGAATGCTTTGCAGTTTGTACAATGTACAGACTACGATTCTTCCCTTAAATCTTTCCTTTGTTTTTCAATATGCTCGACTTTATTCTCTGCAATCACTCTCATATTATGTTGATAATACCCTCAAAGACATATCCTCCTCAGTTCTTTTTTGGTAAATATCGGAGAGCTTTGCTACATTCTGGACTTCTTTTCATTTTTATGAACGGTTTTCAAATGCCTAGCCATATTAGTCTTCTGCAAACCACAATAACGACATGGCCTCGAGGGCTTTTTTCGACTCTTCAGTATTGCAGATATAGGCTTTGTTTCTGAAAAAAAAAAAAATTACGTAACTTAAGGAAACTTTCTGTTCGAACAAATTTCTGTATAATTCTCGAATTAAGAGCAGATTATTTCAGACACAAGCCTGCCTCCCTCTTGAAAAGTAACTAATGAGTAGGATTTCTAACTGTGAAAATGATATGGTGGGTGGGGAGGGGGAAAGCTAAAAGCTAAAAATAGTGACTATTCTCACTTTCTCCAGGTTTATGGTATAAATCTAAATTTGTTTTATCGAATTGTTTGTATGCAGAAAAAGGTAACAGCCTGGAAACTCATTTTCCCACTGCGTCGGGGTGTGAGTGCCCCATGGGTTACCTGAGCCCGAGCACTGACAGGGTGAGTGGGCGGCCCAACCCAAGCTGGGAGCGAACCCAGAGCCTTACCTCTCAGTCCGACACTGGAACCACTGAGCTACCGACAGCTCTTGTATCCAGGAACTATGCTTTAATTTTGTGAAAAGGTTTGGTGTAGCATGCACTACAACTAGAAATGATAAAAAATGAACTTGTTAAAGTTCCTTAGAAAAGTGGGTACAATGCGTGGAATCATCTGAAATGAGGAAGAGTAAAAGAAGTCATTCTATTTGTCAAGCCTACACAGTGTGACTCAAAAATAAAATGGCGTGGTCTTAAGAAAAGTTTAAATGAAAATAAATTCTTTTTTTTTTGTAGTCTAATCGGGAAACAAAAGTTCGGTTAAAATAAACTAAAAATTTTTGGAACGACAGTTTCTATAAATGTTTCAAATTTTGATTTTTGGTTGACAATAAGGGGATAATAATAAATTGAACTTCTACTACACTTTATTACCATAAAGCTCAAAACGGAAGGGTACGTACGTATAGAGAAATGTTTGTTTAAGAAATAAAGGAAGTGATAAGGTTCTTCTTTGGATAATGAAAAGAAGGAAAGATAAATACTGTATTAGACAAATGAAAAAGCATAAATGAAAGTATAGGAGCGAAAGGTAATGCACATAATACAAGAAAAAGCTATTCTGAAAATATAGCCGAAAGGTTAGTCGAATGGAATGATTGGCAACATGATAGTTGAGCATTGTGTGCCAGACTGGATGCACGTACACGAAATTTAAAACGCACTTTACAAATCTTAGAAGTGTTACAGATAAACAAATACAGTCCAGACATAAGAAAGTACACCGTGACGAGACCAGAAAAACGTCAAAATGAGTGAACCGACTGAATTTGAAACACACACACACACACACACACACACACTCTTAAATTCATATATCTAAAGTCAATTTAACTTAACCTTTGTACCATCGAACCTGGAACGACATGACAAGTGTTTCTTCGAACACAATTGAAGGCTCGAAGGGTGTTCTCTGTTAAGTCATTAAAGAGTGAGGTACTCGCTTAATCTAGCCTGATCTACCTAACCAACCTTAACCGACTTAATCTGGCGTAATCTAACGTAATCAGGACCAACATATCTTTTTTCCGATAATAAATATGTTTCTAGGATTTTTATATTATTTTTTAATGTTCCAAGGTGCCAAAAGTGTTACTTTACAAAAATATTACCCCACTATATCTTTGAATTATCATACTCTCGACCTCACTTATGCCCAGTTGCTTACGCGTGAGCGCGCGCGCATACACTACAAAAAAATCCAAAACTTGACAATAATTTTATTAAAAGTAAAAATACGATACAAGGTCGTACAGATGTGTTCACCGACCTAACACATACATTACAATTATAATGAAGCTTTCAGAATACGCAATGCACAGTCTGATCTCTAAATTTACACTCAATGAAAAAATTCCTTCAAAACAAATTTAATTAAAATGTAGAAAGTGTATATTGATTTTTCAGAAAATTGCACATTACCTTTGGTTAGCTTCCGTCAGAATTGTTCATTCTGACGAAGGTCAACTTTTCATTCCACCTTAGGCCTAGTTTAACGTGGAATCCGA
This sequence comes from Bathynomus jamesi, assembly GCA_023014485.1. NCBI lineage: Eukaryota > Metazoa > Arthropoda > Malacostraca > Isopoda > Cirolanidae > Bathynomus > Bathynomus jamesi. The sequence goes on from JAJOZX010000076.1 coordinate 2,057,443, forward strand.
ACCCGCCCACCAGCAGCCCAGCTCTTAACCACTAGGCCACCCAGGGTACCCATTTATCTACCAACACTTTCTTTTTATTGTGTGGAAGGATGAACAGCTGGGTTTTGCTGCGCGCCGGCTGCCGTCACCGGGTCTCGAACCCGGGGCCGATGGATTCGTAGTCAACGACGCTAACCACTACACCACCGAGACGTATTCACTACAAATTATAAATGCTTTACAAATATGCAATAATTAGAATGGTACCTTTCCAGTTTAATGTAGTTTCAAAATTTCCCTGCAAACATAAAATACCTAAAAATCATTAATTTGTTACTTTTTTTAGGGGATATATTTTATTCTTTTGTCCTTTCCTGAATTTTTTTTGCTAACATTTAAGGTATCTAACACCAGAGAAAACATTCCTAGAGACTGATTTGTGCGGAGTGATACGAATAAAGTTCTTTACTGCTTCCCATGTTTTGTCTTTTCCAAACTTGAAAGTGAACATAACTAATGCAGTGTCTGGCAAGAAGTAAACGACATTCACAATTATGTGGGAATTAATATAAATTATACAATAAACTTTCTGAACATGAAAAGAGCATGTATCACAAAACCTGCTACTGTCAGTGGAAACACTTGGAACAGTCATTGGACGGACTGGGAGTAGTGAGATTAAAAATATCTAACGAAAGGTGCAAGATCGAAAACAATATTGTAAAGATTAAACCAAATATTGCTACAAGAGGCTTCGCATTCCAAGATGATACTCTGAGACTTTCCGGATATATTTTTTTAAAAACTTGCGGAGGGATGGAGAGAGTTAATATCTAACATATTGAAGATTTGGAAAAGGTTTGAAAATTACGGAAAAAACTCGTGTACCCCGCATAAAGGTTTATAATTTATATACATACAAGTGAGTATCAAGTCAATATAATCATTAGTAGGGAAGAATGGTTAGAGCATAAACATGTAAAACTTAAAAACACTGAGTAAAAGTGAAGTAAAATTGGAAGAGAAATATTGAAATGCATAGCGAGATGAGATGTAAAAAATATATATAAATAAGAGTACCTTAAAGTCTTTGTTACTTGCAAGAGGGAGGGGGGGAAAGGCAACATACTTTGTGGACCAAGATGTTGGAACAAAGGCACATCATGGATTTCCTCTTCACGGTCCTGCTTTTGATTAATCTCATCTTGCGAGTCTTCATTAACGTTATGTACATTTTGGTCTGTCTGAAGCTGCACATCTTCAAACGCAAAAAAGAAAGATTATTTTTTTACACGTTGATTAACGGACCTCTTTTTACTGTTAGTAAAGTACTTCAAGAGGGAGGAAGCTCAAGTAAACTTGTGATGGAATTTCATTAAATGTCCAACTATTTAACATCCAAACCCACATTATTAATTAAAAAGGATAGGCTATTAAATTAATACTGTCGTATTCGTATGGAGGCAACTCTCTTTGGGAAGTTTAATCATGTTAATATTTGGCTAAGAGTCATCTTTATTATTAAATGCAACCAATCAAACGTTGACACACAAAATGGAATGGGGCCTGTCTTGAAATTATTCAATAAAAACAACTGATGGATACGATAACTTGCCTTCAATAGTCATCATGCCTTGGGAGATAATCTTTGACAAGAAGTTCGCTTGCGACTTCATTTACTGCTTCCAACTCCTCATCATTTTTATTAGACAATTCCTCCGAATGAGTTGTAATATTTTCTCCATCTTTGGAAAACGGAAAAAAGCGGTAAACATATAATTACTTTAGGTGTTCAGCAAATGCTTCTAATAAGTCCATTTCTCATTGTGACTTCGCTCCCTTAATTCAACTTCTAATTGAGATATTTCACTAACGTCTTGCTGAAGAAACTGCCTTTAACCAGTGAAGGAAACTCATTTACTCGCGCACACACGCATTGCGGCGGCTTCCGTCACATTTTAAATCTTGTATGGCGACATTGACAAAACAACAACCTATTTAACCTAACCAGATTTGACGTACTAACCAACATTACATTTTATCACGCTGTTTTTCGATGTCATCCGCCTTTACTCACACGAGTGCCCTCATTTATAAACAATTCTAAAAATCTTGACCTTCTTCAAACATCTACCGTCATATGACGGAGGGAAAGACCCAAAGAAACGCCTTAATGGCTAAAATCGGAAGTGCGAGCCGATTCGAACCCATGACCTTCAGATAAATAGGTCCGACCCCGGCCGGTTAAACATCATTTCAACTATAAATACATTAGCTTGTATACTTAAATTATATAATAGATTAAAAATAAATTTCAATAGTAAATACAACGATGGCCAGTAAATACGATGCCCAGTGCCCAATTTCAAGCATATCATCTCTGAAATTAAATTTTAACCAGTGGTATACTATCATTTTGCATAATTACATTTTTAGCTATGCGAGCGTAATGAATGAAACGCTCAAATCTGCAATGATGCGGTATCATGATCACTTTACACAAAGCTAAAAGACGAATGTTTTGACCGAGACTATGAGATTGATGATGGTGTTAAATAAATCCCATGTAAAAGAAATACTATATTAGCCTTAAATATTATTAAAGGCTTTCTAATGAAGGGAAATTAAACATTTATACATCTTACCCATTTTTCCATGTAACTGAAGCTTCTCCAGGAACTTGCCGGTGTGAACAATTTTATCAAACGTTTTCTGGTCTCTATACCATGAGGAGTCGACATCTCGAGAATGCCCGACATGCTCAAAGAAAAGCGGTCTTTCATAAGGAGTCATTTCTATTTCCCAGAAAGCCGAAGAAGCCTGTGCCTCAAGTCATCGGCGCTGAACGTCACAGTTATGTTGCACTTCTTAAAGAGTTCCACATATAATGATATCCTGAAGCGCAAGCTTTAGACACCTGATGAAGTAAAACTTTAGTGAAATTAATCCTTACTTCGAACTCGTATGTTCATACATATGTACACAAATGTTTGACTGAAAGGTAACTTGGGTACAGAATGCTGTAGTATTTGTATTATTACCTTTAAAATGTCTGTGGTATCTGCCCAAATATCAGAATGGATGTAATAGACAAAAAGTTCGTTTTATTTTAAGATCTGCATTCAACGGATTGTATCGAATTGAACCACTACTGCAGTTATAAGTAAAAGAAAGTGATATCAAGATGTATAAAAGATTTGTGATGTAACCGTCTTATAAATACAGTAATTACTAAAAACAAACCTGAAGATGGGAAGAGAAAATGATTGTAACACGCAACCCCAACTTTATGTCGGATTTCATTATCAGTCAGAATCTTGAACAAGGGCAAGGTGTAAGTTGGGACTAATACATCAATGTACTGGTTTCCTTTTCCAGCAATAAAAATTAGCTTCAGTTTCTGAAGCATTTCCAAATCATCAGAAGATTTAAATTTATTAAAGATAGAATTAGGAATTGGTCTTTTAAGACCCTTTTCAAACTCTTCAACAGTAATTCGGCAAGGTTCGCCTCCTCAATTAGCATTGAAAAAGTTAAGTTTGGTTACGAGTAACCTGCGTAAATGAATAAACTCTTTGCAATCCCTATTCAAAGTATCATTTTTTTGTTCTTGAAGAATCTTTTGCAGTTCGCAATTTATATACTCATCAACAATCTCAATGGAGTTTTCTATTTCATCTCTTAGTTTTGTTCTTATCTCTTGCCTTCTTTCACGTTTCAAAGCGCGAGATGAAGCAACAAATAATCTTTTTTCATAGCCAGAGAACACTAAACCAAAGCTTTTTGCGTGTTCTGCCAAGTTTTCAAAAAACATATCATCCTTCGTTTTTGCGTCTTCAGCAATATTTTTACGAAGAAGACCCTCAGCTTGAACTGCGTGTACTGTAATGTATTTTGTATCACTGACTTCATTTGTAATTTAATTCCATGCTTTGTCGATCCCTCTTCTCCACAAATATTATTCATAGCATTGAGAAAAAGTTTCCAAAACTGTATCTTCATTAGATCAAATTCTGTTACATTTAAGTTTTGTTTCTTAGCCTCATTTATGAACTCGATAATTACTCTTGTTAGCAGTCGCATAGCAGACCTTGTGCTTTTCTTCGGATAATTTTCTTTGCCTATAGCAGCTGCACTTTCTTCAAATAACTTTTCCCTGAGTAAATTAACAAGAATACTATTTCTTGCATATTTCCCAATTTCATCATTTCGTAAACTATCTAAAATTTCTGTAAATGCTTTAGACTGGGAATTCATTTTCTTGGGTAGAGAAATAAAGGAAGCACATCCGCTGGAGTTCTCACCTTCTGCAACATTACAACCACAGTTTTTCAAATGGAGTGATGCAACTTTTCGCGATATGAATGCTTTGCAGTTTGTACAATGTACAGACTACGATTCTTCCCCTTAAATCTTTCCTTTGTTTTTCAATATGCTCGACTTTATTCTCTGCAATCACTCTCATATTATGTTGATAAATACCCTCAAGACATATCCTCCTCAGTTCTTTTTTTGGTAAATATCGGAGAGCTTTGCTACATTCTGGACTTCTTTTTCATTTTTATGAACGGTTTTCAAATGCCTAGCCATATTAGTCTTCTGCAAACCACAATAACGACATGGCCTCGAGGGCTTTTTTCGACTCTTCAGTATTGCAGATATAGGCTTTGTTTCTGAAAAAAAAAAAAAATTACGTAACTTAAGGAAACTTTCTGTTCGAACAAATTTCTGTATAATTCTCGAATTAAGAGCAGATTATTTCAGACACAAGCCTGCCTCCCCTCTTGAAAAGTAACTAATGAGTAGGATTTCTAACTGTGAAAATGATATGGTGGGTGGGGAGGGGGAAAGCTAAAAGCTAAAAATAGTGACTATTCTCACTTTCTCCAGGTTTATGGTATAAATCTAAATTTGTTTTATCGAATTGTTTGTATGCAGAAAAAGGTAACAGCCTGGAAACTCATTTTCCCACTGCGTCGGGGTGTGAGTGCCCCATGGGTTACCTGAGCCCGAGCACTGACAGGGTGAGTGGGCGGCCCAACCCAAGCTGGGAGCGAACCCAGAGCCTTACCTCTCAGTCCGACACTGGAACCACTGAGCTACCGACAGCTCTTGTATCCAGGAACTATGCTTTAATTTTGTGAAAAGGTTTGGTGTAGCATGCACTACAACTAGAAATGATAAAAAATGAACTTGTTAAAGTTCCTTAGAAAAGTGGGTACAATGCGTGGAATCATCTGAAATGAGGAAGAGTAAAAGAAGTCATTCTATTTGTCAAGCCTACACAGTGTGACTCAAAAATAAAATGGCGTGATCTTAAGAAAAGTTTAAATGAAAATAAATTCTTTTTTTTTTTGTAGTCTAATCGGGAAACAAAAGTTCGGTTAAAATAAACTAAAAATTTTTGGAACGACAGTTTCTATAAATGTTTCAAATTTTGATTTTTGGTTGACAATAAGGGGATAATAATAAATTGAACTTCTACTACACTTTATTACCATAAAGCTCAAAACGGAAGGGTACGTACGTATAGAGAAATGTTTGTTTAAGAAATAAAGGAAGTGATAAGGTTCTTCTTTGGATAATGAAAAGAAGGAAAGATAAATACTGTATTAGACAAATGAAAAAGCATAAATGAAAGTATAGGAGCGAAAGGTAATGCACATAATACAAGAAAAAGCTATTCTGAAAATATAGCCGAAAGGTTAGTCGAATGGAATGATTGGCAACATGATAGTTGAGCATTGTGTGCCAGACTGGATGCACGTACACGAAATTTAAAACGCACTTTACAAATCTTAGAAGTGTTACAGATAAACAAACACAGTCCAGACATAAGAAAGTACACCGTGACGAGACCAGAAAAACGTCAAAATGAGTGAACCGACTGAATTTGAAAACACACACACACACACACACACACACACTCTTAAATTCATATCTAAAGTCAATTTAACTTAACCTTTGTACCATCGAACTGGAACGACATGACAAGTGTTTCTTCGAACACAATTGAAGGCTCGAAGGGTTCTCTGTTAAGTCATTAAAGAGTGAGGTACTCGCTAATCTAGCCTGATCTAACTAACCAAACCTTAACCGACTTAATCTGGCGTAATCTAACGTAATCAGGACCAACATATCTTTTTTCCGATAATAAATATGTTTCTAGGATTTTTATATTATTTTTTTAATGTTCCAAGGTGCCAAAAGTGTTACTTTACAAAAATATTACCCCACTATATCTTTGAATTATCATACTCTCGACCTCACTTATGCCCAGTTGCTTACGCGTGAGCGCGCGCGCATACACTACAAAAAAATCCAAAACTTGACAATAATTTTATTAAAAGTAAAAATACGATACAAGGTCGTACAGATGTGTTCACCGACCTAACACATACATTACAATTATAATGAAGCTTTCAGAATGAAAAAATTCCTTCAAAACAAATTTAATTAAAATGTTGAAAGTGTATATTGATTTTTCAGAAAATTGCACATTACCTTTGGTTAGCTTCCGTCAGAATTGTTCATTCTGACGAAGGTCAACTTTTCATTCCACCTTAGGCCTAGTTTAACGTGGAATCCGAACCCCGCCCCACCAGCAGCCCAGCTCTTAACCACTAGGCCACCCAGGGTACCCATTTATCTACCAACACTTTCTTTTTATTTTGTGGAAGGATGAACAGCTGGGTTTTGCTGCGCGCCGGCTGCCGTCACCGGGTCTCGAACCCGGGCCGATGGATTCGTAGTCAACGACGCTAACCACTACACCACCGAGACGTATTCACTACAAATAAATGCTTTACAAATATGCAATAATTAGAATGGTACCTTTCCAGTTTAATGTAGTTTCAAAATTTCCCTGCAAACATAAAATACCTAAAAATCATTAATTTGTTACTTTTTTAGGGGATATTTTATTCTTTTGTCCTTTCCTGAATTTTTTTGCTAACATTTAAGGTATCTAACACCAGAGAAACATTCCTAGAGACTGATTTGTGCGGAGTGATACGAATAAAGTTCTTTACTGCTTCCCATGTTTTTGTCTTTTCCAAACTTGAAAGTGAACATAACTAATGCAGTGTCTGGCAAGAAGTAAACGACATTCACAATTATGTGGGAATTAATATAAATTATACAATAAACTTTCTGAACATGAAAAGAGCATGTATCACAAAACCTGCTACTGTCAGTGGAAACACTTGGAACAGTCATTGGACGGACTGGGAGTAGTGAGATTAAAAAAACTAACGAAAGAGGTGCAGATCGAAAACAATATGTAAAGATTAAACCAAATATTGCTACAGAGGCTTCGCATTCCAAGATGATACTCTGATACTTTCCGGAATATTTTTTTAAAAACTTGCGGAGGGATGGAGAGAGTTAATATCTAACATATTGAAGATTTGGAAAAGGTTTGAAAATTACGGAAAAACTCGTGTACCCCGCATAAAGGTTATAATTTATATACCATACAAGTGAGGTATCAAGTCAATATAATCATTAGTAGGGAAGAATGGTTAGAGCATAAACATGTAAAACTTAAAACACTGCGTAAAAGTGAAGTAAAATTGAGGAAGAGAAATATGAAATGCATAGCAGAGATGAGATGTAAAAAATATATATAAATAAGAGTACCTTAAAGTCTTTGTTACTTGCAAGAGGGAGGGGGGGAAAGGCAACATACTTTGTGGACCAAGATGTTGGAACAAAGGCACATCATGGACTTTTTAAAAACTTGCGGAGGGATGGAGAGAGTTAATATCTAACATATTGAAGATTTGGAAAAGGTTTGAAAATTACTAAAAAACTCGTGTACCCGCATAAAAGGTTTATAATTTATATACCATACAAGTGAGTATCAAGTCAATATAATCATTAGTAGGGAAGAATGGTTATAGCATAAACATGTAAAACTTAAACACTGAGTAAAAGTGAAGTAAAATTGAGAAAGAGAAAATATGAAATGCATAGCAGAGATGAGATGTAAAAAAAATATATTAATAAGTACCTTAAAGTCTTTGTTACTTGCAAGAGGGAGGGGGGAAAGGCAACATACTTTGTGGACCAAGATGTTGGAACAAAGGCACATCATGGATTTCCTCTCACGGTCCTGCTTTGTAATCTCATCTTGCGAGTCTTCATTAACGTTATGTACATTTTGGTCTGTCTGAAGCTGCACATCTTCAACTTTAAACGCAAAAAAGAAAGATTATTTTTAAACGTGATTAACGGACCTCTTTTTACTGTTAGTAAAGTACTTCAAGAGGGAGGAAGCTCAAGTAAACTTGATGGAATTTCATTAAATGTCAAACTATTTAACATCCAAACCCACATTATTAATTAAAAAGGATAGGCTATTAAATTAATACTGTCGTATTCGTATGGAGGCAACTCGCTTTGGGAAGTTTAATCATGTTAAGATTTGGCTAAGAGTCCACTTATTAGAAATGCAACAATCAAACGTTGACACACAAATGGAATGGGGCCTGTCTTGAAATTATTCAATAAAAACAACTGATGGATACGATAACTTGCCTTCAATAGTCATCATGCCTTGGGGGAGAAATCTTTGACAAGAAGTTCGCTTGCGACTTCATTTACTGCTTCCAACTCCTCATCATTCTTATTAGACAATTCCTCCGAATGAGTTGTAATATTTTCTCCATCTTTGGAAAACGGAAAAAAGCGGTAAACATATAATTATCTTTAGGTGTTCAGCAAATGCTTCTAATAAGTCCATTTCTCATTGTGACTTCGCTCCCTTAATTCAACTTCTAATTGAGATTCACTAACGTCTTGCTGAAGGAAACTGCCTTAACCAGTGAAGGAACTCATTTACTCGCGCACACACGCATTGCGGCGGCTTCCATCACATTTTAAATCTTGTATGGCGACATTTGACAAAACAACAACCTATTTAACCTAACCAGATTTGACGTAACTAACCAATATTACATTTTATCACGCTGTTTTTCCGATGTCATCCGCCTTTACTCACACGAGTGCACTCACTTTATAAACAATTCTAAAAATCTTGACCTTCTTCAAACATCTACCGTCATATGACGGAGGGAAAGACCAAAGAAACGCCTTAATGGCTAAAATCGGAAGTGCGAGCCGATTCGAACCCATGACCTTCAGATAAATAGGTCCGACCCCGGCCGGTTAAACATCATTTCAACTATAAATACATTAGCTTGTATACTTAAATTATATAATAGATTAAAAATAAATTTCAATAGTAAATACAACGATGGCCAGTAAATACGATGCCCAGTGCCCAATTTCAAGCATATCATCTCTGAAATTAAATTTTAACCAGTGGTATAACTTCATTTTGCATAATTACATTTTTAGCTATGCGAGCGTAATGAATGAAACGCTCAAATCTGCAATGATGCGGTATCATGATCACTTTACACAAAGCTAAAAGACGAATGTTTTTGACCGAGACTATTTGAGATTGATGACTGGTGTTAAATAAATCCCATGTAAAAGAAATATATATATAGCCTAAATATTATTAAAGGCTTTCTAATGAAAGGGAAATTAAACATTTATACATCTTACCCATTTTTCCATGTAACTGAAGCTTCTCCAGGAACTTGTCGTTGTGAACAATTTATCAAACGTTTTCTGGTCTCTATACCATGAGGAGTCGACATCTCGAGAATGCCGACATGCTCAAAGAAAAGTGTTCTTTCATAAGGAGTCATTTCTATTTCCCAGAAAGCCGAAGAAGCCCTGTGCCTCAAGTCATCGGCGCTGAACGTCACAGTTATGTTGCACTTCTTAAAGAGTTCCAACATATAATGATATCCTGAAGCGCAAGCTTTAGACATTCCTGATGAAGTAAAACTTAGTGAAATTAATCCTACTTCGAACTCGTATGTTCATACATATGTACACAAATGTTTGACTGAAAGGTAACTTGGGTACAGAATGCTGTAGTATTTGTATTATTACCTTTAAAATGTCTGTGGTATCTGCCCAAATATCAGAATGGATGTAATAGACAAAAAGTTCGTTTTATTTTAAGATCTGCATTCAAACGGATTGTATCGAATTGAACCACTACTGCAGTTATAAGTAAAGAAAGTGATATCAAGATGTATAAAAGATTTGTGATGTAACCGTCTTATAAATACAGTAATTACTAAAAACAAACCTGAAGATGGGAAGAGAAATGATTGTAACACGCAACCCCAACTTTATGTCGGATTTCATTATCAGTCAGAATCTTGAACAAGGGCAAGGTGTAAGTTGGGACAATACATCAATGTACTGGTTTCCTTTTCCAGCAATAAAAATTAGCTTCAGTTTCTGAGCATTTCCAAATCATCAGAAGATTTAAATTTATTAAAGATAGAATTAGGAATTGGTCTTTAAGACCCTTTTCAAACTCTTCAACAGTAATTCGGCAAGGTTCGCCTCCTCAATTAGCATTGAAAAAGTTAAGTTTGGTTACGAGTAACCTGCGTAAATGAATAAACTCTTTGCAATCCCTATTCAAAGTATCATTTTTTTGTTCTTGAAGAATCTTTGCAGTTCGCAATTATATACTCATCAACAATCTCAATGGAGTTTTCTATTTCATCTCTTAGTTTTGTCTTATCTCTTGCCTTCTTTCACGTTTCAAAGCGCGAGATGAAACAAATAATCTTTTTTCATAGCCAGAGAACACTAAACCAAAGCTTTTTGCGTGTTCTGCCAAGTTTTCAAAAAACATATCATCCTTCGTTTTTGCGTCTTCAGCAATATTTTTACGAAGAAGACACTCAGCTTGAACTGCGTGTACTGTAATGTATTTTGTATCACTGACTTCATTTGTAATTTAATTCCATGCTTTGTCGATCCCTCTTCTCCACAAATATTATTCATAGCATTGAGAAAAGTTTCCAAAACTGTATCTCATTAGATCAAATTCTGTTACATTTAAGTTTTGTTTCTTAGCCTCATTTATGAACTCGATAATTACTCTTGTTAGCAGTCGCATAGCAGCCTTGTGCTTTTCTTCGGATAATTTTCTTGCCTATAGCAGCTGCACTTTCTTCAAAAACTTTTCCCTGAGTAAATTAACAAGAATACTTTCTTGCATATTTCCCAATTTCATCATTTCGTAAACTATCTAAAATTTCTGTAAATGCTTTAGACTGGGAATTCATTTCTTGGGTAGAGAAATAAAGGAAGCACATCCGCTGGAGTTCTCACCTTCTGCAACATTACAACCACATTTTCAAATGGAGTGATGCAACTTTTCGCGATATGAATGCTTTGCAGTTTGTACAATGTACAGACTACGATTCTTCCCTTAAATCTTCCTTTGTTTTTCAATATGCTCGACTTTATTTCCTGCAATCACTCTCATATTATGTTGATAAATACCCTCAAGACATATCCTCCTCAGTTCTTTTTTTGGTAAATATCGGAGAGCTTTGCTACATACTGGACTTCTTTTTCATTTTATGAACGGTTTTCAAATGCCTAGCCATATTAGTCTTCTGCAAACCACAATAACGACATGGCCTCGAGGGCTTTTTTCGACTCTTCAGTATGCAGATATAGGCTTTGTTTCTGAAAAAAAAAAAAATTACGTAACTTAAGGAAACTTTCTGTTCGAACAAATTTCTGTATAATTCTCGAATAAGAGCAGATTATTTCAGACACAAGCTGCCTCCCCTCTTGAAAAGTAACTAATGAGTAGGATTTCTAACTGTGAAAATGATATGGTGGGTGGGAGGGGGAAAGCTAAAAGCTAAAAATATTAGTGACTATTCTCACTTTCTCCAGGTTTATGGTATAAATCTAAATTTGTTTTATCGAATTGTTTGTATGCAGAAAAAGGTAACAGCCTGGAAACTCATTTTCCCACTGCGTCGGGGTGTGAGTGCCCCATGGGTTACCTGAGCCCGAGCACTGACAGGGTGAGTGGGCGGCCCAACCCAAGCTGGGAGCGAACCCAGAGCCTTACCTCTCAGTCCGACACTGGAACCACTGAGCTACCGACAGCTCTTGTATCCAGGAACTATGCTTTAATTTTGTGAAAAGGTTTGGTGTAGCATGCACTACACTAGAAATGATAAAAAATGAACTTGTTAAAGTTCCTTAGAAAAGTGGGTACAATGCGTGGAATCATCTGAAATGAGGAAGAGTAAAAGAAGTCATTCTATTTGTCAAGCCTACACAGTGTGACTAAAAATAAAATGGCGTGATATTAAGAAAAGTTTAAATAAAAATAAATTTTTTTTTTGTAGTCTAACTGGAAACAAAAGTTCGGTTAAAATAAACTAAAAATTTTTGGAACGACAGTTTCTATAAATGTTTCAAATTTTGATTTTTGGTTGACAATAAGGGGATAATAATAATTGAACTTCTACTACACTTATTACCATAAAGCTCAAAACGGAAGGGTACGTACGTATAGAGAAATGTTTGTTTAAGAATAAAGGAAGTGATAAGGTTCTTCTTGGATAATGAAAAGAAGGAAAGATAAATACTGTATTAGACAAATGAAAAGCATAAATGAAGTATAGGAGCGAAAGGTAATGCACATAATACAAGAAAAAGCTATTCTGAAAAATATAGCCGAAGGTTAGTCGAATGGAATGATTGGCAACATGTAGTTGAGCATTGTGTGCCAGACTGGATGCACGTACACGAAATTTAAAACGCACTTTACAAATCTTAGAAGTGTTACAGATAAACAAATACAGTCCAGACATAAGAAAGTACACCGTGACGAGACCAGAAAAACGTCAAAATGAGTGAACCGACTGAATTTGAAAACACACACACACACACACACACACACTCTTAAATTCATATATCTAAAGTCAATTTAACTTAACCTTTGTACCATCGAACCTGGAACGACATGACAAGTGTTTCTTCGAACACAATTGAAGGCTCGAAGGGTGTTCTCTGTTAAGTCATTAAAGAGTGAGGTACTCGCTTAATCTAGCCTGATCTAACCTAACCAAACCTTAACCGACTTAATCTGGCGTAATCTAACGTAATCAGGACCAACATATCTTTTTTCCGATAATAGATATGTTTCTAGATTTTTATATTATTTTTTAATGTTCCAAGGTGCCAAAAGTGTTACTTTACAAAAATATTACCCCACTATATCTTTGAATTATCATACTCTCCGACCTCACTTATGCCAGTTGCTTACGCGTGCGCGCGCGCATACACTACAAAAAAATCCAAAACTTGACAATAATTTTATTAAAAGTAAAAATACGATACAAGTCGTACAGATGTGTTCACCGACCTACACATACATTACAATTATAATGAAGCTTTCAGAATACGCAATGCACAGTCTGATCTCTAATTTACACTCAATGAAAAAATTCCTTCAAAACAAATTTAATTAAAATGGTAGAAAGTGTATATTGATTTTCAGAAAATTGCACATTACCTTTGGTTAGCTTCCGTCAGAATTGTTCATTCTGACGAAGGTCAACTTTTCATTCCACCTTAGGCTAGTTTAACGTGGAATCGAACCCCGCGCCCACCAGCAGCCCAGCTCTTAACCACTAGCCACCCAGGGTACCCATTTATCTACCAAACACTTTCTTTTTATTGTGTGGAAGGATGAACAGCTGGGTTTTGCTGCGCGCCGGCTGCCGTCACCGGGTCTCGAACCCGGGCCGATGGATTCGTAGTCAACGACGCTAACCACTACACCACCGAGACGTATTCACTACAAATTATAAATGCTTTACAATATGCAATATTAGAATGGTACCTTTCCAGTTTAATGTAGTTTCAAAATTTCCCTGCAAACATAAAATACCTAAAAATCATTAATTTGTTACTTTTTTTAGGGATATATTTATTCTTTTGTCCTTTCCTGAATTTTTTTGCTAACATTTAAGGTATCTAACACCAGAGAAAACATTCTAGAGACTGATTTGTGCGGGAGATACGAATAAAGTTCTTTACTGCTTCCATGTTTTGTCTTTTCCAAACTTGAAAGTGAACATAACTAATGCAGTGTCTGGCAAGAAGTAAACGACATTCACAATTATGTGGGAATTAATATAAATTATACAATAAACTTTCGAACATGAAAAGAGCATGTATCACAAAACCTGCTACTGTCAGTGGAAACACTTGGAACAGTCATTGGACGGACTGGGAGTAGTGAGATTAAAAAAACTAACGAAAGGTGCAAGATCGAAAACAATATTGTAAAGATTAAACCAAATATTGCTACAAGAGGCTTCGCATTCCAATGATACTCTGAGACTTTCCGGATATATTTTTTTAAAACTTGCGGAGGGATGTGAGAGTTAATATCTAACATATTGAGATTGGAAAAGGTTTAAAATTACGGAAAAACTCGGTACCCCGCATAAAAGGTTTATAATTTATATACCATACAACTGAGGTATCAAGTCAATATAATCATTAGTAGGAAGAATGGTTAGAGCATAAACATGTAAAACTTAAAACACTGCGTAAAAGTGAAGTAAAATTGAGGAAAGAGAAATAAAATGCATAGCAGAGATGAGATGTAAAAAAATATATATAATCAGAGTACCTTAAAGTCTTTGTTACTTGCAAGAGGGAGGGGGGAAAGGGCAACATACTTTGTGGACCAAGATGTTGGAACAAAGGCACATCATGGACTTTTTAAAAACTTGCGGAGGGATGGAGAGAGTTAATATCTAACATATTGAAGATTTGGAAAAGGTTTGAAAATTACGGAAAAACTCGTGTACCCCGCATAAAAGGTTTATAATTTATATACCATACAAGTGAGGTATCAAGTCAATATAATCATTAGTAGGGAAGAATGGTTATAGCATAAACATGTAAAACTTAAAACACTGAGTAAAAGTGAAGTAAAATTGAGAAAGAGAAATATGAAATGCATAGCAGAGATGAGATGTAAAAAAATATATATTAATAAGAGTACCTTAAAGTCTTTGTTACTTGCAAGAGGGAGGGGGGAAAGGCAACATACTTTGTGGACCAAGATGTTGGAACAAAGGCACATCATGGATTTCCTCTTCACGGTCCTGCTTTTGATTAATCTCATCTTGCGAGTCTTCATTAACGTTATGTACATTTTGGTCTGTCTGAAGCTGCACATCTTCAACTTTAAACGCAAAAAAGAAAGATTATTTTTTACACGTGATTAACGGACCTCTTTTTACTGTTAGTAAAGTACTTCAAGAGGGAGGAAGCTCAAGTAAACTTTGATGGAATTTCATTAAATGTCAAACTATTTAACATCCAAACCCACATTATTAATTAAAAAGGATAGGCTATTAAATTAATACTGTCGTATTCGTATGGAGGCAACTCTCTTTGGGAAGTTTAATCATGTTAATATTTGGCTAAGAGTCCATCTTTATTAGAAATGCAACCAATCAAACGTTGACACACACAAATGGAATGGGGCCTGTCTTGAAATTATTCAATAAAAACAACTGATGGATACGATAACTTGCCTTCAATAGTCATCATGCCTTGGGGGAGATAATCTTTGACAAGAAGTTCGCTTGCGACTTCATTTACTGCTTCCAACTCCTCATCATTCTTATTAGACAATTCCTCCGAATGAGTTGTAATATTTTCTCCATCTTTGGAAAACGGAAAAAAGCGGTAAACATATAATTATCTTTAGGTGTTCAGCAAATGCTTCTAATAAGTCCATTTCTCATTGTGACTTCGCTCCCTTAATTCAACTTCTAATTGAGATTATTCACTAACGTCTTGCTGAAGGAAACTGCCTTTAACCAGTGAAGGAACTCATTTACTCGCGCACACACGCATTGCGGCGGCTTCCATCACATTTTAAATCTTGTATGGCGACATTTGACAAAACAACAACCTATTTAACCTAACCAGATTTGACGTAACTAACCAATATTACATTTTATCACGCTGTTTTTCCGATGTCATCCGCCTTTACTCACACGAGTGCACTCACTTTTATAAACAATTCTAAAATCTTGACCTTCTTCAAAACATCTACCGTCATATGACGGAGGGAAAGACCCAAAGAAACGCCTTAATGGCTAAAATCGGAAGTGCGAGCCGATTCGAACCCATGACCTTCAGATAAATAGGTCCGACCCCGGCCGGTTAAACATCATTTCAACTATAAATACATTAGCTTGTATACTTAAATTATATAATAGATTAAAATAAATTTCAATAGTAAATACAACGATGGCCAGTAAATACGATGCCCAGTGCCCAATTTCAAGCATATCATCTCTGAAATTAAATTTTAACCAGTGGTATAACTATCATTTTGCATAATTACATTTTTAGCTATGCGAGCGTAATGAATGAAACGCTCAAATCTGCAATGATGCGGTATCATGATCACTTTACACAAAGCTAAAAGACGAATGTTTTGACCGAGACTATTTGAGATTGATGACTGGTGTTAAATAAATCCCATGTAAAAGAAATACTATATATTAGCCTTAAATATTATTAAAGGCTTTCTAATGAAAGGGAAATTAAACATTTATACATCTTACCCATTTTTCCATGTAACTGAAGCTTCTCCAGGAACTTGCGTTGTGAACAATTTTATCAAACGTTTTCTGGTCTCTATACCATGAGGAGTCGACATCTCGAGAATGCCCGACATGCTCAAAGAAAAGTGTTCTTTCATAAGGAGTCATTTCTATTTCCCAGAAAGCCGAAGAAGCCCTGTGCCTCAAGTCATCGGCGCTGAACGTCACAGTTATGTTGCACTTCTTAAAGAGTTCCAACATATATGATATCCTGAAGCGCAAGCTTTAGACATTCCTGATGAAGTAAAACTTTAGTGAAATTAATCCTTACTTCGAACTCGTATGTTCATACATATGTACACAAATGTTTGACTGAAAGGTAACTTGGGTACAGAATGCTGTAGTATTTGTATTATTACCTTTAAAATGTCTGTGGTATCTGCCCAAATATCAGAATGGATGTAATAGACAAAAAGTTCGTTTTATTTTAAGATCTGCATTCAACGGATTGTATCGAATTGAACCACTACTGCAGTTATAAGTAAAAGAAAGTGATATCAAGATGTATAAAAGATTTGTGATGTAACCGTCTTATAAATACAGTAATTACTAAAAACAAACCTGAAGATGGGAAGAGAAAATGATTGTAACACGCAACCCCAACTTTATGTCGGATTTCATTATCAGTCAGAATCTTGAACAAGGGCAAGGTGTAAGTTGGGACTAATACATCAATGTACTGGTTTCCTTTTCCAGCAATAAAAATTAGCTTCAGTTTCTGAAGCATTTCCAAATCATCAGAAGATTTAAATTTATTAAAGATAGAATTAGGAATTGGTCTTTTAAGACCCTTTTCAAACTCTTCAACAGTAATTCGGCAAGGTTCGCCTCCTCAATTAGCATTGAAAAAGTTAAGTTTGGTTACGAGTAACCTGCGTAAATGAATAAACTCTTGCAATCCCTATTCAAAGTATCATTTTTTTGTTCTTGAAGAATCTTTTGCAGTTCGCAATTTATATACTCATCAACAATCTCAATGGAGTTTTCTATTTCATCTCTTAGTTTTGTTCTTATCTCTTGCCTTCTTTCACGTTTCAAAGCGCGAGATGAAGCAACAAATAATCTTTTTTCATAGCCAGAGAACACTAAACCAAAGCTTTTTGCGTGTTCTGCCAAGTTTTCAAAAAACATATCATCCTTCGTTTTTGCGTCTTCAGCAATATTTTTACGAAGAAGACCCTCAGCTTGAACTGCGTGTACTGTAATGTATTTTGTATCACTGACTTCATTTGTAATTTAATTCCATGCTTTGTCGATCCCTCTTCTCCACAAATATTATTCATAGCATTGAGAAAAAGTTTCCAAAACTGTATCTTCATTAGATCAAATTCTGTTACATTTAAGTTTTGTTTCTTAGCCTCATTTATGAACTCGATAATTACTCTTGTTAGCAGTCGCATAGCAGACCTTGTGCTTTTCTTCGGATAATTTTCTTTGCCTATAGCAGCTGCACTTTCTTCAAATAACTTTTCCCTGAGTAAATTAACAAGAATACTATTTCTTGCATATTTCCCAATTTCATCATTTCGTAAACTATCTAAAATTTCTGTAAATGCTTTAGACTGGGAATTCATTTTCTTGGGTAGAGAAATAAAGGAAGCACATCCGCTGGAGTTCTCACCTTCTGCAACATTACAACCACAGTTTTTCAAATGGAGTGATGCAACTTTTCGCGATATGAATGCTTTGCAGTTTGTACAATGTACAGACTACGATTCTTCCCTTAAATCTTTCCTTTGTTTTTCAATATGCTCGACTTTATTCTCTGCAATCACTCTCATATTATGTTGATAAATACCCTCAAGACATATCCTCCTCAGTTCTTTTTTTGGTAAATATCGGAGAGCTTTGCTACATTCTGGACTTCTTTTTCATTTTTATGAACGGTTTTCAAATGCCTAGCCATATTAGTCTTCTGCAAACCACAATAACGACATGGCCTCGAGGGCTTTTTTCACTCTTCAGTATTGCAGATATAGGCTTTGTTTCTGAAAAAAAAAAAATTACGTAACTTAAGGAAACTTTCTGTTCGAACAAATTTCTGTATAATTCTCGAATTAAGAGCAGATTATTTCAGACACAAGCCTGCCTCCCCTCTTGAAAAGTAACTAATGAGTAGGATTTCTAACTGTGAAAATGATATGGTGGGTGGGGAGGGGGAAAGCTAAAAGCTAAAAATATTAGTGACTATTCTCACTTTCTCCAGGTTTATGGTATAAATCTAAATTTGTTTTATCGAATTGTTTGTATGCAGAAAAAGGTAACAGCCTGGAAACTCATTTTCCCACTGCGTCGGGGTGTGAGTGCCCCATGGGTTACCTGAGCCCGAGCACTGACAGGGTGAGTGGGCGGCCCAACCCAAGCTGGGAGCGAACCCAGAGCCTTACCTCTCAGTCCGACACTGGAACCACTGAGCTACCGACAGCTCTTGTATCCAGGAACTATGCTTTAATTTTGTGAAAAGGTTTGGTGTAGCATGCACTACAACTAGAAATGATAAAAAATGAACTTGTTAAAGTTCCTTAGAAAAGTGGGTACAATGCGTGGAATCATCTGAAATGAGGAAGAGTAAAAGAAGTCATTCTATTTGTCAAGCCTACACAGTGTGACTCAAAAATAAAATGGCGTGGTCTTAAGAAAAGTTTAAATGAAAATAAATTCTTTTTTTTTTGTAGTCTAATCGGGAAACAAAAGTTCGGTTAAAATAAACTAAAAATTTTTGGAACGACAGTTTCTATAAATGTTTCAAATTTTGATTTTTGGTTGACAATAAGGGGATAATAATAAATTGAACTTCTACTACACTTTATTACCATAAAGCTCAAAACGGAAGGGTACGTACGTATAGAGAAATGTTTGTTTAAGAAATAAAGGAAGTGATAAGGTTCTTCTTTGGATAATGAAAAGAAGGAAAGATAAATACTGTATTAGACAAATGAAAAAGCATAAATGAAAGTATAGGAGCGAAAGGTAATGCACATAATACAAGAAAAAGCTATTCTGAAAATATAGCCGAAAGGTTAGTCGATGGAATGATTGGCAACATGATAGTTGAGCATTGTGTGCCAGACTGGATGCACGTACACGAAATTTAAAACGCACTTTACAAATCTTAGAAGTGTTACAGATAAACAAACAGTCCAGACATAAGAAAGTACACCGTGACGAGACCAGAAAAACGTCAAAATGAGTGAACCGACTGAATTTGAAAACAAACACACACACACACACACTCTTAAATTCATATATCTAAAGTCAATTTAACTTAACCTTTGTACCATCGAACCTGGAACGACATGACAAGTGTTTCTTCGAACACAATTGAAGGCTCGAAGGGTGTCTCTGTTAAGTCATTAAAGAGTGAGGTACTCGCTTAATCTAGCCTGATCTAACCTAACCAAACCTTAACCGACTTAATCTGGCGTAATCTAACGTAATCAGGACCAACATATCTTTTTTCCGATAATAAATATGTTTCTAGGATTTTTATATTATTTTTTTAATGTTCCAAGGTGCCAAAAGTGTTACTTTACAAAAATATTACCCCACTATATCTTTGAATTATCATACTCTCGACCTCACTTATGCCAGTTGCTTACGCGTGAGCGCGCGCGCATACACTACAAAAAAATCCAAAACTTGACAATAATTTTTTAAAAGTAAAAATACGATACAAGGTCGTACAGATGTGTTCACCGACCATACACATACATTACAATTATAATGAAGCTTTCAGAATACAATGCACAGTCTGATCTCTAAATTTACACTCAATTAAAAAATTCCTTCAAACAATTAATTTAATGTAAAAGTGTATATTGATTTTTCAGAAAAATTGCACATTACCTTTGGTTAGCTTCCGTCAGAATTGTTCATTCTGACGAAGGTCAACTTTTCATTCCACCTTAGGCCTAGTTTAACGTGGAATCCGACCCGCCCCACCAGCAGCCCAGCGCTAACCACTAGGCCCACCCAGGTACCCATTTATCTACAAACACTTTTCTTTTATTGTGTGGAAGGATGAACAGCTGGGTTTTGCTGCGCGCCGGCTGCCGTCACGGGTCTCTCGAACCCGGGCCGATGGATTCGTAGTCAACGACGCTAACACTACACCACCGAGACGTATTCACCTACAAATTATAAATGCTTTACAAATATGCAATAATTAGAATGGTACCTTTCCAGTTTAATGTAGTTTCAAAATTTCCCTGCAAACATAAAATACCTAAAATCATTAATTGTTACTTTTTTAGGGGATATATTTTATCTTTTGTCCTTTCCTGAATTTTTTTTGCTAAATTTAAGGTATCTAACACCAGAGAAACATTCCTAGAGACTGATTTGTGCGGAGTGATACGATAAAGTTCTTTACTGCTTCCCATGTTTTGTCTTTTCCAAACTTGAAAGTGAACATAACTAATGCAGTGTCTGGCGAAGTAAACGACATTCACAATTATGTGGGAATTAATATAAATTATACAATAAACTTTCTGAACATGAAAAGAGCATGTATCACAAAACCTGCTACTGTCAGTGGAAACACTTGGAACAGTCATTGGACGGACTGGGAGTAGTGAGATTAAAAAAAACTAACGAAAGGTGCAAGATCGAAAACAATATTGTAAGAGATAAACCAAATATTGCTACAAGAGGCTTCGCATTCCAAGATGATACTCTGAGACTTCCGGATATATTTTTTTAAAAACTTGCGGAGGGATGGAGAGAGTTAATATCTAACATATTGAAGATTTGGAAAAGTTTGAAAATTACGGAAAAACTCGTGTACCCCGCATAAAAGGTTTATAATTTATATACCATACAAGTGAGGTATCAAGTCAATATAATCATTAGTAGGGAAGAATGGTTAGAGCATAAACATGTAAAACTTAAAACACTGCGTAAAAGTGAAGTAAAATTGAGGAAGAGAAATATGAAATGCATAGCAGAGATGAGATGTAAAAAAATATATATAAATAAGAGTACCTTAAAGTCTTTGTTACTTGCAAGAGGGAGGGGGGGAAAGGCAACATACTTTGTGGACCAAGATGTTGGAACAAAGGCACATCATGGACTTTTTAAAAACTTGCGCAGGGATGGAGAGAGTTAATATCTAACATATTGAAGATTTGGAAAAGGTTTGAAAATTACGGAAAAACTCGTGTACCCCGCATAAAAGGTTTATAATTTATATACCATACAAGTGAGGTATCAAGTCAATATAATCATTAGTAGGGAAGAATGGTTATAGCATAAACATGTAAAACTTAAAACACTGAGTAAAAGTGAAGTAAAATTGAGGAAGAGAAATATGAAATGCATAGCAGAGATGAGATGTAAAAAAATATATATTAATAAGAGTACCTTAAAGTCTTTGTTACTTGCAAGAGGGAGGGGGGAAAGGCAACATACTTTGTGGACCAAGATGTTGGAACAAAGGCACATCATGGATTTCCTCTTCACGGTCCTGCTTTTGATTAATCTCATCTTGCGAGTCTTCATTAACGTTATGTACATTTTGGTCTGTCTGAAGCTGCACATCTTCAACTTTAAACGCAAAAAAGAAAGATTATTTTTTACACGTGATTAACGGACCTCTTTTTACTGTTAGTAAAGTACTTCAAGAGGGAGGAAGCTCAAGTAAACTTTGATGGAATTTCATTAAATGTCAAACTATTTAACATCCAAACCCACATTATTAATTAAAAAGGATAGGCTATTAAATTAATACTGTCGTATTCGTATGGAGGCAACTCTCTTTGGGAAGTTTAATCATGTTAATATTTGGCTAAGAGTCCATCTTTATTAGAAATGCAACCAATCAAACGTTGACACACACAAATGGAATGGGGCCTGTCTTGAAATTATTCAATAAAAACAACTGATGGATACGATAACTTGCCTTCAATAGTCATCATGCCTTGGGGGAGATAATCTTTGACAAGAAGTTCGCTTGCGACTTCATTTACTGCTTCCAACTCCTCATCATTCTTATTAGACAATTCCTCCGAATGAGTTGTAATATTTTCTCCATCTTTGGAAAACGGAAAAAAGCGGTAAACATATAATTATCTTTAGGTGTTCAGCAAATGCTTCTAATAAGTCCATTTCTCATTGTGACTTCGCTCCCTTAATTCAACTTCTAATTGAGATTATTCACTAACGTCTTGCTGAAGGAAACTGCCTTTAACCAGTGAAGGAACTCATTTACTCGCGCACACACGCATTGCGGCGGCTTCCATCACATTTTAAATCTTGTATGGCGACATTTGACAAAACAACAACCTATTTAACCTAACCAGATTTGACGTAACTAACCAATATTACATTTTATCACGCTGTTTTTCCGATGTCATCCGCCTTTACTCACACGAGTGCACTCACTTTTATAAACAATTCTAAAAATCTTGACCTTCTTCAAAACATCTACCGTCATATGACGGAGGGAAAGACCCAAAGAAACGCCTTAATGGCTAAAATCGGAAGTGCGAGCCGATTCGAACCCATGACCTTCAGATAAATAGGTCCGACCCCGGCCGGTTAAACATCATTTCAACTATAAATACATTAGCTTGTATACTTAAATTATATAATAGATTAAAAATAAATTTCAATAGTAAATACAACGATGGCCAGTAAATACGATGCCCAGTGCCCAATTTCAAGCATATCATCTCTGAAATTAAATTTTAACCAGTGGTATAACTATCATTTTGCATAATTACATTTTTAGCTATGCGAGCGTAATGAATGAAACGCTCAAATCTGCAATGATGCGGTATCATGATCACTTTACACAAAGCTAAAAGACGAATGTTTTTGACCGAGACTATTTGAGATTGATGACTGGTGTTAAATAAATCCCATGTAAAAGAAATACTATATATTAGCCTTAAATATTATTAAAGGCTTTCTAATGAAAGGGAAATTAAACATTTATACATCTTACCCATTTTTCCATGTAACTGAAGCTTCTCCAGGAACTTGCGTTGTGAACAATTTTATCAAACGTTTTCTGGTCTCTATACCATGAGGAGTCGACATCTCGAGAATGCCCGACATGCTCAAAGAAAAGTGTTCTTTCATAAGGAGTCATTTCTATTTCCCAGAAAGCCGAAGAAGCCCTGTGCCTCAAGTCATCGGCGCTGAACGTCACAGTTATGTTGCACTTCTTAAAGAGTTCCAACATATAATGATATCCTGAAGCGCAAGCTTTAGACATTCCTGATGAAGTAAAACTTTAGTGAAATTAATCCTTACTTCGAACTCGTATGTTCATACATATGTACACAAATGTTTGACTGAAAGGTAACTTGGGTACAGAATGCTGTAGTATTTGTATTATTACCTTTAAAATGTCTGTGGTATCTGCCCAAATATCAGAATGGATGTAATAGACAAAAAGTTCGTTTTATTTTAAGATCTGCATTCAACGGATTGTATCGAATTGAACCACTACTGCAGTTATAAGTAAAAGAAAGTGATATCAAGATGTATAAAAGATTTGTGATGTAACCGTCTTATAAATACAGTAATTACTAAAAACAAACCTGAAGATGGGAAGAGAAAATGATTGTAACACGCAACCCCAACTTTATGTCGGATTTCATTATCAGTCAGAATCTTGAACAAGGGCAAGGTGTAAGTTGGGACTAATACATCAATGTACTGGTTTCCTTTTCCAGCAATAAAAATTAGCTTCAGTTTCTGAAGCATTTCCAAATCATCAGAAGATTTAAATTTATTAAAGATAGAATTAGGAATTGGTCTTTTAAGACCCTTTTCAAACTCTTCAACAGTAATTCGGCAAGGTTCGCCTCCTCAATTAGCATTGAAAAAGTTAAGTTTGGTTACGAGTAACCTGCGTAAATGAATAAACTCTTTGCAATCCCTATTCAAAGTATCATTTTTTTGTTCTTGAAGAATCTTTTGCAGTTCGCAATTTATATACTCATCAACAATCTCAATGGAGTTTTCTATTTCATCTCTTAGTTTTGTTCTTATCTCTTGCCTTCTTTCACGTTTCAAAGCGCGAGATGAAGCAACAAATAATCTTTTTTCATAGCCAGAGAACACTAAACCAAAGCTTTTTGCGTGTTCTGCCAAGTTTTCAAAAAACATATCATCCTTCGTTTTTGCGTCTTCAGCAATATTTTTACGAAGAAGACCCTCAGCTTGAACTGCGTGTACTGTAATGTATTTTGTATCACTGACTTCATTTGTAATTTAATTCCATGCTTTGTCGATCCCTCTTCTCCACAAATATTATTCATAGCATTGAGAAAAAGTTTCCAAAACTGTATCTTCATTAGATCAAATTCTGTTACATTTAAGTTTTGTTTCTTAGCCTCATTTATGAACTCGATAATTACTCTTGTTAGCAGTCGCATAGCAGACCTTGTGCTTTTCTTCGGATAATTTTCTTTGCCTATAGCAGCTGCACTTTCTTCAAATAACTTTTCCCTGAGTAAATTAACAAGAATACTATTTCTTGCATATTTCCCAATTTCATCATTTCGTAAACTATCTAAAATTTCTGTAAATGCTTTAGACTGGGAATTCATTTTCTTGGGTAGAGAAATAAAGGAAGCACATCCGCTGGAGTTCTCACCTTCTGCAACATTACAACCACAGTTTTTCAAATGGAGTGATGCAACTTTTCGCGATATGAATGCTTTGCAGTTTGTACAATGTACAGACTACGATTCTTCCCCTTAAATCTTTCCTTTGTTTTTCAATATGCTCGACTTTATTCTCTGCAATCACTCTCATATTATGTTGATAAATACCCTCAAGACATATCCTCCTCAGTTCTTTTTTTGGTAAATATCGGAGAGCTTTGCTACATTCTGGACTTCTTTTTCATTTTTATGAACGGTTTTCAAATGCCTAGCCATATTAGTCTTCTGCAAACCACAATAACGACATGGCCTCGAGGGCTTTTTTCACTCTTCAGTATTGCAGATATAGGCTTTGTTTCTGAAAAAAAAAAAAAATTACGTAACTTAAGGAAACTTTCTGTTCGAACAAATTTCTGTATAATTCTCGAATTAAGAGCAGATTATTTCAGACACAAGCCTGCCTCCCCTCTTGAAAAGTAACTAATGAGTAGGATTTCTAACTGTGAAAATGATATGGTGGGTGGGAGGGGGAAAGCTAAAAGCTAAAAATATTAGTGACTATTCTCACTTTCTCCAGGTTTATGGTATAAATCTAAATTTGTTTTATCGAATTGTTTGTATGCAGAAAAAGGTAACAGCCTGGAAACTCATTTTCCCACTGCGTCGGGGTGTGAGTGCCCCATGGGTTACCTGAGCCCGAGCACTGACAGGGTGAGTGGGCGGCCCAACCCAAGCTGGGAGCGAACCCAGAGCCTTACCTCTCAGTCCGACACTGGAACCACTGAGCTACCGACAGCTCTTGTATCCAGGAACTATGCTTTAATTTTGTGAAAAGGTTTGGTGTAGCATGCACTACAACTAGAAATGATAAAAAATGAACTTGTTAAAGTTCCTTAGAAAAGTGGGTACAATGCGTGGAATCATCTGAAATGAGGAAGAGTAAAAGAAGTCATTCTATTTGTCAAGCCTACACAGTGTGACTCAAAATAAAATGGCGTGGTCTTAAGAAAAGTTTAAATGAAAATAAATTCTTTTTTTTTTGTAGTCTAATCGGGAAACAAAAGTTCGGTTAAAATAAACTAAAAATTTTTGGAACGACAGTTTCTATAAATGTTTCAAATTTTGATTTTTGGTTGACAATAAGGGGATAATAATAAATTGAACTTCTACTACACTTTATTACCATAAAGCTCAAAACGGAAGGGTACGTACGTATAGAGAAATGTTTGTTTAAGAAATAAAGGAAGTGATAAGGTTCTTCTTTGGATAAAAGAAGGAAAGATAAATACTGTATTAGACAAATGAAAAAGCATAAATGAAAGTATAGGAGCGAAAGGTAATGCACATAATACAAGAAAAAGCTATTCTGAAAATATAGCCGAAAGGTTAGTCGAATGGAATGATTGGCAACATGATAGTTGAGCATTGTGTGCCAGACTGGATGCACGTACACGAAATTTAAAACGCACTTTACAAATCTTAGAAGTGTTACAGATAAACAAACACAGTCCAGACATAAGAAAGTACACCGTGACGAGACCAGAAAAACGTCAAAATGAGTGAACCGACTGAATTTGAAAACACACACACACACACACTCTTAAATTCATATATCTAAAGTCAATTTAACTTAACCTTTGTACCATCGAACATGGAACGACATGACAAGTGTTTCTTCGAACACAATTGAAGGCTCGAAGGGTGTTCTCTGTTAAGTCATTAAAGAGTGAGGTACTCGCTTAATCTAGCCTGATCTAACCTAACCAAACCTTAACCAACTTAATCTGGCGTAATCTAACGTAATCAGGACCAACATATCTTTTTTCCGATAATAAATATGTTTCTAGGATTTTTATATTATTTTTTTAATGTTCCAAGGTGCCAAAAGTGTTACTTTACAAAAATATTACCCCACTATATCTTTGAATTATCATACTCTCGACCTCACTTATGCCCAGTTGCTTACGCGTGAGCGCGCGCGCATACACTACAAAAAAATCCAAAACTTGACAATAATTTTTAAAAGTAAAAATACGATACAAGGTCGTACAGATGTGTTCACCGACCTAACACATACATTACAATTATAATGAAGCTTTCAGAATACGCAATGCACAGTCTGATCTCTAAATTTACACTCAATGAAAAAATTCCTTCAAAACAAATTTAATTAAAATGTAGAAAGTGTATATTGATTTTTCAGAAAATTGCACATTACCTTTGGTTAGCTTCCGTCAGAATTGTTCATTCTGACGAAGGTCAACTTTTCATTCCACCTTAGGCCTAGTTTAACGTGGAATCCGAACCCCCCCACCACCAGCAGCCCAGCTCTTAACCACTAGGCCACCCAGGGTACCCATTTATCTACCAAGCACTTTCTTTTTATTGTGTGGAAGGATGAACAGCTGGGTTTTGCTGCGCGCCGGCTGCCGTCACCGGGTCTCGAACCCGGGGCCGATGGATTCGTAGTCAACGACGCTAACCACTACACCACCGAGACGTATTCACTACAAATTATAAATGCTTTACAAATATGCTAATTAGAATGGTACCTTTCCAGTTTAATGTAGTTTCAAAATTTCCCTGCAAACATAAAATACCTAAAAATCATTAATTTGTTACTTTTTTTAGGGGATATATTTTATTCTTTTGTCCTTTCCTGAATTTTTTTTGCTAACATTTAAGGTATCTAACACCAGAGAAAACATTCCTAGAGACTGATTTGTGCGGAGTGATACGAATAAAGTTCTTTACTGCTTCCCATGTTTTGTCTTTTCCAAACTTGAAAGTGAACATAACTAATGCAGTGTCTGGCAAGAAGTAAACGACATTCACAATTATGTGGGAATTAATATAAATTATACAATAAACTTTCTGAACATGAAAAGAGCATGTATCACAAAACCTGCTACTGTCAGTGGAAACACTTGGAACAGTCATTGGACGGACTGGGAGTAGTGAGATTAAAAAAAACTAACGAAAGGTGCAAGATCGAAAACAATATTGTAGAGATTAAACCAAATATTGCTACAAGAGGCTTCGCATTCCAAGATGATACTCTGAGACTTTCCGGTATATTTTTTTAAAAACTTGCGGAGGGATGGAGAGAGTTAATATCTAACATATTGAAGATTTGGAAAAGGTTTGAAAATTACGGAAAAACTCGTGTACCCCGCATAAAAGGTTTATAATTTATATACCATACAAGTGAGGTATCAAGTCAATATAATCATTAGTAGGGAAGAATGGTTAGAGCATAAACATGTAAAACTTAAAACACTGCGTAAAAGTGAAGTAAAATTGAGGAAGAGAAATATGAAATGCATAGCAGAGATGAGATGTAAAAAAATATATAAATAAGAGTACCTTAAAGTCTTTGTTACTTGCAAGAGGGAGGGGGGGAAAGGCAACATACTTTGTGGACCAAGATGTTGGAACAAAGGCACATCATGGACTTTTTAAAAACTTGCGTCAGGATGGAGAGAGTTAATATCTAACATATTGAAGATTTGGAAAGGTTTGAAAATTACGGAAAAACTCGTGTACCCCGCATAAAAGGTTTTAATTTATATACCATACAAGTGAGGTATCAAGTCAATATAATCATTAGTAGGAAGAATGGTTATAGCATAAACATGTTAAAACTTAAAAACACTGAGTAAAAGTGAAGTAAAATTGAGGAAGAGAAATATGAAATGCATAGCAGAGATGAGATGTAAAAAAATATATATTACTAAGAGTACCTTAAAGTCTTTGTTACTTGCAAGAGGGAGGGGGGGAAGGCAACATACTTTGTGGACCAAGATGTTGGAACAAAGGCACATCATGGATTTCCTCTTCACGGTCCTGCTTTTGATTAATCTCATCTTGCGAGTCTTCATTACGTTATGTACATTTTGGTCTGTCTGAAGCTGCACATCTTCAACTTTAACGCAAAAAAGAAAGATTATTTTTTACACGTGATTAACGGACCTCTTTTTACTGTTAGTAAAGTACTTCAAGAGGGAGGAAGCTCAAGTAAACTTTGATGGAATTTCATTAAATGTCAAACTATTTAACATCCAAACCCACATTATTAATTAAAAAGGATAGGCTATTAAATTAATACTGTCGTATTCGTATGGAGGCAACTCTCTTTGGGAAGTTTAATCATGTTAATATTTGGCTAAGAGTCCATCTTTATTAGAAATGCAACCAATCAAACGTTGACACACACAAATGGAATGGGGCCTGTCTTGAAATTATTCAATAAAAACAACTGATGGATACGATAACTTGCCTTCAATAGTCATCATGCCTTGGGGGAGATAATCTTTGACAAGAAGTTCGCTTGCGACTTCATTTACTGCTTCCAACTCCTCATCATTCTTATTAGACAATTCCTCCGAATGAGTTGTAATATTTTCTCCATCTTTGGAAAACGGAAAAAAGCGGTAAACATATAATTATCTTTAGGTGTTCAGCAAATGCTTCTAATAAGTCCATTTTCATTGTGACTTCGCTCCCTTAATTCAACTTCTAATTGAGATTATTCACTAACGTCTTGCTGAAGGAAACTGCCTTTAACCAGTGAAGGAACTCATTTACTCGCGCACACACGCATTGCGGCGGCTTCCATCACATTTTAAATCTTGTATGGCGACATTTGACAAAACAACAACCTATTTAACCTAACCAGATTTGACGTAACTAACCAATATTACATTTTATCACGCTGTTTTTCCGATGTCATCCGCCTTTACTCACACGAGTGCACTCACTTTTATAAACAATTCTAAAAATCTTGACCTTCTTCAAAACATCTACCGTCATATGACGGAGGGAAAGACCCAAAGAAACGCCTTAATGGCTAAAATCGGAAGTGCGAGCCGATTCGAACCCATGACCTTCAGATAAATAGGTCCGACCCCGGCCGGTTAAACATCATTTCAACTATAAATACATTAGCTTGTATACTTAAATTATATAATAGATTAAAAATAAATTTCAATAGTAAATACAACGATGGCCAGTAAATACGATGCCCAGTGCCCAATTTCAAGCATATCATCTCTGAAATTAAATTTTAACCAGTGGTATAACTATCATTTTGCATAATTACATTTTTAGCTATGCGAGCGTAATGAATGAAACGCTCAAATCTGCAATGATGCGGTATCATGATCACTTTACACAAAGCTAAAAGACGAATGTTTTTGACCGAGACTATTTGAGATTGATGACTGGTGTTAAATAAATCCCATGTAAAAGAAATACTATATATTAGCCTTAAATATTATTAAAGGCTTTCTAATGAAAGGGAAATTAAACATTTATACATCTTACCCATTTTTCCATGTAACTGAAGCTTCTCCAGGAACTTGTCGTTGTGAACAATTTTATCAAACGTTTTCTGGTCTCTATACCATGAGGAGTCGACATCTCGAGAATGCCCGACATGCTCAAAGAAAAGTGTTCTTTCATAAGGAGTCATTTCTATTTCCCAGAAAGCCGAAGAAGCCCTGTGCCTCAAGTCATCGGCGCTGAACGTCACAGTTATGTTGCACTTCTTAAAGAGTTCCAACATATAATGATATCCTGAAGCGCAAGCTTTAGACATTCCTGATGAAGTAAAACTTTAGTGAAATTAATCCTTACTTCGAACTCGTATGTTCATACATATGTACACAAATGTTTGACTGAAAGGTAACTTGGGTACAGAATGCTGTAGTATTTGTATTATTACCTTTAAAATGTCTGTGGTATCTGCCCAAATATCAGAATGGATGTAATAGACAAAAAGTTCGTTTTATTTTAAGATCTGCATTCAACGGATTGTATCGAATTGAACCACTACTGCAGTTATAAGTAAAAGAAAGTGATATCAAGATGTATAAAAGATTTGTGATGTAACCGTCTTATAAATACAGTAATTACTAAAAACAAACCTGAAGATGGGAAGAGAAAATGATTGTAACACGCAACCCCAACTTTATGTCGGATTTCATTATCAGTCAGAATCTTGAACAAGGGCAAGGTGTAAGTTGGGACTAATACATCAATGTACTGGTTTCCTTTTCCAGCAATAAAAATTAGCTTCAGTTTCTGAAGCATTTCCAAATCATCAGAAGATTTAAATTTATTAAAGATAGAATTAGGAATTGGTCTTTTAAGACCCTTTTCAAACTCTTCAACAGTAATTCGGCAAGGTTCGCCTCCTCAATTAGCATTGAAAAAGTTAAGTTTGGTTACGAGTAACCTGCGTAAATGAATAAACTCTTTGCAATCCCTATTCAAAGTATCATTTTTTTGTTCTTGAAGAATCTTTTGCAGTTCGCAATTTATATACTCATCAACAATCTCAATGGAGTTTTCTATTTCATCTCTTAGTTTTGTTCTTATCTCTTGCCTTCTTTCACGTTTCAAAGCGCGAGATGAAGCAACAAATAATCTTTTTTCATAGCCAGAGAACACTAAACCAAAGCTTTTTGCGTGTTCTGCCAAGTTTTCAAAAAACATATCATCCTTCGTTTTTGCGTCTTCAGCAATATTTTTACGAAGAAGACCCTCAGCTTGAACTGCGTGTACTGTAATGTATTTTGTATCACTGACTTCATTTGTAATTTAATTCCATGCTTTGTCGATCCCTCTTCTCCACAAATATTATTCATAGCATTGAGAAAAAGTTTCCAAAACTGTATCTTCATTAGATCAAATTCTGTTACATTTAAGTTTTGTTTCTTAGCCTCATTTATGAACTCGATAATTACTCTTGTTAGCAGTCGCATAGCAGACCTTGTGCTTTTCTTCGGATAATTTTCTTTGCCTATAGCAGCTGCACTTTCTTCAAATAACTTTTCCCTGAGTAAATTAACAAGAATACTATTTCTTGCATATTTCCCAATTTCATCATTTCGTAAACTATCTAAAATTTCTGTAAATGCTTTAGACTGGGAATTCATTTTCTTGGGTAGAGAAATAAAGGAAGCACATCCGCTGGAGTTCTCACCTTCTGCAACATTACAACCACAGTTTTTCAAATGGAGTGATGCAACTTTTCGCGATATGAATGCTTTGCAGTTTGTACAATGTACAGACTACGATTCTTCCCCTTAAATCTTTCCTTTGTTTTTCAATATGCTCGACTTTATTCTCTGCAATCACTCTCATATTATGTTGATAAATACCCTCAAGACATATCCTCCTCAGTTCTTTTTTTTAAATATCGGAGAGCTTTGCTACATTCTGGACTTCTTTTTCATTTTTATGAACGGTTTTCAAATGCCTAGCCATATTAGTCTTCTGCAAACCACAATAACGACATGGCCTCGAGGGCTTTTTTCGACTCTTCAGTATTGCAGATATAGGCTTTGTTTCTGAAAAAAAAAAAAAATTACGTAACTTAAGGAAACTTTCTGTTCGAACAAATTTCTGTATAATTCTCGAATTAAGAGCAGATTATTTCAGACACAAGCCTGCCTCCCCTCTTGAAAAGTAACTAATGAGTAGGATTTCTAACTGTGAAAATGATATGGTGGGTGGGGAGGGGGAAAGCTAAAAGCTAAAAATATTAGTGACTATTCTCACTTTCTCCAGGTTTATGGTATAAATCTAAATTTGTTTTATCGAATTGTTTGTATGCAGAAAAAGGTAACAGCCTGGAAACTCATTTTCCCACTGCGTCGGGGTGTGAGTGCCCCATGGGTTACCTGAGCCCGAGCACTGACAGGGTGAGTGGGCGGCCCAACCCAAGCTGGGAGCGAACCCAGAGCCTTACCTCTCAGTCCGACACTGGAACCACTGAGCTACCGACAGCTCTTGTATCCAGGAACTATGCTTTAATTTTGTGAAAAGGTTTGGTGTAGCATGCACTACAACTAGAAATGATAAAAAATGAACTTGTTAAAGTTCCTTAGAAAAGTGGGTACAATGCGTGGAATCATCTGAAATGAGGAAGAGTAAAAGAAGTCATTCTATTTGTCAAGCCTACACAGTGTGACTCAAAAATAAAATGGCGGTCTTAAGAAAAGTTTAAATGAAAATAAATTCTTTTTTTTTTGTAGTCTAATCGGGAAACAAAAGTTCGGTTAAAATAAACTAAAAATTTTTGGAACGACAGTTTCTATAAATGTTTCAAATTTTGATTTTTGGTTGACAATAAGGGGATAATAATAAATTGAACTTCTACTACACTTTATTACCATAAAGCTCAAAACGGAAGGGTACGTACGTATAGAGAAATGTTTGTTTAAGAAATAAAGGAAGTGATAAGGTTCTTCTTTGGATAATGAAAAGAAGGAAAGATAAATACTGTATTAGACAAATGAAAAAGCATAAATGAAAGTATAGGAGCGAAAGGTAATGCACATAATACAAGAAAAAGCTATTCTGAAAATATAGCCGAAAGGTTAGTCGAATGGAATGATTGGCAACATGATAGTTGAGCATTGTGTGCCAGACTGGATGCACGTACACGAAATTTAAAACGCACTTTACAAATCTTAGAAGTGTTACAGATAAACAAATACAGTCCAGACATAAGAAAGTACACCGTGACGAGACCAGAAAAACGTCAAAATGAGTGAACCGACTGAATTTGAAAACACACACACACACACACACACACACACTCTTAAATTCATATATCTAAAGTCAATTTAACTTAACCTTTGTACCATCGAACCTGGAACGACATGACAAGTGTTTCTTCGAACACAATTGAAGGCTCGAAGGGTGTTCTCTGTTAAGTCATTAAAGAGTGAGGTACTCGCTTAATCTAGCCTGATCTAACCTAACCAAACCTTAACCGACTTAATCTGGCGTAATCTAACGTAATCAGGACCAACATATCTTTTTTCCGATAATAAATATGTTTCTAGGATTTTATTATTTTTTTAATGTTCCAAGGTGCCAAAAGTGTTACTTTACAAAAATATTACCCCACTATATCTTTGAATTATCATACTCTCGACCTCACTTATGCCCAGTTGCTTACGCGTGAGCGCGCGCGCATACACTACAAAAAAATCCAAAACTTGACAATAATTTTATTAAAAGTAAAAATACGATACAAGGTCGTACAGATGTGTTCACCGACCTAACACATACATTACAATTATAATGAAGCTTTCAGAATACGCAATGCACAGTCTGATCTCTAAATTTACACTCAATGAAAAAATTCCTTCAAAACAAATTTAATTAAAATGTAGAAAGTGTATATTGATTTTTCAGAAAATTGCACATTACCTTTGGTTAGCTTCCGTCAGAATTGTTCATTCTGACGAAGGTCAACTTTTCATTCCACCTTAGGCCTAGTTTAACGTGGAATCCGAACCCCGCCCACCAGCAGCCCAGCTCTTAACCACTAGGCCACCCAGGGTACCCATTTATCTACCAAACACTTTCTTTTTATTGTGTGGAAGGATGAACAGCTGGGTTTTGCTGCGCGCCGGCTGCCGTCACCGGGTCTCGAACCCGGGGCCGATGGATTCGTAGTCAACGACGCTAACCACTACACCACCGAGACGTATTCACTACAAATTATAAATGCTTTACAAATATGCAATAATTAGAATGGTACCTTTCCAGTTTAATGTAGTTTCAAAATTTCCCTGCAAACATAAAATACCTAAAAATCATTAATTTGTTACTTTTTTTAGGGGATATATTTTATTCTTTTGTCCTTTCCTGAATTTTTTTTGCTAACATTTAAGGTATCTAACACCAGAGAAAACATTCCTAGAGACTGATTTGTGCGGAGTGATACGAATAAAGTTCTTTACTGCTTCCCATGTTTTGTCTTTTCCAAACTTGAAAGTGAACATAACTAATGCAGTGTCTGGCAAGAAGTAAACGACATTCACAATTATGTGGGAATTAATATAAATTATACAATAAACTTTCTGAACATGAAAAGAGCATGTATCACAAAACCTGCTACTGTCAGTGGAAACACTTGGAACAGTCATTGGACGGACTGGGAGTAGTGAGATTAAAAAAAACTAACGAAAGGTGCAAGATCGAAAACAATATTGTAAAGATTAAACCAAATATTGCTACAAGAGGCTTCGCATTCCAAGATGATACTCTGAGACTTTCCGGATATATTTTTTTAAAAACTTGCGGAGGGATGGAGAGAGTTAATATCTAACATATTGAAGATTTGGAAAAGGTTTGAAAATTACGGAAAAACTCGTGTACCCCGCATAAAAGGTTTATAATTTATATACCATACAAGTGAGGTATCAAGTCAATATAATCATTAGTAGGGAAGAATGGTTAGAGCATAAACATGTAAAACTTAAAACACTGAGTAAAAGTGAAGTAAAATTGAGGAAGAGAAATATGAAATGCATAGCAGAGATGAGATGTAAAAAAATATATATAAATAAGAGTACCTTAAAGTCTTTGTTACTTGCAAGAGGGAGGGGGGGAAAGGCAACATACTTTGTGGACCAAGATGTTGGAACAAAGGCACATCATGGATTTTTCCTTGCAGGGATGTTTGATATCTAACATATTGAAGATTTGGAAAAGGTTTGAAAATTACGGAAAAACTCGTGTACCCCGCATAAAAGGTTTATAATTTATATACCATACAAGTGAGGTATCAAGTCAATATAATCATTAGTAGGGAAGAATGGTTAGAGCATAAACATGTAAAACTTAAAACACTGAGTAAAAGTGAAGTAAAATTGAGGAAGAGAAATATGAAATGCATAGCAGAGATGAGATGTAAAAAAATATATATAAATAAGAGTACCTTAAAGTCTTTGTTACTTGCAAGAGGGAGGGGGGAAAGGCAACATACTTTGTGGACCAAGATGTTGGAACAAAGGCACATCATGGATTTCCTCTTCACGGTCCTGCTTTTGATTAATCTCATCTTGCGAGTCTTCATTAACGTTATGTACATTTTGGTCTGTCTGAAGCTGCACATCTTCAACTTTAAACGCAAAAAAGAAAGATTATTTTTTACACGTGATTAACGGACCTCTTTTTACTGTTAGTAAAGTACTTCAAGAGGGAGGAAGCTCAAGTAAACTTTGATGGAATTTCATTAAATGTCAAACTATTTAACATCCAAACCCACATTATTAATTAAAAAGGATAGGCTATTAAATTAATACTGTCGTATTCGTATGGAGGCAACTCTCTTTGGGAAGTTTAATCATGTTAATATTTGGCTAAGAGTCCATCTTTATTAGAAATGCAACCAATCAAACGTTGACACACACAAATGGAATGGGGCCTGTCTTGAAATTATTCAATAAAAACAACTGATGGATACGATAACTTGCCTTCAATAGTCATCATGCCTTGGGGGAGATAATCTTTGACAAGAAGTTCGCTTGCGACTTCATTTACTGCTTCCAACTCCTCATCATTCTTATTAGACAATTCCTCCGAATGAGTTGTAATATTTTCTCCATCTTTGGAAAACGGAAAAAAGCGGTAAACATATAATTATCTTTAGGTGTTCAGCAAATGCTTCTAATAAGTCCATTTCTCATTGTGACTTCGCTCCCTTAATTCAACTTCTAATTGAGATTATTCACTAACGTCTTGCTGAAGGAAACTGCCTTTAACCAGTGAAGGAACTCATTTACTCGCGCACACACGCATTGCGGCGGCTTCCGTCACATTTTAAATCTTGTATGGCGACATTTGACAAAACAACAACCTATTTAACCTAACCAGATTTGACGTAACTAACCAACATTACATTTTATCACGCTGTTTTTCCGATGTCATCCGCCTTTACTCACACGAGTGCACTCACTTTTATAAACAATTCTAAAAATCTTGACCTTCTTCAAAACATCTACCGTCATATGACGGAGGGAAA
The DNA here is from genome assembly GCA_023014485.1 of Bathynomus jamesi. Classification (NCBI taxonomy): domain Eukaryota; kingdom Metazoa; phylum Arthropoda; class Malacostraca; order Isopoda; family Cirolanidae; genus Bathynomus; species Bathynomus jamesi. The sequence goes on from JAJOZX010000076.1 coordinate 2,094,429, forward strand.
GACCCAAAGAAACGCCTTAATGGCTAAAATCGGAAGTGCGAGCCGATTCGAACCCATGACCTTCAGATAAATAGGTCCGACCCGGCCGGTTAAACATCATTTCAACTATAAATACATTAGCTTGTATACTTAAATTATATAATAGATTAAAAATAAATTTCAATAGTAAATACAACGATGGCCAGTAAATACGATGCCCAGTGCCCAATTTCAAGCATATCATCTCTGAAATTAAATTTTAACCAGTGGTATAACTATCATTTTGCATAATTACATTTTTAGCTATGCGAGCGTAATGAATGAAACGCTCAAATCTGCAATGATGCGGTATCATGATCACTTTACACAAAGCTAAAAGACGAATGTTTTTGACCGAGACTATTTGAGATTGATGACTGGTGTTAAATAAATCCCATGTAAAAGAAATACTATATATTAGCCTTAAATATTATTAAAGGCTTTCTAATGAAAGGGAAATTAAACATTTATACATCTTACCCATTTTTCCATGTAACTGAAGCTTCTCCAGGAACTTGTCGTTGTGAACAATTTTATCAAACGTTTTCTGGTCTCTATACCATGAGGAGTCGACATCTCGAGAATGCCCGACATGCTCAAAGAAAAGTGTTCTTTCATAAGGAGTCATTTCTATTTCCCAGAAAGCCGAAGAAGCCCTGTGCCTCAAGTCATCGGCGCTGAACGTCACAGTTATGTTGCACTTCTTAAAGAGTTCCAACATATAATGATATCCTGAAGCGCAAGCTTTAGACATTCCTGATGAAGTAAAACTTTAGTGAAATTAATCCTTACTTCGAACTCGTATGTTCATACATATGTACACAAATGTTTGACTGAAAGGTAACTTGGGTACAGAATGCTGTAGTATTTGTATTATTACCTTTAAAATGTCTGTGGTATCTGCCCAAATATCAGAATGGATGTAATAGACAAAAAGTTCGTTTTATTTTAAGATCTGCATTCAACGGATTGTATCGAATTGAACCACTACTGCAGTTATAAGTAAAAGAAAGTGATATCAAGATGTATAAAAGATTTGTGATGTAACCGTCTTATAAATACAGTAATTACTAAAAACAAACCTGAAGATGGGAAGAGAAAATGATTGTAACACGCAACCCCAACTTTATGTCGGATTTCATTATCAGTCAGAATCTTGAACAAGGGCAAGGTGTAAGTTGGGACTAATACATCAATGTACTGGTTTCCTTTTCCAGCAATAAAAATTAGCTTCAGTTTCTGAAGCATTTCCAAATCATCAGAAGATTTAAATTTATTAAAGATAGAATTAGGAATTGGTCTTTTAAGACCCTTTTCAAACTCTTCAACAGTAATTCGGCAAGGTTCGCCTCCTCAATTAGCATTGAAAAAGTTAAGTTTGGTTACGAGTAACCTGCGTAAATGAATAAACTCTTTGCAATCCCTATTCAAAGTATCATTTTTTTGTTCTTGAAGAATCTTTTGCAGTTCGCAATTTATATACTCATCAACAATCTCAATGGAGTTTTCTATTTCATCTCTTAGTTTTGTTCTTATCTCTTGCCTTCTTTCACGTTTCAAAGCGCGAGATGAAGCAACAAATAATCTTTTTTCATAGCCAGAGAACACTAAACCAAAGCTTTTTGCGTGTTCTGCCAAGTTTTCAAAAAACATATCATCCTTCGTTTTTGCGTCTTCAGCAATATTTTTACGAAGAAGACCCTCAGCTTGAACTGCGTGTACTGTAATGTATTTTGTATCACTGACTTCATTTGTAATTTAATTCCATGCTTTGTCGATCCCTCTTCTCCACAAATATTATTCATAGCATTGAGAAAAAGTTTCCAAAACTGTATCTTCATTAGATCAAATTCTGTTACATTTAAGTTTTGTTTCTTAGCCTCATTTATGAACTCGATAATTACTCTTGTTAGCAGTCGCATAGCAGACCTTGTGCTTTTCTTCGGATAATTTTCTTTGCCTATAGCAGCTGCACTTTCTTCAAATAACTTTTCCCTGAGTAAATTAACAAGAATACTATTTCTTGCATATTTCCCAATTTCATCATTTCGTAAACTATCTAAAATTTCTGTAAATGCTTTAGACTGGGAATTCATTTTCTTGGGTAGAAATAAAGGAAGCACATCCGCTGGAGTTCTCACCTTCTGCAACATTACAACCACAGTTTTTCAAATGGAGTGATGCAACTTTTCGCGATATGAATGCTTTGCAGTTTGTACAATGTACAGACTACGATTCTTCCCCTTAAATCTTTCCTTTGTTTTTCAATATGCTCGACTTTATTCTCTGCAATCACTCTCATATTATGTTGATAAATACCCTCAAGACATATCCTCCTCAGTTCTTTTTTTGGTAAATATCGGAGAGCTTTGCTACATTCTGGACTTCTTTTTCATTTTTATGAACGGTTTTCAAATGCCTAGCCATATTAGTCTTCTGCAAACCACAATAACGACATGGCCTCGAGGGCTTTTTTCGACTCTTCAGTATTGCAGATATAGGCTTTGTTTCTGAAAAAAAAAAAATTACGTAACTTAAGGAAACTTTCTGTTCGAACAAATTTCTGTATAATTCTCGAATTAAGAGCAGATTATTTCAGACACAAGCCTGCCTCCCCTCTTGAAAAGTAACTAATGAGTAGGATTTCTAACTGTGAAAATGATATGGTGGGGGGGGGAAAGCTAAAAGCTAAAAATATTAGTGACTATTCTCACTTTCTCCAGGTTTATGGTATAAATCTAAATTTGTTTTATCGAATTGTTTGTATGCAGAAAAAGGTAACAGCCTGGAAACTCATTTTCCCACTGCGTCGGGGTGTGAGTGCCCCATGGGTTACCTGAGCCCGAGCACTGACAGGGTGAGTGGGCGGCCCAACCCAAGCTGGGAGCGAACCCAGAGCCTTACCTCTCAGTCCGACACTGGAACCACTGAGCTACCGACAGCTCTTGTATCCAGGAACTATGCTTTAATTTTGTGAAAAGGTTTGGTGTAGCATGCACTACAACTAGAAATGATAAAAAATGAACTTGTTAAAGTTCCTTAGAAAAGTGGGTACAATGCGTGGAATCATCTGAAATGAGGAAGAGTAAAAGAAGTCATTCTATTTGTCAAGCCTACAGTTGACTCAAAAATAAAATGGCGTGGTCTTAAGAAAAGTTTAAATGAAAATAAATTCTTTTTTTTTTGTAGTCTAATCGGGAAACAAAAGTTCGGTTAAAATAAACTAAAAATTTTTGGAACGACAGTTTCTATAAATGTTTCAAATTTTGATTTTTGGTTGACAATAAGGGGATAATAATAAATTGAACTTCTACTACACTTTATTACCATAAAGCTCAAAACGGAAGGGTACGTACGTATAGAGAAATGTTTGTTTAAGAAATAAAGGAAGTGATAGGTTCTTCTTTGGATAATGAAAAGAAGGAAGATAAATACTGTATTAGACAAATGAAAAAGCATAAATGAAAGTATAGGAGCGAAAGGTAATGCACATAATACAAGAAAAAGCTATTCTGAAAATATAGCCGAAAGGTTAGTCGAATGGAATGATTGCAACATGATAGTTGAGCATTGTGTGCCAGACTGGATGCACGTACACGAAATTTAAAACGCACTTTACAAATCTTAGAAGTGTTACAGATAAACAAATACAGTCCAGACATAAGAAAGTACACCGTGACGAGACCAGAAAAACGTCAAATGAGTGAACCGACTGAATTTGAAAACACACACACACACACACACACACACACACTCTTAAATTCATATATCTAAAGTCAATTTAACTTAACCTTTGTACCATCGAACCTGGAACGACATGACAAGTGTTTCTTCGAACACAATTGAAGGCTCGAAGGGTGTTCTCTGTTAAGTCATTAAAGAGTGAGGTACTCGCTTAATCTAGCCTGATCTAACCTAACCAAACCTTAACCGACTTAATCTGGCGTAATCTAACGTAATCAGGACCAACATATCTTTTTTCCGATAATAATATGTTTCTAGGATTTTTATATTATTTTTTTAATGTTCCAAGGTGCCAAAAGTGTTACTTTACAAAATATTACCCCACTTATCTTTGAATTATCATACTCTCGACCTCACTTATGCCCAGTTTGCTTACGCGTGAGCGCGCGCGCATACACTACAAAAAAATCCAAAACTTGACAATAATTTTATTAAAAGTAAAAATACGATACAAGGTCGTACAGATGTGTTCACCGACCTAACACATACATTACAATTATAATGAAGCTTTCAGAATACGCAATGCACAGTCTGATCTCTAAATTTACACTCAATGAAAAATTCCTTCAAAACAAATTTAATTAAAATGTAGAAAGTGTATATGATTTTTCAGAAAATTGCACATTACCTTTGGTTAGCTTCCGTCAGAATTGTTCATTCTGACGAAGTCAACTTTTCATTCCACCTTAGGCCTAGTTTAACGTGGAATCCGAACCCCGCCCCACCAGCAGCCCAGCTCTTAACCACTAGGCCACCAGGGTACCCATTTATCTACCAAACACTTTCTTTTTATTGTGTGGAAGGATGAACAGCTGGGTTTTGCTGCGCGCCGGCTGCCGTCAGGTCTCGAACCCGGGGCCGATGGATTCGTAGTCAACGACGCTAACCACTACACCACCGAGACGTATTCACTACAAATTATAAATGCTTTACAAATATGCAATAATTAGAATGGTACCTTTCCAGTTTAATGTAGTTTCAAATTTCCTGCAAACATAAAATACCTAAAAATCATTAATTTGTTACTTTTTTTAGGATATATTTTTATTCTTTTGTCCTTTCCTGAATTTTTTTTGCTAACATTTAAGGTATCTAACACCAGAGAAAACATTCCTAGAGACTGATTTTGTGCGGAGTGATACGAATAAAGTTCTTTACTGCTTCCCATGTTTTGTCTTTTCCAAACTTGAAAGTGAACATAACTAATGCAGTGTCTGGCAAGAAGTAAACGACATTCACAATTATGTGGGAATTAATATAAATTATACAATAACTTTCTGAACATGAAAAGAGCATGTATCACAAAACCTGCTACTGTCAGTGGAAACACTTGGAACAGTCATTGGACGGACTGGGAGTAGTGAGATTAAAAAAAACTAACGAAAGGTGCAAGATCGAAAACAATATTGTAAGATTAAACCAAATATTGCTACAAGAGGCTTCGCATTCCAAGATGATACTCTGAGACTTTCCGGATATATTTTTTTAAAAACTTGCGGAGGGATGGAGAGAGTTAATATCTAACATATTGAAGATTTGGAAAAGGTTTGAAAATTACGGAAAAACTCGTGTACCCGATAAAAGGTTTATAATTTATATACCATACAAGTGAGGTATCAAGTCAATATAATCATTAGTAGGGAAGAATGGTTAGAGCATAAACATGTAAAACTTAAAACACTGAGTAAAAGTGAAGTAAAATTGAGGAAGGAAATATGAAATGCATAGCAGAGAGAGATGTAAAAAAAAATATCTAATAAATAATAGTACCTAAAGTCTTTGTTACTTGCAGAGGGAGGGAAAGAAAGGCAACATACTTTGTGGACCAAGATGTTGGAACAAAGGCACATCATGGATTTCCTCTTCACGGTCCTGCTTTTGATTAATCTCATCTTGCGAGTCTTCATTAACGTTTGTACATTTTGGTCTGTCTGAAGCTGCACATCTTCAACTTTAAACGCAAAAAAGAAAGATTATTTTTTACACGTGATTAACGGACCTCTTTTTACTGTTAGTAAAGTACTTCAAGAGGGAGGAAGCTCAAGTAAACTTTGATGGAATTTCATTAAATGTCAAACTATTTAACATCCAAACCCACATTATTAATTAAAAAGGATAGGCTATTAAATTAATACTGTCGTATTCGTATGGAGGCAACTCTCTTTGGGAAGTTTAATCATGTTAATATTTGGCTAAGAGTCCATCTTTATTAGAAATGCAACCAATCAAACGTTGACACACACAAATGGAATGGGGCCTGTCTTGAAATTATTCAATAAAAACAACTGATGGATACGATAACTTGCCTTCAATAGTCATCATGCCTTGGGGGATATAATCTTTGACAAGAAGTTCGCTTGCGACTTCATTTACTGCTTCCAACTCCTCATCATTCTTATTAGACAATTCCTCCGAATGAGTTGTAATATTTTCTCCATCTTTGGAAAACGGAAAAAAGCGGTAAACATATAATTATCTTTAGGTGTTCAGCAAATGCTTCTAATAAGTCCATTTCTCATTGTGACTTCGCTCCCTTAATTCAACTTCTAATTGAGATTATTCACTAACGTCTTGCTGAAGGAAACTGCCTTTAACCAGTGAAGGAACTCATTTACTCGCGCACACACGCATTGCGGCGGCTTCCGTCACATTTTAAATCTTGTATGGCGACATTTGACAAAACAACAACCTATTTAACCTAACCAGATTTGACGTAACTAACCAATATTACATTTTATCACGCTGTTTTTCCGATGTCATCCGCCTTTACTCACACGAGTGCACTCACTTTTATAAACAATTCTAAAAATCTTGACCTTCTTCAAAACATCTACCGTCATATGACGGAGGGAAAGACCCAAAGAAACGCCTTAATGGCTAAAATCGGAAGTGCGAGCCGATTCGAACCCATGACCTTCAGATAAATAGGTCCGACCCCGGCCGGTTAAACATCATTTCAACTATAAATACATTAGCTTGTATACTTAAATTATATAATAGATTAAAATAAATTTCAATAGTAAATACAACGATGGCCAGTAAATACGATGCCCAGTGCCCAATTTCAAGCATATCATCTCTGAAATTAAATTTTAACCAGTGGTATAACTATCATTTTGCATAATTACATTTTTAGCTATGCGAGCGTAATGAATGAAACGCTCAAATCTGCAATGATGCGGTATCATGATCACTTTACACAAAGCTAAAAGACGAATGTTTTTGACCGAGACTATTTGAGATTGATGACTGGTGTTAAATAAATCCCATGTAAAAGAAATACTATATATTAGCCTTAAATATTATTAAAGGCTTTCTAATGAAAGGGAAATTAAACATTTATACATCTTACCCATTTTTCCATGTAACTGAAGCTTCTCCAGGAACTTGCGTTGTGAACAATTTTATCAAACGTTTTCTGGTCTCTATACCATGAGGAGTCGACATCTCGAGAATGCCCGACATGCTCAAAGAAAAGTGTTCTTTCATAAGGAGTCATTTCTATTTCCCAGAAAGCCGAAGAAGCCCTGTGCCTCAAGTCATCGGCGCTGAACGTCACAGTTATGTTGCACTTCTTAAAGAGTTCCAACATATAATGATATCCTGAAGCGCAAGCTTTAGACATTCCTGATGAAGTAAAACTTTAGTGAAATTAATCCTTACTTCGAACTCGTATGTTCATACATATGTACACAAATGTTTGACTGAAAGGTAACTTGGGTACAGAATGCTGTAGTATTTGTATTATTACCTTTAAAATGTCTGTGGTATCTGCCCAAATATCAGAATGGATGTAATAGACAAAAAGTTCGTTTTATTTTAAGATCTGCATTCAACGGATTGTATCGAATTGAACCACTACTGCAGTTATAAGTAAAAGAAAGTGATATCAAGATGTATAAAATTTGTGATGTAACCGTCTTATAAATACAGTAATTACTAAAAACAAACCTGAAGATGGGAAGAGAAAATGATTGTAACACGCAACCCCAACTTTATGTCGGATTTCATTATCAGTCAGAATCTTGAACAAGGGCAAGGTGTAAGTTGGGACTAATACATCAATGTACTGGTTTCCTTTTCCAGCAATAAAAATTAGCTTCAGTTTCTGAAGCATTTCCAAATCATCAGAAGATTTAAATTTATTAAAGATAGAATTAGGAATTGGTCTTTTAAGACCCTTTTCAAACTCTTCAACAGTAATTCGGCAAGGTTCGCCTCCTCAATTAGCATTGAAAAAGTTAAGTTTGGTTACGAGTAACCTGCGTAAATGAATAAACTCTTTGCAATCCCTATTCAAAGTATCATTTTTTTGTTCTTGAAGAATCTTTTGCAGTTCGCAATTTATATACTCATCAACAATCTCAATGGAGTTTTCTATTTCATCTCTTAGTTTTGTTCTTATCTCTTGCCTTCTTTCACGTTTCAAAGCGCGAGATGAAGCAACAAATAATCTTTTTTCATAGCCAGAGAACACTAAACCAAAGCTTTTTGCGTGTTCTGCCAAGTTTTCAAAAAACATATCATCCTTCGTTTTTGCGTCTTCAGCAATATTTTTACGAAGAAGACCCTCAGCTTGAACTGCGTGTACTGTAATGTATTTTGTATCACTGACTTCATTTGTAATTTAATTCCATGCTTTGTCGATCCCTCTTCTCCACAAATATTATTCATAGCATTGAGAAAAAGTTTCCAAAACTGTATCTTCATTAGATCAAATTCTGTTACATTTAAGTTTTGTTTCTTAGCCTCATTTATGAACTCGATAATTACTCTTGTTAGCAGTCGCATAGCAGACCTTGTGCTTTTCTTCGGATAATTTTCTTTGCCTATAGCAGCTGCACTTTCTTCAAATAACTTTTCCCTGAGTAAATTAACAAGAATACTATTTCTTGCATATTTCCCAATTTCATCATTTCGTAAACTATCTAAAATTTCTGTAAATGCTTTAGACTGGGAATTCATTTTCTTGGGTAGAGAAATAAAGGAAGCACATCCGCTGGAGTTCTCACCTTCTGCAACATTACAACCACAGTTTTTCAAATGGAGTGATGCAACTTTTCGCGATATGAATGCTTTGCAGTTTGTACAATGTACAGACTACGATTCTTCCCCTTAAATCTTTCCTTTGTTTTTCAATATGCTCGACTTTATTCTCTGCAATCACTCTCATATTATGTTGATAAATACCCTCAAGACATATCCTCCTCAGTTCTTTTTTTGGTAAATATCGGAGAGCTTTGCTACATTCTGGACTTCTTTTTCATTTTTATGAACGGTTTTCAAATGCCTAGCCATATTAGTCTTCTGCAAACCACAATAACGACATGGCCTCGAGGGCTTTTTTCGACTCTTCAGTATTGCAGATATAGGCTTTGTTTCTGAAAAAAAAAAAAATTACGTAACTTAAGGAAACTTTCTGTTCGAACAAATTTCTGTATAATTCTCGAATTAAGAGCAGATTATTTCAGACACAAGCCTGCCTCCCCTCTTGAAAAGTAACTAATGAGTAGGATTTCTAACTGTGAAAATGATATGGTGGGTGGGGAGGGGGAAAGCTAAAAGCTAAAAATATTAGTGACTATTCTCACTTTCTCCAGGTTTATGGTATAAATCTAAATTTGTTTTATCGAATTGTTTGTATGCAGAAAAAGGTAACAGCCTGGAAACTCATTTTCCCACTGCGTCGGGGTGTGAGTGCCCCATGGGTTACCTGAGCCCGAGCACTGACAGGGTGAGTGGGCGGCCCAACCCAAGCTGGGAGCGAACCCAGAGCCTTACCTCTCAGTCCGACACTGGAACCACTGAGCTACCGACAGCTCTTGTATCCAGGAACTATGCTTTAATTTTGTGAAAAGGTTTGGTGTAGCATGCACTACAACTAGAAATGATAAAAAATGAACTTGTTAAAGTTCCTTAGAAAAGTGGGTACAATGCGTGGAATCATCTGAAATGAGGAAGAGTAAAAGAAGTCATTCTATTTGTCAAGCCTACACAGTGTGACTCAAAAATAAAATGGCGTGGTCTTAAGAAAAGTTTAAATGAAAATAAATTCTTTTTTTTTTGTAGTCTAATCGGGAAACAAAAGTTCGGTTAAAATAAACTAAAAATTTTTGGAACGACAGTTTCTATAAATGTTTCAAATTTTGATTTTTGGTTGACAATAAGGGGATAATAATAAATTGAACTTCTACTACACTTTATTACCATAAAGCTCAAAACGGAAGGGTACGTACGTATAGAGAAATGTTTGTTTAAGAAATAAAGGAAGTGATAAGGTTCTTCTTTGGATAATGAAAAGAAGGAAAGATAAATACTGTATTAGACAAATGAAAAAGCATAAATGAAAGTATAGGAGCGAAAGGTAATGCACATAATACAAGAAAAAGCTATTCTGAAAATATAGCCGAAAGGTTAGTCGAATGGAATGATTGGCAACATGATAGTTGAGCATTGTGTGCCAGACTGGATGCACGTACACGAAATTTAAAACGCACTTTACAAATCTTAGAAGTGTTACAGATAAACAAATACAGTCCAGACATAAGAAAGTACACCGTGACGAGACCAGAAAAACGTCAAAATGAGTGAACCGACTGAATTTGAAAACACACACACACACACACACACACACACACTCTTAAATTCATATATCTAAAGTCAATTTAACTTAACCTTTGTACCATCGAACCTGGAACGACATGACAAGTGTTTCTTCGAACACAATTGAAGGCTCGAAGGGTGTTCTCTGTTAAGTCATTAAAGAGTGAGGTACTCGCTTAATCTAGCCTGATCTAACCTAACCAAACCTTAACCGACTTAATCTGGCGTAATCTAACGTAATCAGGACCAACATATCTTTTTTCCGATAATATATGTTTCTAGGATTTTTATATTATTTTTTTAATGTTCCAAGGTGCCAAAAGTGTTACTTTACAAAAATATTACCCCACTATATCTTTGAATTATCATACTCTCGACCTCACTTATGCCCAGTTGCTTACGCGTGAGCGCGCGCGCATACACTACAAAAAAATCCAAAACTTGACAATAATTTTATTAAAAGTAAAAATACGATACAAGGTCGTACAGATGTGTTCACCGACCTAACACATACATTACAATTATAATGAAGCTTTCAGAATACGCAATGCACAGTCTGATCTCTAAATTTACACTCAATGAAAAAATTCCTTCAAAACAAATTTAATTAAAATGTAGAAAGTGTATATTGATTTTTCAGAAAATTGCACATTACCTTTGGTTAGCTTCCGTCAGAATTGTTCATTCTGACGAAGGTCAACTTTTCATTCCACCTTAGGCCTAGTTTAACGTGGAATCCGAACCCCGCCCCACCAGCAGCCCAGCTCTTAACCACTAGGCCACCCAGGGTACCCATTTATCTACCAAACACTTTCTTTTTATTGTGTGGAAGGATGAACAGCTGGGTTTTGCTGCGCGCCGGCTGCCGTCACCGGGTCTCGAACCCGGGGCCGATGGATTCGTAGTCAACGACGCTAACCACTACACCACCGAGACGTATTCACTACAAATTATAAATGCTTTACAAATATGCAATAATTAGAATGGTACCTTTCCAGTTTAATGTAGTTTCAAAATTTCCCTGCAAACATAAAATACCTAAAAATCATTAATTTGTTACTTTTTTTAGGGGATATATTTTATTCTTTTGTCCTTTCCTGAATTTTTTTTGCTAACATTTAAGGTATCTAACACCAGAGAAAACATTCCTAGAGACTGATTTGTGCGGAGTGATACGAATAAAGTTCTTTACTGCTTCCCATGTTTTGTCTTTTCCAAACTTGAAAGTGAACATAACTAATGCAGTGTCTGGCAAGAAGTAAACGACATTCACAATTATGTGGGAATTAATATAAATTATACAATAAACTTTCTGAACATGAAAAGAGCATGTATCACAAAACCTGCTACTGTCAGTGGAAACACTTGGAACAGTCATTGGACGGACTGGGAGTAGTGAGATTAAAAAAAACTAACGAAAGGTGCAAGATCGAAAACAATATTGTAAAGATTAAACCAAATATTGCTACAAGAGGCTTCGCATTCCAAGATGATACTCTGAGACTTTCCGGATATATTTTTTTAAAAACTTGCGGAGGGATGGAGAGAGTTAATATCTAACATATTGAAGATTTGGAAAAGGTTTGAAAATTACGGAAAAACTCGTGTACCCCGCATAAAAGGTTTATAATTTATATACCATACAAGTGAGGTATCAAGTCAATATAATCATTAGTAGGGAAGAATGGTTAGAGCATAAACATGTAAAACTTAAAACACTGAGTAAAAGTGAAGTAAAATTGAGGAAGAGAAATATGAAATGCATAGCAGAGATGAGATGTAAAAAAATATATATAAATAAGAGTACCTTAAAGTCTTTGTTACTTGCAAGAGGGAGGGGGGGAAAGGCAACATACTTTGTGGACCAAGATGTTGGAACAAAGGCACATCATGGATTTTCTTCACGGTCCTGCTGATTAATCTAACATATTGAAGATTTGGAAAAGGTTTGAAAATTACGGAAAAACTCGTGTACCCCGCATAAAAGGTTTATAATTTATATACCATACAAGTGAGGTATCAAGTCAATATAATCATTAGTAGGGAAGAATGGTTAGAGCATAAACATGTAAAACTTAAAACACTGAGTAAAAGTGAAGTAAAATTGAGGAAGAGAAATATGAAATGCATAGCAGAGATGAGATGTAAAAAAATATATATAATAAGAGTACCTTAAAGTCTTTGTTACTTGCAAGAGGGAGGGGGGGAAAGGCAACATACTTTGTGGACCAAGATGTTGGAACAAAGGCACATCATGGATTTCCTCTTCACGGTCCTGCTTTTGATTAATCTCATCTTGCGAGTCTTCATTAACGTTATGTACATTTTGGTCTGTCTGAAGCTGCACATCTTCAACTTTAAACGCAAAAAAGAAAGATTATTTTTTACACGTGATTAACGGACCTCTTTTTACTGTTAGTAAAGTACTTCAAGAGGGAGGAAGCTCAAGTAAACTTTGATGGAATTTCATTAAATGTCAAACTATTTAACATCCAAACCCACATTATTAATTAAAAAGGATAGGCTATTAAATTAATACTGTCGTATTCGTATGGAGGCAACTCTCTTTGGGAAGTTTAATCATGTTAATATTTGGCTAAGAGTCCATCTTTATTAGAAATGCAACCAATCAAACGTTGACACACACAAATGGAATGGGGCCTGTCTTGAAATTATTCAATAAAAACAACTGATGGATACGATAACTTGCCTTCAATAGTCATCATGCCTTGGGGGAGATAATCTTTGACAAGAAGTTCGCTTGCGACTTCATTTACTGCTTCCAACTCCTCATCATTCTTATTAGACAATTCCTCCGAATGAGTTGTAATATTTTCTCCATCTTTGGAAAACGGAAAAAAGCGGTAAACATATAATTATCTTTAGGTGTTCAGCAAATGCTTCTAATAAGTCCATTTCTCATTGTGACTTCGCTCCCTTAATTCAACTTCTAATTGAGATTATTCACTAACGTCTTGCTGAAGGAAACTGCCTTTAACCAGTGAAGGAACTCATTTACTCGCGCACACACGCATTGCGGCGGCTTCCGTCACATTTTAAATCTTGTATGGCGACATTTGACAAAACAACAACCTATTTAACCTAACCAGATTTGACGTAACTAACCAACATTACATTTTATCACGCTGTTTTTCCGATGTCATCCGCCTTTACTCACACGAGTGCACTCACTTTTATAAACAATTCTAAAAATCTTGACCTTCTTCAAAACATCTACCGTCATATGACGGAGGGAAAGACCCAAAGAAACGCCTTAATGGCTAAAATCGGAAGTGCGAGCCGATTCGAACCCATGACCTTCAGATAAATAGGTCCGACCCCGGCCGGTTAAACATCATTTCAACTATAAATACATTAGCTTGTATACTTAAATTATATAATAGATTAAAAATAAATTTCAATAGTAAATACAACGATGGCCAGTAAATACGATGCCCAGTGCCCAATTTCAAGCATATCATCTCTGAAATTAAATTTTAACCAGTGGTATAACTATCATTTTGCATAATTACATTTTTAGCTATGCGAGCGTAATGAATGAAACGCTCAAATCTGCAATGATGCGGTATCATGATCACTTTACACAAAGCTAAAAGACGAATGTTTTTGACCGAGACTATTTGAGATTGATGACTGGTGTTAAATAAATCCCATGTAAAAGAAATACTATATATTAGCCTTAAATATTATTAAAGGCTTTCTAATGAAAGGGAAATTAAACATTTATACATCTTACCCATTTTTCCATGTAACTGAAGCTTCTCCAGGAACTTGCGTTGTGAACAATTTTATCAAACGTTTTCTGGTCTCTATACCATGAGGAGTCGACATCTCGAGAATGCCCGACATGCTCAAAGAAAAGTGTTCTTTCATAAGGAGTCATTTCTATTTCCCAGAAAGCCGAAGAAGCCCTGTGCCTCAAGTCATCGGCGCTGAACGTCACAGTTATGTTGCACTTCTTAAAGAGTTCCAACATATAATGATATCCTGAAGCGCAAGCTTTAGACATTCCTGATGAAGTAAAACTTTAGTGAAATTAATCCTTACTTCGAACTCGTATGTTCATACATATGTACACAAATGTTTGACTGAAAGGTAACTTGGGTACAGAATGCTGTAGTATTTGTATTATTACCTTTAAAATGTCTGTGGTATCTGCCCAAATATCAGAATGGATGTAATAGACAAAAAGTTCGTTTTATTTTAAGATCTGCATTCAACGGATTGTATCGAATTGAACCACTACTGCAGTTATAAGTAAAAGAAAGTGATATCAAGATGTATAAAAGATTTGTGATGTAACCGTCTTATAAATACAGTAATTACTAAAAACAAACCTGAAGATGGGAAGAGAAAATGATTGTAACACGCAACCCCAACTTTATGTCGGATTTCATTATCAGTCAGAATCTTGAACAAGGGCAAGGTGTAAGTTGGGACTAATACATCAATGTACTGGTTTCCTTTTCCAGCAATAAAAATTAGCTTCAGTTTCTGAAGCATTTCCAAATCATCAGAAGATTTAAATTTATTAAAGATAGAATTAGGAATTGGTCTTTTAAGACCCTTTTCAAACTCTTCAACAGTAATTCGGCAAGGTTCGCCTCCTCAATTAGCATTGAAAAAGTTAAGTTTGGTTACGAGTAACCTGCGTAAATGAATAAACTCTTTGCAATCCCTATTCAAAGTATCATTTTTTTGTTCTTGAAGAATCTTTTGCAGTTCGCAATTTATATACTCATCAACAATCTCAATGGAGTTTTCTATTTCATCTCTTAGTTTTGTTCTTATCTCTTGCCTTCTTTCACGTTTCAAAGCGCGAGATGAAGCAACAAATAATCTTTTTTCATAGCCAGAGAACACTAAACCAAAGCTTTTTGCGTGTTTGCCAAGTTTTCAAAAAACATATCATCCTTCGTTTTTGCGTCTTCAGCAATATTTTTACGAAGAAGACCCTCAGCTTGAACTGCGTGTACTGTAATGTATTTTGTATCACTGACTTCATTTGTAATTTAATTCCATGCTTTGTCGATCCCTCTTCTCCACAAATATTATTCATAGCATTGAGAAAAAGTTTCCAAAACTGTATCTTCATTAGATCAAATTCTGTTACATTTAAGTTTTGTTTCTTAGCCTCATTTATGAACTCGATAATTACTCTTGTTAGCAGTCGCATAGCAGACCTTGTGCTTTTCTTCGGATAATTTTCTTTGCCTATAGCAGCTGCACTTTCTTCAAATAACTTTTCCCTGAGTAAATTAACAAGAATACTATTTCTTGCATATTTCCCAATTTCATCATTTCGTAAACTATCTAAAATTTCTGTAAATGCTTTAGACTGGGAATTCATTTTCTTGGGTAGAGAAATAAAGGAAGCACATCCGCTGGAGTTCTCACCTTCTGCAACATTACAACCACAGTTTTTCAAATGGAGTGATGCAACTTTTCGCGATATGAATGCTTTGCAGTTTGTACAATGTACAGACTACGATTCTTCCCTTAAATCTTTCCTTTGTTTTTCAATATGCTCGACTTTATTCTCTGCAATCACTCTCATATTATGTTGATAAATACCCTCAAGACATATCCTCCTCAGTTCTTTTTTTGGTAAATATCGGAGAGCTTTGCTACATTCTGGACTTCTTTTTCATTTTTATGAACGGTTTTCAAATGCCTAGCCATATTAGTCTTCTGCAAACCACAATAACGACATGGCCTCGAGGGCTTTTTTCGACTCTTCAGTATTGCAGATATAGGCTTTGTTTCTGAAAAAAAAAAAAATTACGTAACTTAAGGAAACTTTCTGTTCGAACAAATTTCTGTATAATTCTCGAATTAAGAGCAGATTATTTCAGACACAAGCCTGCCTCCCCTCTTGAAAAGTAACTAATGAGTAGGATTTCTAACTGTGAAAATGATATGGTGGGTGGGGAGGGGGAAAGCTAAAAGCTAAAAATATTAGTGACTATTCTCACTTTCTCCAGGTTTATGGTATAAATCTAAATTTGTTTTATCGAATTGTTTGTATGCAGAAAAAGGTAACAGCCTGGAAACTCATTTTCCCACTGCGTCGGGGTGTGAGTGCCCCATGGGTTACCTGAGCCCGAGCACTGACAGGGTGAGTGGGCGGCCCAACCCAAGCTGGGAGCGAACCCAGAGCCTTACCTCTCAGTCCGACACTGGAACCACTGAGCTACCGACAGCTCTTGTATCCAGGAACTATGCTTTAATTTTGTGAAAAGGTTTGGTGTAGCATGCACTACAACTAGAAATGATAAAAAATGAACTTGTTAAAGTTCCTTAGAAAAGTGGGTACAATGCGTGGAATCATCTGAAATGAGGAAGAGTAAAAGAAGTCATTCTATTTGTCAAGCCTACACAGTGTGACTCAAAAATAAAATGGCGTGATCTTAAGAAAAGTTTAAATGAAAATAAATTCTTTTTTTTTTGTAGTCTAATCGGGAAACAAAAGTTCGGTTAAAATAAACTAAAAATTTTTGGAACGACAGTTTCTATAAATGTTTCAAATTTTGATTTTTGGTTGACAATAAGGGGATAATAATAAATTGAACTTCTACTACACTTTATTACCATAAAGCTCAAAACGGAAGGGTACGTACGTATAGAGAAATGTTTGTTTAAGAAATAAAGGAAGTGATAAGGTTCTTCTTTGGATAATGAAAAGAAGGAAGATAAATACTGTATTAGACAAATGAAAAAGCATAAATGAAAGTATAGGAGCGAAAGGTAATGCACATAATACAAGAAAAAGCTATTCTGAAAATATAGCCGAAAGGTTAGTCGAATGGAATGATTGGCAACATGATAGTTGAGCATTGTGTGCCAGACTGGATGCACGTACACGAAATTTAAAACGCACTTTACAAATCTTAGAAGTGTTACAGATAAACAAATACAGTCCAGACATAAGAAAGTACACCGTGACGAGACCAGAAAAACGTCAAAATGAGTGAACCGACTGAATTTGAAAACACACACACACACACACACACACTCTTAAATTCATATATCTAAAGTCAATTTAACTTAACCTTTGTACCATCGAACCTGGAACGACATGACAAGTGTTTCTTCGAACACAATTGAAGGCTCGAAGGGTGTTCTCTGTTAAGTCATTAAAGAGTGAGGTACTCGCTTAATCTAGCCTGATCTAACCTAACCAAACCTTAACCGACTTAATCTGGCGTAATCTAACGTAATCAGGACCAACATATCTTTTTTCCGATAATAATGTTTCTAGGATTTTTATATTATTTTTTTAATGTTCCAAGGTGCCAAAAGTGTTACTTTACAAAAATATTACCCCACTATATCTTTGAATTATCATACTCTCGACCTCACTTATGCCCAGTTGCTTACGCGTGAGCGCGCGCGCATACACTACAAAAAATCCAAAACTTGACAATAATTTTATTAAAAGTAAAAATACGATACAAGGTCGTACAGATGTGTTCACCGACCTAACACATACATTACAATTATAATGAAGCTTTCAGAATACGCAATGCACAGTCTGATCTCTAAATTTACACTCAATGAAAAAATTCCTTCAAAACAAATTTAATTAAAATGTAGAAAGTGTATATTGATTTTTCAGAAAATTGCACATTACCTTTGGTTAGCTTCCGTCAGAATTGTTCATTCTGACGAAGGTCAACTTTTCATTCCACCTTAGGCCTAGTTTAACGTGGAATCCGAACCCCGCCCCACCAGCAGCCCAGCTCTTAACCACT
This sequence comes from Bathynomus jamesi, assembly GCA_023014485.1. Classification (NCBI taxonomy): domain Eukaryota; kingdom Metazoa; phylum Arthropoda; class Malacostraca; order Isopoda; family Cirolanidae; genus Bathynomus; species Bathynomus jamesi. The sequence goes on from JAJOZX010000076.1 coordinate 2,112,569, forward strand.
AGGCCACCAGGGTACCCATTTATCTACCAACACTTTCTTTTTATTGTGTGGAAGGATGAACAGCTGGGTTTTGCTGCGCGCCGGCTGCCGTCACCGGGTCTCGAACCCGGGGCCGATGGATTCGTAGTCAACGACGCTAACCACTACACCACCGAGACGTATTCACTACAAATTATAAATGCTTTACAAATATGCAATAATTAGAATGGTACCTTTCCAGTTTAATGTAGTTTCAAAATTTCCCTGCAAACATAAAATACCTAAAAATCATTAATTTGTTACTTTTTTTAGGGATATATTTTATTCTTTTGTCCTTTCCTGAATTTTTTTTGCTAACATTTAAGGTATCTAACACCAGAGAAAACATTCCTAGAGACTGATTTGTGCGGAGTGATACGAATAAAGTTCTTTACTGCTTCCCATGTTTTGTCTTTTCCAAACTTGAAAGTGAACATAACTAATGCAGTGTCTGGCAAGAAGTAAACGACATTCACAATTATGTGGGAATTAATATAAATTATACAATAAACTTTCTGAACATGAAAAGAGCATGTATCACAAAACCTGCTACTGTCAGTGGAAACACTTGGAACAGTCATTGGACGGACTGGGAGTAGTGAGATTAAAAAAACTAACGAAAGGTGCAAGATCGAAAACAATATTGTAAAGATTAAACCAAATATTGCTACAAGAGGCTTCGCATTCCAAGATGATACTCTGAGACTTTCCGGATGTATTTTTTTAAAACTTGCGGAGGGATGGAGAGTTAATATCTAACATATTGAAGATTTGGAAAAGGTTTGAAAATTACGGAAAAACTCGTGTACCCCGCATAAAAGGTTTATAATTTATATACCATACAAGTGAGGTATCAAGTCAATATAATCATTAGTAGGGAAGAATGGTTAGAGCATAAACATGTAAAACTTAAAACACTGAGTAAAAGTGAAGTAAAATTGAGGAAGAGAAATATGAAATGCATAGCAGAGATGAGATGTAAAAAAATATATATAAATAAGAGTACCTTAAAGTCTTTGTTACTTGCAAGAGGGAGGGGGGGAAAGGCAACATACTTTGTGGACCAAGATGTTGGAACAAAGGCACATCATGGATTTCCTCTTCACGGTCCTGCTTTTGATTAATCTAACATATTGAAGATTTGGAAAAGGTTTGAAAATTACGGAAAAACTCGTGTACCCCGCATAAAAGGTTTATAATTTATATACCATACAAGTGAGGTATCAAGTCAATATAATCATTAGTAGGGAAGAATGGTTAGAGCATAAACATGTAAAACTTAAAACACTGAGTAAAAGTGAAGTAAAATTGAGGAAGAGAAATATGAAATGCATAGCAGAGATGAGATGTAAAAAAATATATATAAATAAGAGTACCTTAAAGTCTTTGTTACTTGCAAGAGGGAGGGGGGGAAAGGCAACATACTTTGTGGACCAAGATGTTGGAACAAAGGCACATCATGGATTTCCTCTTCACGGTCCTGCTTTTGATTAATCTCATCTTGCGAGTCTTCATTAACGTTATGTACATTTTGGTCTGTCTGAAGCTGCACATCTTCAACTTTAAACGCAAAAAAGAAAGATTATTTTTTACACGTGATTAACGGACCTCTTTTTACTGTTAGTAAAGTACTTCAAGAGGGAGGAAGCTCAAGTAAACTTTGATGGAATTTCATTAAATGTCAAACTATTTAACATCCAAACCCACATTATTAATTAAAAAGGATAGGCTATTAAATTAATACTGTCGTATTCGTATGGAGGCAACTCTCTTTGGGAAGTTTAATCATGTTAATATTTGGCTAAGAGTCCATCTTTATTAGAAATGCAACCAATCAAACGTTGACACACACAAATGGAATGGGGCCTGTCTTGAAATTATTCAATAAAAACAACTGATGGATACGATAACTTGCCTTCAATAGTCATCATGCCTTGGGGGAGATAATCTTTGACAAGAAGTTCGCTTGCGACTTCATTTACTGCTTCCAACTCCTCATCATTCTTATTAGACAATTCCTCCGAATGAGTTGTAATATTTTCTCCATCTTTGGAAAACGGAAAAAAGCGGTAAACATATAATTATCTTTAGGTGTTCAGCAAATGCTTCTAATAAGTCCATTTCTCATTGTGACTTCGCTCCCTTAATTCAACTTCTAATTGAGATTATTCACTAACGTCTTGCTGAAGGAAACTGCCTTTAACCAGTGAAGGAACTCATTTACTCGCGCACACACGCATTGCGGCGGCTTCCATCACATTTTAAATCTTGTATGGCGACATTTGACAAAACAACAACCTATTTAACCTAACCAGATTTGACGTAACTAACCAACATTACATTTTATCACGCTGTTTTTCCGATGTCATCCGCCTTTACTCACACGAGTGCACTCACTTTTATAAACAATTCTAAAAATCTTGACCTTCTTCAAAACATCTACCGTCATATGACGGAGGGAAAGACCCAAAGAAACGCCTTAATGGCTAAAATCGGAAGTGCGAGCCGATTCGAACCCATGACCTTCAGATAAATAGGTCCGACCCCGGCCGGTTAAACATCATTTCAACTATAAATACATTAGCTTGTATACTTAAATTATATAATAGATTAAAATAAATTTCAATAGTAAATACAACGATGGCCAGTAAATACGATGCCCAGTGCCCAATTTCAAGCATATCATCTCTGAAATTAAATTTTAACCAGTGGTATAACTATCATTTTGCATAATTACATTTTTAGCTATGCGAGCGTAATGAATGAAACGCTCAAATCTGCAATGATGCGGTATCATGATCACTTTACACAAAGCTAAAAGACGAATGTTTTTGACCGAGACTATTTGAGATTGATGACTGGTGTTAAATAAATCCCATGTAAAAGAAATACTATATATTAGCCTTAAATATTATTAAAGGCTTTCTAATGAAAGGGAAATTAAACATTTATACATCTTACCCATTTTTCCATGTAACTGAAGCTTCTCCAGGAACTTGCCGTTGTGAACAATTTTATCAAACGTTTTCTGGTCTCTATACCATGAGGAGTCGACATCTCGAGAATGCCCGACATGCTCAAAGAAAAGTGTTCTTTCATAAGGAGTCATTTCTATTTCCCAGAAAGCCGAAGAAGCCCTGTGCCTCAAGTCATCGGCGCTGAACGTCACAGTTATGTTGCACTTCTTAAAGAGTTCCAACATATAATGATATCCTGAAGCGCAAGCTTTAGACATTCCTGATGAAGTAAAACTTTAGTGAAATTAATCCTTACTTCGAACTCGTATGTTCATACATATGTACACAAATGTTTGACTGAAAGGTAACTTGGGTACAGAATGCTGTAGTATTTGTATTATTACCTTTAAAATGTCTGTGGTATCTGCCCAAATATCAGAATGGATGTAATAGACAAAAAGTTCGTTTTATTTTAAGATCTGCATTCAACGGATTGTATCGAATTGAACCACTACTGCAGTTATAAGTAAAAGAAAGTGATATCAAGATGTATAAAAGATTTGTGATGTAACCGTCTTATAAATACAGTAATTACTAAAAACAAACCTGAAGATGGGAAGAGAAAATGATTGTAACACGCAACCCCAACTTTATGTCGGATTTCATTATCAGTCAGAATCTTGAACAAGGGCAAGGTGTAAGTTGGGACTAATACATCAATGTACTGGTTTCCTTTTCCAGCAATAAAAATTAGCTTCAGTTTCTGAAGCATTTCCAAATCATCAGAAGATTTAAATTTATTAAAGATAGAATTAGGAATTGGTCTTTTAAGACCCTTTTCAAACTCTTCAACAGTAATTCGGCAAGGTTCGCCTCCTCATTAGCATTGAAAAAGTTAAGTTTGGTTACGAGTAACCTGCGTAAATGAATAAACTCTTTGCAATCCCTATTCAAAGTATCATTTTTTTGTTCTTGAAGAATCTTTTGCAGTTCGCAATTTATATACTCATCAACAATCTCAATGGAGTTTTCTATTTCATCTCTTAGTTTTGTTCTTATCTCTTGCCTTCTTTCACGTTTCAAAGCGCGAGATGAAGCAACAAATAATCTTTTTTCATAGCCAGAGAACACTAAACCAAAGCTTTTTGCGTGTTCTGCCAAGTTTTCAAAAAACATATCATCCTTCGTTTTTGCGTCTTCAGCAATATTTTTACGAAGAAGACCCTCAGCTTGAACTGCGTGTACTGTAATGTATTTTGTATCACTGACTTCATTTGTAATTTAATTCCATGCTTTGTCGATCCCTCTTCTCCACAAATATTATTCATAGCATTGAGAAAAAGTTTCCAAAACTGTATCTTCATTAGATCAAATTCTGTTACATTTAAGTTTTGTTTCTTAGCCTCATTTATGAACTCGATAATTACTCTTGTTAGCAGTCGCATAGCAGACCTTGTGCTTTTCTTCGGATAATTTTCTTTGCCTATAGCAGCTGCACTTTCTTCAAATAACTTTTCCCTGAGTAAATTAACAAGAATACTATTTCTTGCATATTTCCCAATTTCATCATTTCGTAAACTATCTAAAATTTCTGTAAATGCTTTAGACTGGGAATTCATTTTCTTGGGTAGAGAAATAAAGGAAGCACATCCGCTGGAGTTCTCACCTTCTGCAACATTACACCACAGTTTTTCAAATGGAGTGATGCAACTTTTCGCGATATGAATGCTTTGCAGTTTGTACAATGTACAGACTACGATTCTTCCCCTTAATCTTTCCTTTGTTTTTCAATATGCTCGACTTTATTCTCTGCAATCACTCTCATATTATGTTGATAAATACCCTCAAGACATATCCTCCTCAGTTCTTTTTTTGGTAAATATCGGAGAGCTTTGCTACATTCTGGACTTCTTTTTCATTTTTATGAACGGTTTTCAAATGCCTAGCCATATTAGTCTTCTGCAAACCACAATAACGACATGGCCTCGAGGGCTTTTTTCGACTCTTCAGTATTGCAGATATAGGCTTTGTTTCTGAAAAAAAAAAAAAATTACGTAACTTAAGGAAACTTTCTGTTCGAACAAATTTCTGTATAATTCTCGAATTAAGAGCAGATTATTTCAGACACAAGCCTGCCTCCCCTCTTGAAAAGTAACTAATGAGTAGGATTTCTAACTGTGAAAATGATATGGTGGGTGGGGAGGGGGAAAGCTAAAAGCTAAAAATATTAGTGACTATTCTCACTTTCTCCAGGTTTATGGTATAAATCTAAATTTGTTTTATCGAATTGTTTGTATGCAGAAAAAGGTAACAGCCTGGAAACTCATTTTCCCACTGCGTCGGGGTGTGAGTGCCCCATGGGTTACCTGAGCCCGAGCACTGACAGGGTGAGTGGGCGGCCCAACCCAAGCTGGGAGCGAACCCAGAGCCTTACCTCTCAGTCCGACACTGGAACCACTGAGCTACCGACAGCTCTTGTATCCAGGAACTATGCTTTAATTTTGTGAAAAGGTTTGGTGTAGCATGCACTACAACTAGAAATGATAAAAAATGAACTTGTTAAAGTTCCTTAGAAAAGTGGGTACAATGCGTGGAATCATCTGAAATGAGGAAGAGTAAAAGAAGTCATTCTATTTGTCAAGCCTACACAGTGTGACTCAAAAATAAAATGGCGTGGTCTTAAGAAAAGTTTAAATGAAAATAAATTCTTTTTTTTTTGTAGTCTAATCGGGAAACAAAAGTTCGGTTAAAATAAACTAAAAATTTTTGGAACGACAGTTTCTATAAATGTTTCAAATTTTGATTTTTGGTTGACAATAAGGGGATAATAATAAATTGAACTTCTACTACACTTTATTACCATAAAGCTCAAAACGGAAGGGTACGTACGTATAGAGAAATGTTTGTTTAAGAAATAAAGGAAGTGATAAGGTTCTTCTTTGGATAATGAAAAGAAGGAAAGATAAATACTGTATTAGACAAATGAAAAAGCATAAATGAAAGTATAGGAGCGAAAGGTAATGCACATAATACAAGAAAAAGCTATTCTGAAAATATAGCCGAAAGGTTAGTCGAATGGAATGATTGGCAACATGATAGTTGAGCATTGTGTGCCAGACTGGATGCACGTACACGAAATTTAAAACGCACTTTACAAATCTTAGAAGTGTTACAGATAAACAAATACAGTCCAGACATAAGAAAGTACACCGTGACGAGACCAGAAAAACGTCAAAATGAGTGAACCGACTGAATTTGAAAACACCACACACACACACACACACACTCTTAAATTCATATATCTAAAGTCAATTTAACTTAACCTTTGTACCATCGAACCTGGAACGACATGACAAGTGTTTCTTCGAACACAATTGAAGGCTCGAAGGGTGTTCTCTGTTAAGTCATTAAAGAGTGAGGTACTCGCTTAATCTAGCCTGATCTAACCTAACCAAACCTTAACCGACTTAATCTGGCGTAATCTAACGTAATCAGGACCAACATATCTTTTTTCCGATAATAATATGTTTCTAGGATTTTTATATTATTTTTTTAATGTTCCAAGGTGCCAAAAGTGTTACTTTACAAAAATATTACCCCTATATCTTTGAATTATCATACTCTCGACCTCACTTATGCCCAGTTGCTTACGCGTGAGCGCGCGCGCATACACTACAAAAAATCCAAAACTTGACAATAATTTTATTAAAAGTAAAAATACGATACAAGGTCGTACAGATGTGTTCACCGACCTAACACATACATTACAATTATAATGAAGCTTTCAGAATACGCAATGCACAGTCTGATCTCTAAATTTACACTCAATGAAAAAATTCCTTCAAAACAAATTTAATTAAAATGTAGAAAGTGTATATTGATTTTTCAGAAAATTGCACATTACCTTTGGTTAGCTTCCGTCAGAATTGTTCATTCTGACGAAGGTCAACTTTTCATTCCACCTTAGGCCTAGTTTAACGTGGAATCCGAACCCGCCCCACCAGCAGCCCAGCTCTTAACCACTAGGCCACCCAGGGTACCCATTTATCTACCAAACACTTTCTTTTTATTGTGTGGAAGGATGAACAGCTGGGTTTTGCTGCGCGCCGGCTGCCGTCACCGGGTCTCGAACCCGGGGCCGATGGATTCGTAGTCAACGACGCTAACCACTACACCACCGAGACGTATTCACTACAAATTATAAATGCTTTACAAATATGCAATAATTAGAATGGTACCTTTCCAGTTTAATGTAGTTTCAAAATTTCCCTGCAAACATAAAATACCTAAAAATCATTAATTTGTTACTTTTTTTAGGGGATATATTTTATTCTTTTGTCCTTTCCTGAATTTTTTTTGCTAACATTTAAGGTATCTAACACCAGAGAAAACATTCCTAGAGACTGATTTGTGCGGAGTGATACGAATAAAGTTCTTTACTGCTTCCCATGTTTTGTCTTTTCCAAACTTGAAAGTGAACATAACTAATGCAGTGTCTGGCAAGAAGTAAACGACATTCACAATTATGTGGGAATTAATATAAATTATACAATAAACTTTCTGAACATGAAAAGAGCATGTATCACAAAACCTGCTACTGTCAGTGGAAACACTTGGAACAGTCATTGGACGGACTGGGAGTAGTGAGATTAAAAAAAACTAACGAAAGGTGCAAGATCGAAAACAATATTGTAAAGATTAAACCAAATATTGCTACAAGAGGCTTCGCATTCCAAGATGATACTCTGAGACTTTCCGGATATATTTTTTTAAAAACTTGCGGAGGGATGGAGAGAGTTAATATCTAACATATTGAAGATTTGGAAAAGGTTTGAAAATTACGGAAAAACTCGTGTACCCCGCATAAAAGGTTTATAATTTATATACCATACAAGTGAGGTATCAAGTCAATATATCATTAGTAGGGAAGAATGGTTAGAGCATAAACATGTAAAACTTAAAACACTGAGTAAAAGTGAAGTAAAATTGAGGAAGAGAAATATGAAATGCATAGCAGAGATGAGATGTAAAAAAATATATATAAATAAGAGTACCTTAAAGTCTTTGTTACTTGCAAGAGGGAGGGGGGGAAAGGCAACATACTTTGTGGACCAAGATGTTGGAACAAAGGCACATCATGGATTTCTTCACGGTCTGCATTAATCTAACATATTGAAGATTTGGAAAAGGTTTGAAAATTACGGAAAAACTCGTGTACCCCGCATAAAAGGTTTATAATTTATATACCATACAAGTGAGGTATCAAGTCAATATAATCATTAGTAGGGAAGAATGGTTATAGCATAAACATGTAAAACTTAAAACACTGAGTAAAAGTGAAGTAAAATTGAGGAAGAGAAAATATGAAATGCATAGCAGAGATGAGATGTAAAAAAATATATTAATAAGAGTACCTTAAAGTCTTTGTTACTTGCAAGAGGGAGGGGGGAAAGGCAACATACTTTGTGGACCAAGATGTTGGAACAAAGGCACATCATGGATTTCCTCTTCACGGTCCTGCTTTTGATTAATCTCATCTTGCGAGTCTTCATTAACGTTATGTACATTTTGGTCTGTCTGAAGCTGCACATCTTCAACTTTAAACGCAAAAAAGAAAGATTATTTTTTACACGTGATTAACGGACCTCTTTTTACTGTTAGTAAAGTACTTCAAGAGGGAGGAAGCTCAAGTAAACTTTGATGGAATTTCATTAAATGTCAAACTATTTAACATCCAAACCCACATTATTAATTAAAAAGGATAGGCTATTAAATTAATACTGTCGTATTCGTATGGAGGCAACTCTCTTTGGGAAGTTTAATCATGTTAATATTTGGCTAAGAGTCCATCTTTATTAGAAATGCAACCAATCAAACGTTGACACACACAAATGGAATGGGGCCTGTCTTGAAATTATTCAATAAAAACAACTGATGGATACGATAACTTGCCTTCAATAGTCATCATGCCTTGGGGGAGATAATCTTTGACAAGAAGTTCGCTTGCGACTTCATTTACTGCTTCCAACTCCTCATCATTCTTATTAGACAATTCCTCCGAATGAGTTGTAATATTTTCTCCATCTTTGGAAAACGGAAAAAAGCGGTAAACATATAATTATCTTTAGGTGTTCAGCAAATGCTTCTAATAAGTCCATTTCTCATTGTGACTTCGCTCCCTTAATTCAACTTCTAATTGAGATTATTCACTAACGTCTTGCTGAAGGAAACTGCCTTTAACCAGTGAAGGAACTCATTTACTCGCGCACACACGCATTGCGGCGGCTTCCATCACATTTTAAATCTTGTATGGCGACATTTGACAAAACAACAACCTATTTAACCTAACCAGATTTGACGTAACTAACCAATATTACATTTTATCACGCTGTTTTTCCGATGTCATCCGCCTTTACTCACACGAGTGCACTCACTTTTATAAACAATTCTAAAAATCTTGACCTTCTTCAAAACATCTACCGTCATATGACGGAGGGAAAGACCCAGAGAAACGCCTTAATGGCTAAAATCGGAAGTGTGAGCCGATTCGAACCCATGACCTTCAGATAAACAGGTCCAACCCCGGACGGTTAAATATCATTTAAATCATATAACCAATTAAAATTGGGTATCAATGGTGAAAAGGGGACTACTACTTCCGGAGAGTCGAACTTTGTTGGACTTTTAGGGTGATTATCTAAATATTTTAATTTATAAAAACGTGTAGATATACTGCACTGAACCTAATTAATATCAAAGCCAGTAAAATTTCTCTTTATAAATTATAGTTTTCCAATTTAAATAAAAATAACTTACTTTGACGGGTATTTTGTGACGGCAGACACTCTTTATACTGGCATACTGTTCCTTTTTCATTTTCCTTTTGTTGATTTGAAAGTCCCAGAATGTAACGATGTGATACTTCGAGGTGCTTCAAAGTTTTCTCAATATTTGAATTGCTAAGTTTTATATTTTCATTTAATTTTAAAATATTGTCGTAAGTAAATGTTGTAAAACGTTTAAAATCTTAATGTAGCTGTCTTAGTTTACAGTCTGAATGTTGAAAATTTAAACTAAGATCATTAACCTCTTTTTCCAAGTGGTCAAATTTTGCTTCTAATTCAGAAACTTTCTCATGAGATGAGTGAAGTTCACTTACTGTGGACAAAAATAGAAACAATATTCGTGAAGGCTAATTGTAATAATGCTAATAACTCCTATTTTCCATATAAAATTTTAATTCGAACTCCGAGTAAACCCCAAAATATGAATACTGATGACGTACGCGCCCAATCCGTATATTTATTTATGGTATTGAACGCCCGTTCTCTGACTTTTAATTTACTTCACGGGCACCCTTTAAGTTGGGCGTACCCGGTGAGTTTATCTCTTATTTACGTTCAGGATTATTCGGCCTACCCAAGACGGATGGCCCTTTAAATTGATAGGCTAGGTTCCTTCGGCTTTCCACAAGCCTACTTGGAACGTTAATTTTCCCCAGCTAACAAGAGGGGTCTATCACAAGGTATTTAAAACAACACACGCCCTCTTATAAATTTTATTAAATGTTACTTGACACAGTACATGCATTTAATATTTTATGCTGAATTACATCTATAAAATTTCAGACAATACAATAATCTTAACGTCAAAGACAAAGTTCACAGTTTGATGAAGTTAAATCGATACATTGATCAACAATGATTAATCTAAAGCAAAGATGAACAGTTAGCGGAATGAAATAATTTATAGCTCGAGGGGTTTTATCTTTTAGTGCAACAAAATAAATAACAATAAATGAAGTGGTCGGAATTCGACCCAGATATTCAAAGGATAAATTTACAGTACTTACTAAAGAGTAGGAGACAACTTTCTCCCACTTGTGCTGCGCACGGACCGTAGATTTACGGCCGCTACAAAGCTCGCAAACTCTACAATGTTAACTACCGGGACTTCTTTCTGAACCCAAATGGACGGATTCAGGAAATTAGGGCCCAGACGTACCCTATTTCTTATTTAAGTGGAGCTAAATTTACTTAAGAGACCGTTCACAAAATTCTTGGTCCGTTGGTTAACATTAATTAAGTCACAATCAAATTCTCGGTTAAGGTCGCTAACCTTCAAGTGAATATTCTCAAATTTCCGCGTAAACGAATTTCATGAACTATAAGTTCTTAATTCTTTTTACTTTAGTGACAATTGATTCTTTCAGTTTTAAGTTTTCTTACTTTTACGCGCCGATTTCCGCGTAAGCTAATGACAGGGTATACTTTCCGTTTTAAAGTTTATTACGCCACAAGTCTACAGGGTGTTTGTTTAACCACAGTTAACTTCAAGGAGGAACGACTACAACTCACTTATCAATTTTTGAATTTACTTTACAAATTTGAAGGACCCCGCCTTCCAATATTCTGCAAACCTATCAAATCATTTATTTTCCTAAGATCGTCCCTCCAGAAGGCTATTACCCATACAAGAGAGAAAGAAGGCGTCTTCACTTCGTTTCCCAGGATCCTGGGCCCCCTGATTGGAGCTGGACCTGATTTCCGAGTATAGACCCCTCCTTCTTCCCACGAAATACATTTAAAGACCGTTAACAGATTCGAAGCCCAAAGTTTATGACCCCCTTGTGGTTCAACTTTATTGGCGTCTTCGAGTCTGCGTTATATAAGTCACAACCTCATTTGAAAGCGAAACTAACCATGTGTACATCTGGAAACTTTAGTTGTCAACCTCCGCGGCCAAGCGGTTTTGGGTCTCTTTCCCTGAGAACCACTTAAATAAAATGACCGTTTTATTTTTGAAAACATCTTTATCTTATGCCTTTATGAATATTCATAACCCAAAACGCTTGGCTTTTTGCGAACAAAATAAAAATCTTAAAACTAACATTTCTGCATGCCAATTGCATGGTTACGACATCCCTCCCCTCCTTTAATTTTGCACTCCGATGCAAACTTTCTTAACTAGGGTCGGGTATTATCACTTTTATTCACAAAAACTTTCCATTTACTTGTCCCCTTGATTGGGACACTATCACTGATAGATTTTATTTGTCCCTTTATTGGGACACCAACACTGACACACTTAATTTTAGTCATCCTCGGGTTCCTCGTAGTGTACTCGAGGTCGGGGCCTAAGAGCATACTGACGCTCAAACGGTGGCCCTGGGAAAGCAGCCTGTCTGCTTTCTCCGGGGGACCCTATTCCCATAAGGTCCCCGCGAGGAGGTAGTTCGGAAGCACCTGGCGGCTCCTGCTCGCCACTCGGTCCTGCCTGGGGGCAGGAGGTGCACTCCGGTTCACCTCCACGGGTCGATGTTCCTCCGTTCCCGGGCGAAGCTCTCGGGGAGGAAGTAGCTCGGAGGCGCCCGGCGGATCCCATTCCGCCACTCGGTCCTGCCAGTGGGCAAGAAGCGCCCTCCGGTTCACCTCCCCTAGTCGATGTTTCTCCCTGTCCTGGGCGAAGCTCTCCGTGAGGAAGTAGTTCGGAAGCGCCCGGCGGTCCTCGTTCCGCCGCTCGGTCCTGCCAGGGGGCGGGAGGCGCCTTCCGGTTCACTTCCCCGTGTTGATGTTTCTCCGGTGTCGAGGGCGAAGCTCCCGAGAGGAGGGGCGTTGGCCCTTCCCCCATCTCATCCCCTGCGTCGTCCGCCCCGCCTTGTCGCTCAACGTCCCATGGGGCATCGATGCTGCGGCGGATGCGGTCTCGATGGATCACTATCTGATGTCCAGTGATCATGTGACGCAGGAGATAAGTGACTGGAGTCTTCTGTTCCTGATGATGATGTAGGGACCCTCGTACCGGGGCTCCAACTTGCCTCTGCCCGGTCGCGGGTAATCAATGTACACCAAGCCATGGGGCGCCTTTTCTTCGAACGGCTTCAATTCCTTGATTCCGTTAGCTTTCTCGTATTTCCGCATGAACTCTTCCACTCGGCGGTATATTTCGCTCAGACTCCTTTTCCGGTCTTCGGCGTATTCCTCTGGGTTGTACGGGCTCCCGCACGCCTCCTGTGGCACGCGAAATAGCTTTGAAGGTACGTTGGGGGCTCGCCCGTACATCAAGAAGAATGGAGAATACCCCGTGGCTCGATGCACTCTGATGTTCAAGGACAATTCCACGGTGTCGAGGATTTTATCCCAGTCTCGTCCCGTTTCTTTACAAAGTATGCAGAGTTTGATGCATAATTCTTTATTCCGACGTTCGACCTCCCCGTTGCTTTGGGGCTGGTATGCAGCGGTCCTGGTGTCGTACTTCCCAAACCCTGAAGAGCTCCTGCAAGGTAGAGTTCCAGAACTCCTTGCCTTGGTCGGATACTACTGCTGAAGGGGCACCCAGTTTGCACCGTATCAAACGATGGCACTTGTCCGCCACCTCCCGGGCCGTCTTGTCCTTTATTGCTGCCAGTATGGTGAATTTGCTGAAACTATCCACACACGTGAGGATATAATGGCTGCCTTCCACGGTCGGAGGAAGGGGACCAACTAAGTCCACGTGCAGAAGTTCCCAAGGACTGTGGCCTCGCACACAAGGCATTGTTTCCACAGTCACTTTCCGCGTCCATTTGTTCCGCGCGCACGTGTCGCACGCTTGGACTACCTGCTGTACCTGTTGAACCATACCTGGCCAAAATAAAGGTCCCGTAGGATTTCTGTAGTTCCGGCAGCTCCCGGATGAATGCTCCCGACGTCAGTGTGGGCTTTCCAAATGAGCTGCTCTCTCAACTTTTTAGGAACTACGATGACCTCTCTTCCGTTCGCATCGATGTAAACCAGCAGTTCCTCACTAGTTTGACTCTCGACGGCTGGATGGGCTTGGTTACGGACCAGCTGAAAGCCTTTCCTTCTTCGATGGCTGCTCGAATTGCCGCTATTTCAACGTCCTTCTACTGTTGTTTGCCGATTACCTTGCGATCAATGATCGCTTTGTTCGGATATTGCGTTCACAAACTCCTTCGTCACTCCAGGCGGGCGGGACAACCAATCGGCCACTCTGTTGAGTTTGCCTTTCACGTACTCGATGAGAACGTCGCAGTCTTGCAATGTCATAACCGAACGCTCTAGTCTTCCATTTGGGCTCTCGGTGTCCTTCCCTCAGAAGCCACTTCAACGGCTTATGGTCAGAACGGACGATGACTCTCTGCCCAAATATAACATTGCTTCAATTCCTTTCTGTTGGTTGGCCTCTTCTTTGGATTGTTGGGGCTTCACCCCGTTCCTGGTGACCACATGGCCTAATTACCCCACCTGGGACTGTAATAACTGACTTTTTTCCAACTTTACCTTTAAGTTGGAGGTGCGTAGGCTATCCAAGGCTCGTCGTACCCTCTCGTCATGTCCTTCTAAAACCTTCCAAGGACAATGAGGTCATCTAAGTAATCTGTACTTCCTTGTCCAGTTGCTTCGGCAAAATAAAATTCATTACTCTTTGGAACACTGGTGGACTATTGGACAATCCAAACGGGACCACCCTGAACTCGAAATGACCGCTTCCCGTGGGGAAGGCAGTTTTCGAGATGCTATCGTCGTGAATGGCCAACTGCCAATCTCCCGAGCGTAAATCCCTGCTCGAGAAGTAATGAGTCCCGTGCAACTTGGCCAAGGTTTCCTCATGATGGGTACTTAATATTTCCTTGCTGCCATTGACGTCCCAAGGTCTATAGTCTACACAAAGCCTCAGGGCCCTACGCTTCTTTTCTTCAATCGCTTCCCCTTTGGACTCCTGTGGTCACTCTTCGTTCCTAGTGATCACGTGGTCCTGGTACTCTACCGGTGACGGTAGTAGTTAATCTTTTCTTTCCCTCGTCGGTCTTCTTCCCTTTGAGAGCGACGGACATCGGTGAACATGCGTCTTGAGGTGTTTTCAATCTCTTCTTAGTCACTTGTGGAAATTTGACTCTTTCTCACCGTGACACTTGTTCCATTTTCGTTTCGGGCGAGGAATCACGGCTGTTCCGACTAACCTCCCCGTTCTCGTTGCCTCAACCACCATGCCGATGTCATCTTATCTTCAAGGTAATACTCTTTAGTCGTCACTTTTATTTCTCAAAAGTAACTTTACCGCCTCCTTGGAAAGTGTTAACTTCCCGTTGAGATTTCCGCTCTGTGATACTTGCAAACCACGCTGAGCCTCACTGCACATTCATTGCAGCGTAGAGTAAACGTCCAGGGGAAACCATACCCCAAATTTTCTTCTTCGTCTATTCCCTTTTCCTTTAACTTTTCTTTGGGGATTCTGCTCGACAACTTGTCCAAGTATCCTCGAGCCTCACCGCATATCCCATGCAGTGGAGAATAGACGTCCAGGGGAACTCATATCCCCAATTTTCCACTGTCTATTCCCATATCATTTAACTTCCCTTTGGAATTCTGCTCGACCTTCTCCAAGTATCCTCGAGCCTCACTGCATATCCTATGCAGCGGAGAATAGACGTCCAGGGGAACCCATATTCCCCATTTTTCACGATTACCAATGGAAACGACCAGGTGGAACGGCTATGCTGTATCACTCCTTGATCCAGCATTTCTGCTATTTGTCGCTTTACCTCCTCCTCGTGTGTAATAGGTACCCTGTAGGGTCGCCTAAAGATGGGAGGATGGTCCTGGGTTTCCAACTTCATTGGCATCAGGTTATTATAACCCAATGGCTCGCCACCCAGTAAGAAGACTCTGAATAATCCCTTAGCCACTCTTCGACGATTTTCCTTTCTTTGTCGGAAAAGGATTTCCAACCAAGGACATGGGACTTGAGGCTTGTCACTCGTTCTTCGAAGTCCTTCTTCAATGCTTGACTTCCTTTCACCGTGACATTCGTTCCAATTTGGGGTGAGCGTCGACTACCCTCCCAATTAGCTCTGCCTCCGTCACTATGCCCACGACGTCTCTTTTTCGCCAAGGTATTCTTCGTCATCCTGATTGATCATCAGTAACCTCCTTCCTCTGTGGGATCCTGCTCGGTAACATTTTTTAAGTTTCCCCGAGCTTCACTGCACATTCATTGCAGCGTAGAGTAGACGTCCCAGGGGAACTATTCCCCGGGTCTCTGACTTCACTCGTCAGAATCACGGCGGCCACCTTTAGTGTTTCGTGCGGGATTGCCTCTACCAGAGTCACCCTCGCACTTTACTGTCTACTCCCTTTACTTGGATGGTTACTGTTTCATTCAGTGACTGTCCTCTTCCGGTGGTCTACCTGGGTTCGTACCTTTGTTTCGTCTTCATGTCCTCCGAAACAATACGCCTATAGTCAAGTCTTGCTGAGCCTCTGGAATTATACAAACACAAAAGAATTCTTCAACCCCCCTTCCCATAGTCAAACTTACTTCTACTCCTCTTACATGAGTGGGCGGGGCAGGTGCAACTGAGAAGTTGGCCACTGTCCAATGAAGGCTCCCGATGTTCTTGTGCATAGCTTATGTCAATGTGACGGAAGCTCCACCATCGCTCAGCGCGGTGGAAGCTTGTTGAGCGACGAGTACTGGTAGGGTGATCAGTCCTAGCCGACGGACTCGCCGCTACTTCCTCTGAAGCTATTCGGGAGGCTTCTCCTTCCAATCCTGTCGAAGGTTTGCTCGATGGCACGCCTCTTCCCAATTTCGCATTTGCTGACAAATCTTGCACTGGCTCCGGCCACTTTCTTCCATTGTTTCCTCTTTGGAGTCTCTGTCTTCATTTGACTTGGTTTGTTTTCTCTTCTGGTTTCTCATGGGGTTGTAGTCACATTCTTGAGTTGTGTTATTTCTCCTGTGACCAGTGTCACAGTTCTTCCTTCTGGGCTCTCCTCTCTTGCTGGACTTGTCTCCGTCGTTCACCTCCACATCCTTGATGTTGTCCTCCTTTGTGGCTGTGGCTGTTCTTTCTTCTGAATCTTGTGAGTTGTAGTCCCAGGATGTGGGAGGATTTTGCAGTTTCTGCAGTCTTCGGCTTCTGTCATGTGGCGTTTCTTCTCTTAGGACCTCTTCATCTCTTAGTCCTAAGCTTGGGTTGTTTACCGAAAACTGGGTTGATTCCATCCAATAGTTCCGAAAGGATGTTCCTTTGATGCAATTACAAGCATACTCCGGCATAACGGTCTTCAACGCGTCCTTAGGTATGCCCACTTTAATATGTCTCCTTGTGGGATTAGCCTGAACCAAGGCATTACCTGCACTTAATTCTTGTGGCAATTGGGTTGACTGTCTCACCTTGTTCCTTCCTGACGGCGTTTGGGCTGGTTCCTGGGTTCTCTTGTGCCCGTTCGCCCATAAACTTCGGCGAACTTCCTTCCAAGGTGTGTCCAAAAGTCGTTTGCTCAGGACCCCTTACTGCCTGTTCACGTTGCAAAGGTAAGCTAGTACTCTTTAATACCTGTACGACGGTTTTTATATTCTGCTGCCGGTCTTCGTCGGTGCGGTGTTTCTCGTCTCTTGTGGTGTGTGCACTTCTGCAAGGATTCTTTGGGATGTCTTCTGGGTTCTCTGGTCTCCACCCAATCCTTTCTTGCCTCGCAAGTTCTTCTGTACGGGAGGAACTAGAGAGATTCTTCGGGGACGAACCCCCGATCTTCGGTTGTCCAAATACTCCCATCGCGGAATAATCATTACAAGGTCTTCCAGTTTCGACCTTCTTCGATTTATTTCCTCCCTTAATTCCTTTATTAACCGAATAATTTTGGCCAAATTTATGCTTTTTAAATTTTCCAAACTTTCTGTACTTATTTCGTTTAAGTTCGTTGTTTCGGAATCACTCATGTCACTTACGCTTTCCTCATTCGTTATTTCTACGCTCTTTACCGACATTGCGAAAGTTATTTGTTTGTTAAAAAAACCTTTAAAACTTTATCACTGTTAACGACCCTTCTTACTGTTCTCAATTATTGTACCGAATTATTGTTATATTTACTTTAGTATAATTACTGTTACAATTATTTCTATAATTGCTGTTACAATTATTTCAAAATCACTGTTCAGTTACTTCTACAATTGCTTTATTGTTACGCAAATTTATTTTAACAAAAAGTTACACTCTTGCGATAAATACCTTGCAATAGAATCCCACTTCTGACACCAAATGACGTACGCGCCCAATCCGTATATTTATTTATGGTATTGAACGCCCGTTCTCTGACTTTTAATTTACTTCACGGGCACCCTTTAAGTTGGGCGTACCCGGTGAGTTTATCTCTTATTTCGTTCAGGATTATTCGGCCTACCCAAGACGGATGGCCCTTTAAATTGATAGGCTAGGTTCCTTCGGCTTTCCACAAGCCTACTTGGAACGTTAATTTTCCCCAGCTAACAAGAGGGGTCTATCACAAGGTATTTAAAACAACACACGCCCTCTTATAAATTTTATTAAATGTTACTTGACACAGTACATGCATTTAATATTTATTCTGAATTACATCTATAAAATTTCAGACAATACAATAATCTTAACGTCAAAGACAAAGTTCACAGTTTGATGAAGTTAAATCGATACATTGATCAACAATGATAATCTAAAGCAAAGATAACAGTTAGCGGAATGAAATAATTTATAGCTCGAGGGGTTTTATTTTTAGTGCAACAAAAAATAACAATAAATGAAGTGGTCGGAATTCGACCCAGATATTCAAAGATAAATTTACAGTACTTACTAAGAGTAGGAGACAACTTTCTCCCACTTGTGCTGCGCACGGACCGTAGATTTACGGCCGCTACAAAGCTGCAAACTCTACAATGTTAACTACCGGGACTTCTTTCTGAACCCAAATGGACGGATTCAGGAAATTAGGGCCCAGACGTACCCTATTTCTTATTTAAGTGGAGCTAAATTTACTTAAGAGACCGTTCACAAAACTCTTGGTCCGTTGGTTAACATTAATTAAGTCACAATCAAATTCTCGGTTAAGGTCGCTAACCTTCAAGTGAATATTCTCAAATTTCCGCGTAAACGAATTTCATGAACTATAAGTTCTTAATTTTTTTACTTTAGTGACAATTGATTCTTTCAGTTTTAAGTTTTCTTACTTTTACGCGCCGATTTCCGCGTAAGCTAATGACAGGGTATACTTTCCGTTTTAAAGTTTATTACGCCACAAGTCTACAGGGTGTTTGTTTAACCACAGTTAACTTCAAGGAGGAACGACTACAACTCACTTATCAATTTTTGAATTTACTTTACAAATTTGAAGGACCCCGCCTTCCAATATTCTGCAAACCTATCAAATCATTTATTTTCCTAAGATCGTCCCTCCAGAAGGCTATTACCCATACAAGAGAGAAAGAAGGCGTCTTCACTTCGTTTCCCAGGATCCTGGGCCCCCTGATTGGAGCTGGACCTGATTTCCGAGTATAGACCCCTCCTTCTTCCCACGAAATACATTTAAAGACCGTTAACAGATTCGAAGCCCAAAGTTTATGACCCCCTTGTGGTTCAACTTTATTGGCGTCTTCGAGTCTGCGTTATATAAGTCACAACCTCATTTGAAAGCGAAACTAACCATGTGTACATCTGGAAACTTTAGTTGTCAACCTCCGCGGCCAAGCGGTTTTGGGTCTCCTCTTTCCCTGAGAACCACTTAAATAAAATGACCGTTTTATTTTTGAAAACATCTTTATCTTATGCCTTTATGAATATTCATAACCCAAAACGCTTGGCTTTTTGCGAACAAAATAAAAATCTTAAAACTAACATTGCATGCCAATTGCATGGTTACGACACTGAGTAAATAAATTTTACAAATATGTAAATAAATAACAGTAAAATAAAAGGAAACCGTATACAAGACAATATACAGATATCAATTAAGTGTGATGACTGGTGCATGGAATAAAATTGCAAATATATTGTTTACCAAATTGCTCAGTGGCAGTGGCGGCTCGTCGGTAGGCACTGCGGAACTGCAGTACCCCTAAATTTTTTATTTACAATTGAAATAATCAACAACAATATAAGGATGAGCTCACTGAATAACTTTTTTAATAACTTTTGAAACTTTTATTCATTGCTCAATGCTCATCCTTTTATTTCAGTAATTATTTCAACCCATTCTTAGAGACAGCACCCCTAGAATTTTTAGTCACGATCCGCCACTGCTCAGTGGCTACTGAGTTTGAAACAATGTTGCAGTTATAGTAAATATAATAGAGGTATCGGCCATGAATCTCTTAATGTTATTTTGGGTGGTTGCATACAAAACTGACTGCTACCAGCCAATTTATACAAATCGTGTGTACGTGTGACCAAAATTTGAACCCAGTGATCTATCTCGGGTTCTGGACATGATAGAAAGACAATTTAAAAATTCTTTATGATGTAATTTGTACCTCTGAAGAAGATTAAAACATTTGCAGAAGGCTGCAGGCTCAATAATGCATAAAAAAATCCATATTTCGTCATTTTTGCTCAAAAAATGCAATTTTTCAGCCCTTTTTCTCCAAATATTTTGTTTTTTATTTGAAATTATATTTTATATTTTTCTTTTCAGGTTGAATTTATAGAATTGATAAATACATGTATTTTGATAACCTTATTCCCAAAAAATACTGCATAGTAGGATGTTAAGACGCAATGACAGTTAAAATTCTTGATGGAGGTCACAGATTTTCAAGCACAGACTCATTCCCCAACGGAAAGCTTCCACTTGGTAAAGATGTCACCCAAAGTGTAATGGCAGAAGAGAACTGGACAACCAGACAAGATGCTGATACGGTTGCACTATATCTGATTGAACACTAGATTTGGTGCAATGTCTATCCAATTTCACGCCCCAGTGTCACCAGCAAGATTCAAGATCTAGTCAAAGAATTTTCGAGGTAAGACTCAAATTTTCAGTCCCTTATAAAATGATTTAAAATATGTCATACTTTTGTAAATTTTGTAGTTGTATTTATTTGTTTGTGACAGTAATCTTATTAACATAATCATGTGATTCAGTGATTTGCAAGTCAAGAATGATCGGTAATAAATTCTGGTTTGACTAGAACTTAATTTATGGTTTATAATTGAAATTTGCATTCACAACATTAAAGTTTTGGTAATTTTGTAGGTGTGATAGATATCCAAAAAAGAAACGTGGTTACAAGTTCTGGAGTGATCTTTCTTCCTTCATTGAAAAACTTCCAAGTTGTTTAACATCTGTGAGGACTCAAATCAGAGAAGAGATTTGGAACACTTGTATCAACTCAAAATGACAGAAGACTATGCTTTCTGTGAAGGCCAGAAAACAGCTAGAATAGGACGATGCGTTGGTTTTAAGGAACGCCTTACCAGTGGCGGCTCGTCGGTAGGCACTGCGGAACTGCAGTACCCCTAAAATTTTTATTTACAATTGAAATAATCAACAACAATATAAGGATGAGCTCACTGAATAACTTTTTTAATAACTTTTGAAACTTTTATTCATTGCTCAATGCTCATCCTTTTATTTCAGTAATTATTTCAACCCATTCTTAGAGACAGCACCCCTAGAATTTTTAGTCACGAGCCGCCACTGCGCCTTACTTCGGCAGACATCAGATACACAAAAGGAGAGGAGTACAGTAAGAGCAAGCAAAAGAAAAGAATCGGTGAGTTTGATCTATATAAATTAAAAAACTTTTGATTAATGGCCACCGAAATCTGGGTGAAATGATTGTGCTACAAATTATAAAATTTTATTTTTGCGTCTTTGGTAAACTATCTTGTATCATAATCATATTGTATTTTATTATCCCCAAAAAAGAAATCAGAAGAGTTTTTTCAAGTTGTTCCATGAAGCTCAGCAGCAATACATGACAGTGATCTCGACCGTCTCTCAAGTCAGGGCAGCCTGGAATCACACGATGAAACAGCTGGTGTCAGTGAACAACAGGAATCCACGACAGAACAGAATAGGAAGAGTCTACCAAACCTCACTCGGCAGTGTGACATGTATACTATATAGTTTAAAATACGAGTATGCTTTGAACACTCGTTGTTCTGTTGACAATACCTTTGAAAAAATTATTTATAATCCATGTAACGTTGCTAATATAGAGTCCAAATCTTGGACGTTACTGTCAATATGAACATCTTGTTAGAATATTAACTTGATATAAAATAAATGTCTTTTAACACGCATTAAGTAAGTGACAGAGCCGGAACAGCAGCTGCATCAGCAGTTTTAGAAGATTATGGAATTATCACTACTACTAAGATGAACGTAATTGATAGGTAACAGTCCAATTATCTTGTACATTAGTATCTGATTCAAATCAAGTATTTCACAAAAAGGCACACGTTTCAAACAAGTGTTGAAATTTAAATATTGTTAGTCAAAACCTATGGAGCTTGCTTAAATAACTTTAAAAATGATTAAATTTGCACTCTGAACTTTGCAGGAACTAGGCATGGGATCAAATACATTTAAAAGTATTTAAATACAAATACTTTAAATTTTGCGAAATACAAATACTTTTACCAATACACATACAAATACAAATACTTTTACAAATACTGTACAAATGCCAGTCACTGTTCAAATAAGAACTGACTAAATTTCACGAAGCAACCTAAATGTAAACTCTGTTCCAGGGTAACCAACAGTCCAACACACAATTATGTACTGTATAATATATATATTGCCAAAGATAAGGGTCTTTTAGATAACCTACAAAGCTAGAATACCTATCAATATTTTTATTTTTAAACGTTCAACAATGAAAGCTAGGACAAAATGTTATAGGAATTTGTATAACTATTTGCAGAAGTATTTTTAAAGTATTCCAAAAGTATTTGGAAGTTTTAAATACTTTTCAAAATATTTCAAATACAAATACACACTTTTGATTGGAAATCTCAAAATACAAATACATATACTCTCCAAAGGTATTTAAAATACCTTCAAATATAAATACAAGAGTATTTGACCCCATCCCTGGCAGGAACAAGCCGAGAAGAGAACGTGAAAAATATCGTAAAGCCATAAGAAAAGAGGAGGATAAATTGTTTGAATTGGTAGGTGCTATTTATGTGGATGGTCGCAAAGATGCAACAATGGTGACAGTTAAATGAATGGCAAATATTACAGAAGAACTGAGCTAGAAGAGCACTACGTAATTGTAGGATAACCTGGTAAGATTTAAAATTTTGATCTTTAGTTTGCATTTTGCAACAGATATTACTCAAAATATTTACTGAAATGAATTTTGGATATAGAAATTGGAAAATAGATATAAATCCTGAAATATCTAAAACATTGTCTCTAAAAATTGGAAAATAGATATAAATCCTGAAATATCTAAAAAATTGGAAAATAGATATAAATCCTGAAATATCTAAAAAATTGGAAAATAGATATAAATCCTGAAATATCTAAAAAATTGGAAAAGATATAAATCCTGAAATATCTAAAAAATTGTCTCTAATTTCTGAATAATATTTCAGGTGATTTCTACCTCTCACATATGACTCCAAGTAATGGCAGGGTCGACTATTGCAACAGAGAGTAACAGGCCCTCAAAGACACTGAATTACAACCAAACTTGCCATGATAGGATCTGATGGGACTAATACAATGACCAGTTCAAATGGTGGAGCTATCACATGCCTGCAAGAACTGCTTGGTAGACCTTTGCAGTGGAGCATTTGCCTACTACACTGTAATGAGCTCCCGCTTCATCACGTCTTTGTTACTCTGGATGGAACAGAGCCCAGACTCATTTTCAGGAAAGATAGGGGTTGAACTTGGTGGAAGTGTATCTCAGTGGGATGTGATTTAATTCAAGCCAATTAGGAATTCAAAATTTCCAGTTATTCCTAACGAAGTACTGGAGGACCTCAACACTGATCAGTATTATGCTTACAGAATCTGTATGGCTGTTATACTTGGCTGTGTTGATCCTGATCTTGAGCTCCTTGAAGTTGGACTGATTTATCATTCAAAGTGGTTGACTCTGGCATGCAGAATCCTCAGATTTTATACATCTCAAAGGAAGCCTTCCAAAGTTATGGTCACACTTGCAGAGTTTTGTATCTTGGTCTATTTTCCAAGTTGGTTCCAGATCAAGAAGGAGTATCGATGCACAGATGGTGCTAAGAACTTTTATGATATGCTCCAATGGATCCTGAAATTCCCTCACAAGAAAGCCAGGGAGATAGCCCTAAAAACCCTCTACTGAAATGCATACTATACCCACCCTGAGACTGTATTAATTGCCATGCTTGCTGATTCAGACCCACAAATCCGCAACATCGCAGTTAACAAGGTACTTTTAGTCAAAGGGAATGAATCAGTTGAAACAGTGATAGACAATGACTTCGAAGGTGGTGACCTGATAATTGATTCAGATGAGGATATTGAAGTCCTTGAGTTACAGCCTGACTTGAGTGTTGTGAGAGATGGTAGTGTCAGGAGATTCATGGTGCCTAAAATCGATAACGAAACTCGAGGGTATCTCAAAATGATAAACTTAAATTCACCCGACATTCATGAGCCCCCTATCAAAGCATCTCTAACCAATGAAGAACTCATGAACATAAGAAAGGAAGCATTGAAACTCAACCAGCCTTGTCATAATCAGGCTGTAGAGAGGCACATTAAACTTGTAACAGAGGCTTCCTCATCTGTGATAGGATTTGAACGTCGTGATGGCATTATTCGACAAAAGATAAAATCAAGAAAACTGACGGAAGTGTTCAATACAAACAATACAATACTCTGAAGCTGTTTAGATGATTATTATTTATTACTTTGTTTAACGAGTGATACTTTAGATTAATCTTAAGTTGATTTCTAATATTTTCAGTAGGAAATTGTACATATTTACCACAAATTGTCTAAAAAATTTGCACAAAAAAAAAAAAGTCTAAAAATTGCAATTTTTGGCCAAAAATACTATAAATATGGATTTTTTTATACATTATTGAGCCTGCAGCCCTCTGCAAATGTCTTAATCTGCTTCAGAGGTAAAAGAATACATCAAGCAGTTTTTAAATTCTATCATGTTCAGAACTGGAGATAGGTCACTGGGTTTAAATTTTGGCAGCGCGCACATACGATTTGTATAAATTGGCCGGTAGCAGTCACAGTTTTGTATGCAACCACCCGAAATCGGCTTTAAAGGTTAATCCTGGAGAAAAAACAACTATCTAGATCCCCTCAACTTTGATCCTGGCACTTTTAATTTTTTCACTTCACCCTATTATTCAAGATCAAGGAGAACTGGATCACACATACTTTGCTATAAACTAATATAATAAAAAAAACTGGATTGGTTGGATTTCAATTTGAAGAAGTTTGTTATGACTGCCAAAAGAGAGAAGTTTTAATTCTAACCATACGAGAAAAAAATATATATAAAAAAGTAATGATCTTAAAATATCGTTACCATCGATTTTCGAAAGAGGAATTGGGGTAATCCTTTAACACAAAAACACTTTTTCATTCGAGTCTTGAAGAGTGAATTCACAGTACCTATGCAAAATAAAGATATAGCAAAACCTAGACTGGTTTATTTTGAATTTATTTACATTCACTGAAGTTTTCAAGAACCATGGAAAACTTCAAGCAAAGGACGGTAAGTTGTTCCGCCATTCTATTCATGACAATACTGAATTTCTTTCTCTTGTGATAGTACTTTGTTCAAACATAGACTGTCAGAAACTTCCGAAAAAAATGTATAGCTCCAACTGTCACCCTCACTTCAAATATAACACTTCATACATTAGATCTTCATACTTACACACTTCCTTTTTATGATCCCTTCCACACGCAGCATTCTTAGGACTTCTTCGCACGCCCGAAGAACTGAGGGTGACGAACTCCTGCAAAATTTATATTACATTTTACCAGCATTTGGGCACCAGTAGCTCAGTGGTTAAGGTTTCGGGTTCCGAGTTCGCTCTCAACTGTTGGTACTGGGTGGTGGGGTTGGCCAGGCTACTCAACCTGTTTCTGCTCTGGCTCGATAACCCTCAGGGCATACTCACCCCAATGTAGTGGGGAAATAGCTTCCTGAATGTTATCTTTTATCGGAATTGTTAATAGCAAAACTAGACATTATACTTGGTATAAAACATGAGGAAAACTTAAGATTTTGAAAACTAAAAATTAACTTCATTGTAATACTAAATGTAAAGCTGTCGAAGACTGGAAAGCAGAACTTAATACCAGTTTTAAATACTCTTTACTTATCAGAAAATATAAAACTCACTGATTTCTTTCGCCAATCCATAAACTCAGAATCTGGTCCGTAGTTATACAAAAGTTCAATGTTTTGTGGAATAGCATTTTCCTGCTTGACGAACAAACACAGATGGCATTCCTCATTCCTTATTATTTTCTTCATAATGCAGTTTGCATCTTTGATACCATCATTGACATACGCCGCTAAAGATTTGTTGAATTCAGCATCAATACTGGAAATGATGTACAATATACTCGGAGACTCGCTTAGGTATACAACCCATTTTAAATTAGAAAGCTGTCAATTTCAAAGTCTGAACAAACACAAAAGTCTACATAAAGTCTATATGATATAGCAAACGCATCACCCTTTTTTTTCCCCAAGAAAAATTCATTTTTCTACTTTAAACATTTTCATTAGAGACAAATCACTACAGTGGTATATGCCCATTTACATATACACATACATGCGCATCTCCGCCTAGGCGAGGTGTCGACTTTTTCACATCCATATAGGCCTATCTAAAAACTAACTAACCAAACCTAATTTACCTTAACCTAACCTTAGCAGTGCTGGATTAAAGTCTTTGTAGGCCCCTACAGGCACTATTATAATCATAGGCCCCCAAGATAGATCTATAGATAAATATTTGCACTGTATACAATGTATAGGTCCCATAATATAATCATAGATCTATAGTATATATATAATACATGACTATGATATTTGAAAGAGTTAGTTTTCTTGTGGATAGATCTATGTCCAGTGATGAAGTGGCCTCTAAAGCAGGGGTCACCAACCTTTTTTTTGTTCACCGCCCACTTTTACGATTTTTTGAAAATTAAAAAAGCTTATTGCCCACCTTAGATCAAAAAGAATAAATCAACATAATCGATAAAATAAATAATGAAATAAATGTTTAATTACCTTTAATGTGAGCCCACTAGTGGGTGCTACCGCCCAGGTTGGTGATCCCTGCTCTAGAGCAAGGCCATTAATAGATACATATCCATCAGATCTCACACATGCATTCACAGATGAATTTTTATTGTTCTCACATATGTACGCAGAAAAGAAATTTGTGGCAGAAATGATGTGAACAAATAGTGGACAATTGAGAATGAGCTTTTGCAAAAAAATAAAATTTGAAGATGTACTCTGTGATTTTGCCAACAAAAAGAGCCGCAAAGTTAATGTTTAATGTACATTTACTGAAGTCATATTATACTTTGTAAAGTAATTCCATTAAAGCAAATTATTAAGTTTGATTTAGCAGTTTCCTTTTCGAGTAAGCAAAGATTTTTTTTTAGGGCCAAAACTTTCTCTTAGGCCCTTGGCACTGTGTCTATTGTACTTATTGGATAATCCGACCCTGAGTTACCTTAGTACCATCGAACCGAGAAGGGAATGATAAGTATTTTGAACGCAATTGCGGACTCGAAGGGTCTTTTCTGTTAAGTCTTTAAATAGTGAGGCATTCCCTAGCCTAACCTAATCCAGTCAGAACCAAACTATTTTTTCTGACAGTAAAAATGTTTCCAGAATTTTTTAACATTACTAAGTACCAATAGTGTTACCTCAGAAAAAATAATTACCTCACTTTAATTGAAACACGCACACACACGATTTAGGTCCACTTTCATCTTTAGATCTGGTGTTGCCCTTTATGACGAGATCGTAAAAGTATCTCTAATGATATGCGAGACAAAATCAAAGTTTCCATTTACACATCTCTCAGAACCTGTTTTGTTTTTGTTTAAATAAAAAACCGAGACGATGACCAGACTGGGAAAAAAATTTCAGCCTTTTTTTTTTAAAAGAAAATACTTCATTATGAAGTGGCTTGCTTCCATTTTATTTCTTACTGCTCTAGAGCAACAATTAATTCTCTAAACGAAAGACAAACGACTTTTTTCAGTATCAAGAAAGGTCTCATCATTAGAGTTAATGACTTATCAGGGATAAGCAAATAAGCAAGTTCATCATCAGGAATTACTGTAGGTCCACTTTAGTCTACATCTGGTGTCACGCTTTATGACGAGCTTTTCTTATTTTAACATACGTTTCTATTAACATTTACACAATATTTAAGTATTAAACAAACATTCATAATTGTTGAGTTTAACACTTCCATCCTTACAAGGTAACTTTGTCCTCCTTCCACTAACCGACAATCCTGCCAAATTCTCTGGGCCATAATAACCTTGTAAATTATATACAACTCCTTACCAATATGTTTCGCGATCATGTTCAAAAAAGTAGATGTAACTAGCTCCTTTCTTTTGCAGTCTCCATTCACCTTCTGCATTAATTCTCTCCCCAATATATTCAGCTACAAAGGATCCAGCAGGAATTTCTTCTTTTGTGAAAACACCCCTTCCTGATAAAATTCACAAATTTTGCTGTTATCCAAAGGCATATTAACTTCATTAATTCAGAAATGAATAAAATATACAGTATATAAGCTAACTTAGGCTATGTTTATACGATACGTTATCTTTGAAAAGATAAAAGTTAAGCGAGCGAGGTTAGTCTTATGGGTTTTTTTTATATCTTTTCTTGCCACATTTACCAAGTTTTAGTTTAGAGTATGGGTACTATAATCTTTCCAGCGCTCAGTAACATTTGCTCTCTCTGATTTCAGTATTACCACAGACTGCTTCCAAAGTTTAAGGATAAAAACAAAGTAAGCCAAAAATTCCTCAAATTTTGTGGTAGAGGCTACAGAACCTAATTAAATTACACTGACCTAAACCTTTGTCAACCTACAGCAGTTACGGCATCTTCAAACAAACACAGATGACCAGCAAATGTGACAACTCCCTTAAAAGTACTATAAATACAAATTAAAATTAACTTTTTATAACGGGAGTTTAGCAACTTTTATTTTAAATGGAAAGGAAGTGGAAATGGAAATGAAAAGGTGAAAGGAAGTGGTGATGTTGGGTGGGGAGGAGAGTAAGGCGGAAACTGGGTACTACGGAGGTAGAATGGGGAGGCAAGATAGGCACTAGTCCAATGATGAAAGTTGAGTGGCACGACCATGTGAAAAAATATACGAGATGCCAATGAGAGATGTTTGCATAAAAAGTTTGAGCGAAAGTAACAATAACTGGTGTATATATACACTATATGGTACCCATCAGAGAGGTACGGAAGAAAAGGATGAGTTCTGGAACATATTGAGTGATGTGGTTAGAAGTGTGGAAAATTTGTGTAGAGTCATTGTGAATAACAACTTAACTGGAAAAGTGAGAAATGGTCACTAACCCACGAGTAACTGGTGAGAATAGTATTCTTGAAATGAACGACAATGGATAAAGACTACTAAAACTGTGTATTGAAAAGAGCGCTTGTTGTCAGAGTGGGATTTCTTAAAATAATCCCAATGATATGGCTAGCTTATTAAAAACTAATATTAACATATTACAGTACAACGTAGATGGTCTCACAAACAAAATCATGCAGCTTAGGGAATTCGTACACAAACAAAACATTCACATAGCACTTATACAAGAAACAAAACTAAAACGCACACACAAAACACCCACCATCCCTGACTTCACGGCGATCCGTCAAGATCGTCATGGGGGTGGACTCATCACTTACATACGTAAAGCATTAGCTACACTGATGCCACTCAAAACATTACAAACACAATACAAGCAGATAACACGATAGAAATACAGGCAGTTAACATTAAAACACACAAAACACACCACCACACTCATCAACATTTACATCCCAACCAGATAGTTCACCTCAGGTGCCAGCCAATTACAATTCAGTTACACAATCTGGCCTCTCTCACTAATGTCATCTTAGGAGGAGACTTCAACGCTAAAGACACTAGTTGGTACCTGCACAACCAAAACAACACCAGAGGCACCAACATAGCCACACAACTAAACAGCATCTTCATTCTTAACAATACAGAAGAACATACACACATACCACATCAAGCAGGATACTCAAACTCCTCCACAGACATAACGTTCTGTTCCCCCTCACTAGCAACACATACACAATGGAGAACAGAAGAACAACTGTCATCAGCCCACCTGCCCATCATAATTACATGTTCTATACTCTGCCCCAACAGCCTTAGGCACACTTACAGAAATTACAAGAAAGCTGATTGGGAACAGTTCAAAATACAGACTGAGGAACAATTCACCACACTAAACAGCACACCCATCATAAACATCAATACAACACAAGATATTTATTTAATCAGATCATCAATAATGCAAACAAATACATACCCAAGGGCAACATTAGGAAATACAACCCAAATTACACTAGAGAAATAGCGCACCTCATAAGGCAACGTAACAACCTCAAACATAACACACAAACACCACACACAGAAGCCATAAAACAGCAGATACAACAGCTCAACACAGAAATAAACAACAAACTTAAAGAAAAACAAACAAACATTTAGGGAATTCATAACAACAATAAACCACTCCACACTCCTCAGATAGATCCAGGCTATACAAGACTATAAACAGCATTACCCACTCTAACAGCGGCATTCACACCTCACATACAGCTATCTGTCGCAGCCAAAATAATATCCTAACATACACAACAAGCTAACATTATAGTTAATCACTACGCAAAGATAAGTCACACAAACAGAGACAACAACCAGAAACACGCAGACAAACAGCCAGACACAAGAAACCCTACAGACTCAACACGATCATTACACCCTTCAATACAGACCAGACCAGACCCCCAAGATCATCAAAAACATTAAGAATTCGAAGGCTACTGGACCAGACAACATATCTAACATACATCTTAAACACTTGGGCCCACAGGGAATACTAGCTCTCACAAACATCAGCACATATATCAACACTATTATTCCTGACATATGGAAACAAGGTAAAATTATTACACTACTCAAACCAAACAAAAATCCAACAGAACCAGCTTCCTATAGACCCATTACTTTACTATGCACACCTTCCAAAGTAAAAGAAAGACTAATCTTACAAATCACCAACCCACACATACCACTATCACCTACTCAACATGGATTCAGACCTCACCACTCAACCATGACATTACTCACTAACCTCACGCAGCACATCATGGATGGCATCAACTCCAGATGACCAGCTCAACATACACTATTAGCAACAATAGACATTAGTAAAACATTTGATGCTATCTCACGCTTCCCTCTCATAAGCAAAATAATCAACACAAACATGCACAATAACACCAAAAGGTGGCTGAGCAACTATCTTTCAGGAAGATACTCATGTCCACATTTAATGGCAAGTCATCCAAAAACAAGCTTTTTCCGAATGGGGTCCCTCAAGGCTCTATTCTCTCACCAACACTGTTCAACTTATACATGCATGACATTCCAACACCCATAGATAACAAGCTTACCTTATTATCATATGCAGATGACATCTAACTAACATCCACCCACAACAACATCGACACCACTACAAATAACCTACGAACATACATAACAGTATACAAGACTAGCTCACACACAATAGACTCAAAGTAGCACCCACAAAATCAACTGTCACCTTGCTAACAAGCAACACAAAAGAACACCAGATAACTCCACAGATTACGCTAAACACCACCAACATTCCACACACTCACAGGACAAAAATACTTGGGGGTCACATACAACACATTCTTTTGTAAACCACATTCAGGACATTAAAAACAAATGTACATCGAGACTTGACACGCTTAGGGTACTAACAGGCACAAACTTTGGACACCAGCAGGAAACAACCTCACTCATATACAAACAATATATTCACTCAGTTATGGACTATGCTAGCCCATGCTGGGCACCCATTATCTCAAACACACACAAACACCTCACAGACAATACAAAACAACAACAACGCACTTCGTATCATTACAGTATGTACTCAAACAACACCAATAGAACACCTGCACAGAGAAACAAAAATACTGAAAGTTAGGGAACATTTAGACATGAAGGGAACACAATTCATAGCAGCAGCGACAACTAACCCACAACACCCTTGCCACTACATGTATAAATTAAAAATAATTAATTAATAATAATTAAGTGGCAGCTCGTGACTAAAAATTCTAGGGGTGCTGTCTCTAAAAATGGGAATGAGCTGCTTTGAACATTTTTTTGTATCATTGATTATGGTATTATATATAGGTATTTATAAGGTAGTTATGAAATAAGTAATTATGGTATGAATGAAATAAGTAATTGTGCACTTACCAGGTACTTCAGGTTCAATTACAAAGTTATTTGAAAATGAAGTCCAAAAATCTATCAAATAAAATGTTAAATATTACTATTATTACTAATCACCGTTAGAAATGGAATTAAATGAATTAATTGTAGTATAAGCAAAGCGAAACGTCAACACATTCACCGAGTTCAACGAACAGATAGGAACTGCGCTCTCTACAGTGCTTCGACTCACTTTCGACTGCGACTCTGCATAGAGAGAGAGGCAGACTCCCTCTCTCTCTCTATGCGTCTATGGCAACAAAGCATTGGAGTTCTTTTCGGGCATCGCGAGCAATTAATGCTGAAATCTGGTGCTGTTAGCGCGCAGTTCCAATGAGAGGTTGAAAATGATTTCATGTTTTTAATCATTCATTATTGAAATAATTACTGGAATAAAAGGATGAGCATTGAGCAATGAATAAAAGTTTCAAAAGTTATTGAAAAAGTTATTCAGTGAGCTCATCCTTATATTGTTCTTGATTATTTCAATTGTAAATAAAAAATTTAGGGGTGCTGCAGTTCCGCAGTGCCTACCGACGAGCCGGTATAATCATGCACCGACAGTCTAGGGTGGATCACTTTTCACTTTTAAAAAAAAATTATAGCTGGTCAAAGTTTTTCCCATGATTTGGTTCAGTGGAAGTACACTGACACCATTTTTACCAAACTCGATTAATATTTAGAGGTCGCGCATCGACCTTGAAGATTTCAATTTTGGAAATTTGGCCAAATTGACAATTTTTTACTGAATAAAGATAAATCATCAAATTACCATATTTTCTGAATCCTCTCAGTGAAAGAAATCCTCTCAGATACTTACCAAGTTGATCGGACAAGTGGTTTAGAAGTTACACTCACCTAGAAATAACATTAAAATTTAAAATACCGTATTTGTCCCCCGTTATGGACGTAATCATAGCATCAGTAGCTGGCGCATCCTAAAATCCCAATTACACACACACACACTATGTCTATGACCAATATTTTTACTAATCACAGTTTGCTTTTTATAGATCAACTGTGTCAATTGATGCTTGTTTGATAAGTCTAGACTTTAGTACAATGGATAAACTGTTAACAACCAGGAGTGGGAAGACTCTGAAAGTTACTTATTCTGGAAAAGAGAAAGCAGCAGCAACAACAGCACCACCTTCTCTAAGGTCAGCCACGGACGTCTTCTTAATTGGTCAGCCATCTTCCTCGATCGGTGATGCCAAATTGCCAACCACCCATCAATCAAGTTCTCCAGTACTTCTTCTATGCCAAGCAGGAAACTACTGACAGGAAGGCCGCCATAAAAGACACGGTGGCCAATGTTCTGGCATTTTGGAACATGGCACGTATAAAGACGATCACGAGGCGTAACTGCGAAAGAAAACTGGAGTTACTGTGGGAAGAGTGGCGCTCGCTGCAGAAGAGCAAGATGAGAGAGTGACGCGGGAAAAGGCAGGGAGAAGTTTTCAGAAAATCTGAACAAGCTCTGGGACATCGGAGCTCCCGATGCTATTGAAGAGATACAGAAAAGTCGACTGCTCTCAGACAACAAACGAAGATATTAAATTTTATGAGAATCAACGGGGCCTGCGCCAGGCAACAATGAGTGGGAATGATAAAGTGTTCGTTGTCAAGAGAAAATGGCAACTCTCAAGACAACAATCTCGTGATGAGTCAGGCACCTCAAAAACGAAATTAGGAACCGAAGCTGAGAGCGACGATGAATCTATAGAAAGCAGATCATCGAGCAACTCCGAATCACAGCTAGAACCACCATACCGACAGCCGATAGAATCAACTGTATCAATCAGCCTTCCTCACCGCATCCTCAATGCACCGGCTGTTATTGAAGTGGCTGATCGTTTCCGGATGTCGAATAATCAGGTGTGTATATATCAGTAATGATCTTTCCTTGACAAAGATATAATAGACGTAACGACGGAAAATTTAGTGATTATTTTGTCACATAAAAACCATACGCATCCTTGGTCAATTTCCTTTCAATTTCGCACATAGGTGGCAAGTGTCGTGGCGGCAGTCCTACGTTCGGCAGATCCGCCCGCAGACCTGGACAAATTCAGTATCTCGAAGGACACGTCTCGCCGTGGAATAGTGGCACATCGTTGTGAAGTGTCGACAGCTGTGCAGAAATCCTTCGTATCTCCGAGGCATGCTGTCGTCCACTGGGACGGTAAAGTAATCAAGGTCAGTTTTGCCCTCACCGTGGACGACAGTGAATTAACATGTTCCAGTGACGACAGTGGATTGGCATGTATGACATACGTTTCAGGATTCTCTTGGATCATTGGAGCACCGCCAGGCGATTCTCATCTCCGGAGCTCCCCAATGCACAGAAGGAAAGTTGCTGGCCGTTCCGACTGTTGCTGATGGCACCGGTCTGTCCCAGGCCCAGGCGACCTTTCGTGCTCTCAAAGACTGGGGATGCGAGAACAACGTGATTGGACTGTGCTTCGACACAACTTCCTCCAATACGGGGAGGGTGCAGGGTGCGGTGGTCCGGCTGGAGAACATGCTTGGTAAACCGCTCTTCCAGCTGGGCTGTCGCCATCACGTTATGGAGCTCATCGTGGGGCAGTGGTCATCACCGCGTTTGGAAGAACCACAGCACCAACTGAACCTTTGTTCCAGTATCTGAGGAGAAGGTGAATTTCAAGTCTAAGGCGCATTTGTTTTCTCCAATGATTTTTTGCCTTCAGAGCAATTGAGATATCAGCGTCCTTCTACTAATGATGTTAATAGCAGTCGAAAAGGGAAACTTCAGTCGTTTTCATGCAATATTTTCATAACTCCCCTTTCAGGTGGGACAAGCTCGACCTCTCGACTTATCGCGAGCTGGAGATCGAGCATTTGGCGGAGGTGACGTGGCTGATGGAGCTCCGAGATGAGGCAGTCAAGTTCCTCGGCACCGCTTCTGGTCTTGTCAGAGAAGACTACCGAGAAGTGGCGGAGATTACACTCCTGGTACTCGGGGCCCAGCCACGTCGTGGCACACACTTCATGCGCCCAGGAGCCTACCATCATGCGAGGTGGATGGTCAAGGTTGGTATTTTGAATTAGAAGTTAAATATTGTATTGCCTTCTGCAAACAGCCATTTGAAGTCCCTACCAGAAAAAAATAAGATAAATAATTTACCATTAAACAAACTTATATGGAGTGGTATCGGTATTTATACATCACAGTGCGTATTCGTTTCAGATCATCTACTACACGAAGCTCCTGATGTTCAGCGGTCAGCTGGAGTTCGACGACGAGCTGGTACAGAAACTTCAGAGAGTGGTACTATTTACTGCACTCCTCTACGCACCTGCCTGGCTGGCGGCTCCTGTCGCAGCTGATGCCCCGCTGAATGACCTTGTGTTGTACCAGCGTCTTCTGCAGTACAGGGCTGTGGATCGCGAGATTGCAGAGGCTTCACTGGCAGTGATCAGGCGGCACTTGTGGTATCTGAGGCCTCAGACCGTCGTTTTCGCCCTCTGCAGTGACAAAGTGGAAGACACTGTGAAGCACGAGATGGCAAAGAAGCTGTGCCGCCTCGCTGTGCCCGAGGACTTCACGTATGACAACGTCTCGGTTGATGACACGACGCGCCTTCCGGACCTGATCGATGAGTCATCGTGGTTCGTGTTCACAGGCCTGCAGGTGTGCGCGTCTACGTGGCTCACTCTGCCGGTGAATAAGTGGGATCAAGATAAGAACTACTGTGATCTGAAGAATGTCATCTCGCATCTGAAAGTTACCAACGACGTGGCAGAGAGAGGGATAAAACTGATAGAAGATTACGCGAACACTGTCACAAAAGACGAGTCACAGCTGCAGGGTCTTCTTCAGCTCGTGGAAAAGAGCCGGAAAGAACTCGGTGACTTCAAGAAGTCGTCACTTGCCAAGATGACGTAGCGCAGAGGGAAAGGGAGTTAGCAGAGAGAGTACATGGCGCACGCCTTAAGATGACGTGTGTTCTAACCACGATTCATACAGTTTTTGAACCTAGTTAGGGGCACCGGAGTAAGTGCCTTTAGTGATATCGGTAAACCGTTTTAATACAAAATACATTTGATCTTTCCTTATTCGTTTTATCTTATCCTAAAAAGCAGACAATGGCAGACAGCATATGGAGGTACGGGGACAAATACGGTATTTTAAATTTTAATGCTATCTCAAGGTGAGTATAACTTCTAAACCACTTGTCCTATCAACTTGGTAAGTATCTGAGAGGATTTCTTTCACTGAGAGGATTCAGAAAATATGGTCATTTGATGATTTATCTTTATTCAGTAAAAATTGTCAATTTGGCCAAATTTCCAAAATTGAAATTTTCAAGGTCGATGCGCGACCCCTAAATATTGATCGATTTTGGTAAAAATGGTGTCAGTGTACTTCCACTGAACCAAATCACGGGAAAAACTTTGACCAGCTATAAGTTTTTAAAAAAAGTGAAACGTGATCCACCCTAAACTGTCCGACACCTCACACCATTAAGGTAACACCAGACACACATTGTAACCAAATACTCCATTCCATACCACGCCCCACAGACATCACACAGTAAACACACACACACACACACACACACACACACACACACACACACACAAAGCATTGACATGACTCGGTCCGAATGCGAAGCCGCCACCCACTGACAGGTCAGAGACCAGCCTGAGCAGATCGGATACCAGCCTGAATAGATCGGATCGAGTTAACTTAGTATGATTCCAGTGTAGACATCACCCCAACTTACAGACATATAAACACAGACTAGACAACTCCACAGACGACACCTGCCACCTGTGCCAGGACACACCACAAACAATTGAACACATTATGACAGACTGTACCGCTCTAACACAACATAGAACGAACACAACACAACACAAGATCACTAGTGCGCTGAACCTCTGGTCCACTCCGGAGGGAGTGATCGAATGCCTTCGTGTCACCGGCTTGCTCGATCAGGGTGGGTTGATCAGCTAACCAACAACAACCACCACCCAAATTTATTTTTTAACCAATTTAATCCAATGAGATGTCAGCCGCATTGGAGTTTTTTTAAAATAAAAAAAATATCAACAGTGTTGATACATTTTTATTTTTTAAAACAAGGTTATGAAAAAATAATTAAATTTGAAAGGTAAAAATATAAAAATTAATGTCAGATTATATAGGGTCTAGCAATTCTATTCACAAAATTTATGAGTAACTGGTACAAGGTATATTTTCTGGCTGCCTATCACATTCATGATACACCTATCCAGAAGGACTTTTAATAGCCTACTGATTTCCCCAAACAAATCAACAAAGTATGAAAATAAAAACCCACTCTAATAGACAGAGTTTATTTCCACGACAGTTTCGACGCCCACTGGCATTCGTGTTTCTGTATCCACCCGAGGAGGATGCCAGTGGGCGTCGAAACTGTCGTGGAAATAAACTCTGTCTATTAGAGTGGGTTTTTATTTTCATATTTTGACCTTCACGTAGAAAAAAGTGAAGTTTTTTTTGCAGAAATCAACAAAGCTTACTTAAAGATATTATGAAGCCTAAGAAAACTTGGATAGTTGGCTACACCACCTTTTTTCTTAATTATAAGTAACCAAAAATGATACATATATTATTTCACAAATTAAAACAAATCTACAGTATTTTTAATAAATTCAACAGTTCAAAAGCTAGGGGCCTGTTTAATAAAAATGAGAAGCTTTTTCATTCCATCCATCCATCCATTCATAATTTAAAAACCTATTTTCCATTCTTCATTGCACATTACTCAGCCCCAGCAGTATGAGCATACAATTCCCTGGAATAACACTCACTGATCTCAGAGATTTGGGATTACCTTTCATAACGAGACTGGAATATCTCTCGTAATAGGGCAGAATCAGGCGAGACAAAATTACCTATTTACTCTTTCTGCTTCTAGTCAATTCTTTACATCTCATTACATTTCAAACACCCAAATGTGCCTGCAAAATTCTCAAAGAGCAGGGTTGGTGGGCACACTGCCCAAGTCCAATATTTATATTTTCTTTTTATGGCAATGAGAGTCCATCACACACAGGGATGCAAGTATATCCTAATTTCCAAAGTTCCCTTCAGTTACCTTCACAGTTTTCATAAGGAAGGCAAGGACGTATTCTAAGCTCTGATTCCTAACATGTTTTGACAAGCCAAACAAATGCAGGACTCTATACGTTACAACATGTCATAAATGAGCCCTTTATTTCTGCTATTTCATTGACATTATTAGAACGATAGTTACTTACCTTTATAATTACTTATAAATTTAATTTCATATTTTTCTTCAATTCTTTCTTTTAATTCAACATCACCTTTTAGTATCTGGTGACATACATCGATGGGTGACACTCTCATAGTGCTAGTGTCCCCGAGCAACTGATATACTGTAATAAAACAAATGGAATGGTTACCCTTGGCCCCTCCCCTCCTTCCTGCAAAAAATAAAAAATTAAATGAAAATAGTTTCACTTTTCTCAAAACTTGCCCAAACAGACACCAACTTAGGAAAATGCAAATATATGAACACAACAACAACAACAACTATCAACAGCCAAATGATTGAGGCCCTACAACTTGCCTTCACTTGGAAAAAGTTTAAATGTCTTTTATAAACTTTCAAGCTTAAATGGTATACTGTATTTTTTTTTTAATACAATCCCAATACCCTCAAATCTCAACAGTTTAAGAATCCAAACTCTGTGGACATTAAAAATATTCAGTAAAATGCCATACCAACCAAAGAAATGTGGTAAATTTAGGTCAACTCTCTCAACTACATGTCTTAGCTTTTAATCAGTTTTATTCTTCTATTTATGAATAATAAGACAGGATTTTCAATAATAATGGGGTTGGAGGAGGAAAATTCCAACCCCCTATTGCCAGTCCCTCCTCATGAAAGCTAAAATGAGCTCTTGTCCCCTCCTCTCAAAAGTTTCTAATGCGAGGTTTAACATCATTGGTAAAAGTCCAGAATCAAAACAGTTCAGAAACCAAGTCCAAAATTACTGACAACCCAACTTAACATAATTATCACTAAGCTAATATAAACTCTCTGAACTGCACCTGTATTCTAGAACTTTGCCATATCATTTGTAAACCTTTGAAACTTGTTATAGTTTAAACAGTATAGGAGTTCCCTACATCTTTTCAATCAAGTGGAGCAATATAAAGTACTGTATTCTTTTTATTTCATTAATTTCATTTATTTCATTAACGAGCATACATTCAACAGACAATTTACTAGGGATGTACTGATATGTCGGTATCAGTGATATCGGTAGATTTTTAAAAATATCGGTATCGGCCGATATTTCAAAAGTACTATTTTCCCAAAATTATGAATAAAAGAGTATTTAGAGGATGAAATTCCCAATATTTTATTGTTTTATCACTTCATATAACTCGTTATTTTT
Organism: Bathynomus jamesi; assembly: GCA_023014485.1. Taxonomy (NCBI): domain Eukaryota; kingdom Metazoa; phylum Arthropoda; class Malacostraca; order Isopoda; family Cirolanidae; genus Bathynomus; species Bathynomus jamesi. The sequence continues at coordinate 2,152,361 of JAJOZX010000076.1, forward strand.
TTCACAAGGGTTATGTTCTCGTGTAAAAATAGCAGCTGCTCTGTATGTTCAGGAGAGAGCTGATTTCTAGCAGCACTGGCAATGTTTCCTCCAATACTGAACATGCGTTCGCTTGCAACTGTTGTTGATGGTGCTCCCAAATATCTCTGAGCTAAGTTCCCCAAAAAACACATTTACTAAGCCCAACATAGGCCCACAGTCTAATTGTATAACAAACAAAACTATGACATCTAATGCAGTGTTGCCATCTTTAATGAAAAGGATTATTGCTTTGTTGCCAAATTTTCAACACAGAAAATAAATTATGAAGGTTACAAAAATATGACAAACTAATAAACCCTAGCTGGATATCGGTATCGGCCGATACTACTTTTAATTATCAGCCGATACTGTTTTTAAATATCGGTATCAGTTATCGGCCGATACTGTTTTTAATTGTCGGTATCAGTTATCGGCTAAAAAGCGATATCGGTACATCCCTACTAATTACACAAAAAAAAATTATTCTGCAAACACTAAATAAAAAATTTTGCATTTCTAAAATGCTGACGAATTATGTAGTGGTATCAGAAGATAGCAAAAAATAAATTCTAAACATTCAGTTGTACTTTTCATAAAATTAAAGATAAAAACAAGAGATTCCTTCTATTATTTTTTGAGAAAAAATACACACAATTTCCATAAGATAAATAGCTACATAATTAAAAAAATTAAGCAATTAAGAAATAGCTTTGCCCTGTCAATCCTTTTTCAAAGTATTTTATCCTACATAAATATACTAAATTTTTCCTATTCATTAATTATCCACCTACCTTCCAACATCAACCTACTGTACAATAACACCCTTAATTAAGAAAAGGTAAGGCGCGAGCTATCAGTTTTTCTTACCAGCAATAAATAGCCTACCATAAAAGCGATTTTTCAAATCTAATATACTTCCATCTTTGAGAGATAAATATGTAAAATCTTAAAAAAATTCAAGGTTTTTCCATGAATACTTTTTGTAGAGATTGTGATAAAAAATGGATACTAAAATGTTGGGGACTGGGGGGGGCATGAGGCTGTACAGAGTACGCTATGGATAGATAAAATTATGAGCAATTGGCATGTTTGGGGTAGGGTAGGCAAAATATTTCTTTATAAAGTGAATTTTGAATTTGCCCACATTGTACACCCCAATCATCCACAATTTTACCAACCCATACCAAACCCTCCACTGCCCCTTGTCCCACACTATAGTATGTACACCATAAAATATGCCCAATATCATATCACTGAAACTAGCTACCCATTACTTTTCGTAATACTGTATTTGTTTATAAGCTAAACTTATAATGTTATAATGTTTCAGCCCAACAAAGACCCTAGGATCCACTCATGGCTGGTCTACCTAACTGATAAAGTAGTCTAGGACTAGGCCTATATGAAAAAGAACATTATTCCTATTGAACATCTAAAATGGGATTTGCCAATAAAAAATGCTATTGAGATGTGGTCTAGATTCAAAGAAATTTTAGGATATACAATGTAGATGTAGTCCTTTCAGAATTATTATGAAGAACAAGATTAGGAAACCTTTGTAGTGAAATAAGGAAATAGCTAGAATGATTAAAGACAAGAAAAGAGCATTCACAGAATATAAGCAGCCCCGTGGACTCGGATAATTATAAGAAATTAAGAAATAAGTTAAATAGTTTGATTAGGAGTAGCAAAAGGCATAGTGAAATAAATCTTGCTAGAAACAGCAATAACTATAAAAAAATTCTTTAGTTGCTATAAATACAATAAAAAACAGGATATTGTTGATATTTTTAATAATTATTTTAGCTCTGTTTTAACCAGAGGTGGGTAAAGTACTTTCATTTGTTGCTTAAGTTAAAGTACATGTAATCTTTAAAAAATTTACGTACTCAAGTTAAAGTAAAAGTACATGTTATCAAAAAGTTGAAGTACAAAAGTGAGTGTTTTATAATGTAGCTACTTAAATATTGAAAAGTAAGAAGCACTTTTTCAAAAATGAAATAAAATACACTACAAATATATAACAATATAAAATAATCATCATTATGGCAAACAGACTTCATTAGGATACAGAATTAGGATTATTATAAGTAGGAATTATTATATTAAGAACTATGATTTATTATCTAATAATATATTATAAGTATTAGGGATGTACCGATATCGCTTTTTAGCCGATAACCGATGCCGATATCAGCTAGTTTATTAGTTTGTCATATTTTTGTAATATTCATAATTTATTTTCTGTGTTGAAAATTTGGCAACAAAACAATAATCCTTTTCATTAAAGATAGCAACACTACATTAGATGTCATAGTTTTGTTTGTTATACAATTAGACTGTGGGCCTATGTTGGGCTTAGTAAATGTGTTTTTTGGGGAACTTAGTTCAGAGATATTTGGGAGCACCATCAACAACAGTTGCGAGCGAACGCATGTTCAGTATTGGAGGAAACATTGCCAGTGCTGCTAGAAATTGGCTCTCTCCTAAGCATACTGAGCAGCTGCTATTTTTACATGAGAACTTAACCCTTGTGAAAAAATAACGAGTTATGTGAAGTGATAAAACAATAAAATATTGAAAATTTCATCCTCTAAATCAGTGCTCTTCAACCTGGGCGGTACCGCCCACTAGTGGCTCAAGGATCTCATTAATCTAAAGGTAATTGCAATTAATTTTATTGTTTTATGCAGGGTATATAACTTTTAGTTTGAGTTTTTGCATTTTTGATTTTGGTGGGCGATACGGAGATTCAAAAGTTACAAAAGTGGGCAGTAAGCATAAAAAGGTTGAAGAGCACTGCTCTAAATAAGTAGTCTTTTATTCATAATTTTGGAAAAATCGTACTTTTGAAATATCGGCTGATATCGATAATTTTAAAAATCTACCGATATCACCGATACCAATATATCGGTGCAAAAAACTTCACTTTTCTACGTGAAGGTCAAAATATGATAAAAACCCACTCTAATCGAGTTTATTTCCACAACAGTTTTGATGCCCACTGGCATCCTCTTCAGGTGGATGCCAGTGGGCATCGAAACTGTTGTGGAAATAAACTCTGTCCATTAGAGTGGGTTTTTATTATCAGATATATCGGTACATCCCTAATGAGGATAATTATGTCGCAAATGACATGGCCTGAAGTTGAAATAAAAAATACATTTTCTAGTGTATTTTGGTGTGCTCTGTTCAAATATAACCTTCATTTCTTGTTCAAATGAACAGAACTTTTATACTGTTTGGGCCATACAATGTCAACTGTATTTCTGTTCATTTGCACAAGAAATGAAGGTCATATTCGAACAAAGCACACCAAAATACACTTCAAAAATGTATTTTTGACTACATTTTATACAATAAAACATAACCTAACATGTTCAATTTAGGGTGTCCCATTTTTCACTTTTTTTAAAAATGTCAATGTCCATACTTTTTTCTTGTTAGAACTGGCCCACTGAATACAACCATATCAAAAGAAAATCTTTTTTTGAATTTTAGGGGTCCCCCACCCCCCTCAAAATATTTTGCGCTCTCGGAATGCAAAAATTGGTGTTTTGGGGGAGTACATTTGACACTGAGGAGCCAATTATTTATACAACACCTACATATTTGGTACAAAATGATAGCTACATTCATGCACCTAACATTAAGATCCATCAAAAGTGTTTAATAAATGAATAAGTACTTATAATTAATATTCTTTCATTATAGTAGGTCAAAATTAAGGGTAAATATTTTTAGGTAGGCTTCCTATGTTTATTTACTTTATATTTCCAATAAATTATTATTTATTATATATTTTTATTTATGTAGTTTTATGCACTATTGGTAATAATTTAGGTAATATATATTAAATTTATATTTTTCAGTTTTATGAAAAAATATTTGCGGAGATAACATAGTACTGTTATGATACTGCCCTCTCGTGGCATTTCTGCTCAACACACAGTGTTTGTGTTGTCAGTTGTCCTGTAGAAGTGCTGTGTGTTTGTAGGCTCACAACAGTACTTTAGATATGGCTAGTAGTAAGCCAGTGCTCAGAAAAGATATAACAACTTATGATTCAATATTAGGTAAACTCAAAGATGATATACATACTGAAGAAGGCTGCATGCTTCCAACAAATGGTGATGTCACAAGATATTTTTTCTTTTTGAGAAGACAACAAATCAATCAGAGAAATGTCTCAAAGGAGGAAAATATAAAAATTGTTTTACGAAAAGTTAGATGTATTTGGAATAAGGCAGGCATTCCCTCAAAAGACATCGCTAAACATAAATCACCAAGAATGATGATACTTGATTTAATAAATAAACATGATAACTTGATTAAACATAGAAATAGAAAAAAATATGAGTGCGAAAAGCAAAATTTCTTGGATCATATGAATAAATTATTTGACATTTCGACCCAAAATGCTGTTGAAGAAATTCGAAAGGATTCAATAAAATCTACAGGTCAGAAAACTGAAGATATCGCATTTTTAGAAGATCAGCGGGGTGAGAGGAAATACTGTTTGGGTCCAATTGACAAAGGATACGTTGCAAAAGTGTTCAGAAAACAGGCCAGGATTCGTGAAGAGAAAAATCAACAATGAAAGAAGAACACCACCAATCTTTAGGAAAAAAAGGTAAGGGTGAAGAGCGCGAAGATACATTTGACAATGATTCAGGAGATGACACGGCAGATGAAGACTTTTCTCCCAAGCCAGGTCCATCAAAGAAGGCTGTAAACGTGTTTAAGTCAAACCTAATATCAAATACAGCAGATCGCCTAGGCCTTTCATTACGACAACGCAGTGGCTTTGCTTCAGTAGTTGCAGCAGAGTATGGGAAAAATATTGCAGAAATGAGTATTTCAAAAAGTACGGCAGGTCGAGCAGCTAAAACAACAAGGTAAAGAAAGGCAGAATCCATCAGAGAGGAATTTATTGCTCCTGAATATATTTGATTCACTGGGACAGCAAAATGATTGGTGATCTATCAAATGAGAAAGAGGAGAGATTGGCGATTCTTGTTACTGGAGGTAGGGATGTAGAAAAGTTACTCTCCGTGCCAAAAATCGAAAATACAACAGGACTGACACAAGCATCAGCAGTTGTAGAGTCTATGTTTAGCTGGCAATTGGAGAATAATGTGTATGGCATGGTTTCTGATACCACTGTTTCCAATTCTGGCTGGGTAAAAGGAGCTTGCATAAAAGTAGAAAACCTACTCAGGAAAAAATTGTTTTGGATGGCCTGCCGTTATCACATGGCTGAGAGAATTTTATCGGCTATCTATTTGAAAATATTTGATAAGACAACTTCTCCAGTAAATGAAGATTTCAAGAAATTCAAAGAAAACGATTGAAAGAATATTGACACCAAACAACCTCGTAAGCATCTTGAAATAAAAGATTGATATCTGCGGAATTTAAAAGAGGAAAACATCAAATACAGTATATGAAAGATGTCCTTAACAATAAAAGGAGTCTTCCCTAAGATGACTATAGGGAAGTTGCTGAAACAATACTTCTGATTCTTGACGTAGTCCCTAAACGAGGAACGCACTGGATGAAGCCTGGGGCATTTCATCACGCAAGATGGTTATGACCTCTGAACAAGGTGACTCGGACACAAGTCCAGATTATCAAATGAACAAAAATTTCCTGTGGGAAAGTATGTTACATGTATTCATGATGGTAGAAAATATCTAGGAATTATTTTAGATTATTCAGAAGAATTCCAAGATTATAAAATCAAGTTTCTAACTACTATTTCCAACAAAAACAATAGATACTATTTCCCAACTAATAAAGAAGATGTTTGTTGGGTAGAAGCTAAAAACATCCTTCATGAAATGTCAACTCCTAATATTCAATCTGGCACCAGAGTTGTGTATATCTTTGAAATACATGATACTGAGAATTAGGCTAGGTACCAAAAACGTTTCAGATTTAATATATTGTATAGCAATTATTTTTATTCAAGTAATGTCTTAATTTGTTCAATAAAACATAACTATACTAGCAGTATTTTTTTTGCCTTTGAAGATCGACAAAGTTGAGAGAGTTGTTATTATTATTGAGTTTTAGGAAAACAGTAATAAGTTTATTTTATAGCTATACTTAATCCACTTGTAAGTCAAGGAAAACATCTTATAAGAGAGCTTGCTAAGTAAAGCAGGCATAATGGTGTAAGTTCAAATTCCAGCAAATAGAATGTGTTTTTAACCTCCACCACCATCTAATGAAGGGGAAAAATACACATTGTCATTGACTAAGTCATATAGAAGAGTAATTGAGGTACAAAATGACAAAAAAAAATCTTGAATATCTGTATCATACGGGGTGGGACCCCCCCAAAAATATTCAAACTGATATAACTTTTTAATTATTTAAATACATTTTATTACTTAGTCAATTATTCTTTAGGATTTGAGCTTTCAAAGTGTTTTTAAATTTTTTTCCTAGCTCAATCAAGGACTGAGTTATAGACTTAAAAATTAAGTGGCCAGCCCCCACCACCAAAATTGGGGGGGCCCAAAACTTTTGAACCGTTACTCTGGAACTCAAAATTTCATGTTTTTCAGTATAAACAACCCTGTATAGCAATTTTAAGCAAAATCTAAGTGTGTGTGGTTTCAGGCAATGCCTGAATTGTTCCTGGAATGACCCAATAACAAAAAATGGACACCATCACGAATGACATTGTGCACATTGTAGTTTAAGTTATGCAGTCTATTTCGGTAACTCTGTAAACAGTTTTGTTTATTGTCTGAGTAAAATTAATGATTGCAAAATTTTATTACAAAATGTAACTTACGACTTGGATATAATCTTGATAGGCCCAATTGGCTTCATGGTTTCCAAATTTAATGTAATGGTGTCAGCAGTATATATATACAGTATATGGTTAGTAAATTTGGCTTAAGGTTAAGCAAACTAACAATAGGCAACACCTGGCCTAACTTAAACCTTATATACAGCCAGCCCCAGCAAGAGCCCTGAACTGGACTAACCGTAGGACTTGTTAAGAAACTGTGATATAGCCAGGAATTCTAAGCTGGGGAGGGCCAGACAATTGAATATACAGTAGATCCCACCATATCCGCAAGATTATGTTCCAGAAGACCTCACGGATATGAAAATAACATATGGGGAAAATGGGGTTTGGTTCCAACCTGACCTAAAATACCCTTTTTTTTTTAATTAAACCTAAATAAAGAAATATATACAATGAATTAAAGTGGTATTAATTAATGAAAATTAGAATGGAAAAAGATAATGTTGCAGAAGGTTTCCATCCTGCTGAATTCCAATCTGTATGGTCTTACTGGGAAACTGTTGACACCATTATATGGAACAATACCAGTGATGTGGAGAATTTGGCAGATGTTATGACAGATAGGTAGTGAAGAGGAGATACATGAGGAGACAAGAAAATAACACCCAAAATTAAGGGAAAATAACTTTAATAATTGACCAAATCCAAGGACACACCACATTCAAATGCATGAAGTAAACACTAAACATGTATGGTTCATTCAACAGAGCAAGCCATTATGTTACAATTAATATTGTACAGTAAGTACTCTGTGCTCTAATAAACTTTAAATTAGCTATGTTGGTACATCTAGTTAAACCAGTGTATAGTTTAATTTGCAAAAACCATGTCTATTTCTAGCTACAGCATTTTTTCTTTATTCTTTTTGCCATTCTTGCTGTATATTTGTGTTCAAGTTTGTGGCTACAACAAATTTTATGCACATTTTAAATGGTCACAGATATAGTTAGATCTTCTGTAGGCCTACTAACAAAATAGTGCAGCTTATTGGTATGCAAGATTTATTAAACAGGCACTTAAATATAATATACTAAGAGAGAGAGTGTGTGGGGTGGGGGTGGGGGATAAATTTCATAATTAAACATATGAAGTGAATGAATGATGCAATCCACAAGGAAAAGGAAAAATGATTCCCTGACTAGGTGTACGTGTACAGGGTGGGCGGAAAGTAGCTCCGTAATTTAAATTACATATAAATTATGTATAAATTGTGATTCTATTGTTATATTGTTATGGTGTGTTCTCTAAAGTGGTACAATTGTAACGGTAATCTTTTTTTCTCTAAAGTGTTCTCTTTGTGTTCTCTAAAGTGGTACAATTGTAACGTTCATTTTTTTTTTTCATTTCAGATTGAAGGGTAACATGGCTGAGCGTTTAACACTGCAGGAGCGTGCCCAGTTGGCGGCACGGTACGAAGTTTGGCAATCTGTCGTTCGAGTTCAAAGATGGTGGCGGGCCATTCACGGACCACGTGCCCAAGTGGACCCGAAAACAATCAAGAACTGCCACTCGAAGCTCATGACCACGGGGTCTGTGGCAGATGTTCGAAGATGTGGTCGCCCTTCGACATCCAGGGCCCAGGAGACGGTGCAGGCAGTTCAGGAAATGTTCGCACGAAGTCCACGAAAGTCAACTCGCCAGGCAGCTCGGGAAAGTGGACTCTCCCGCTACTCAGTGCGAACTGTGCTGAAGAAGGAGCTGAACTGGCGTGCGTGGAAGCCGCATTACTGCCAATCTCTCTCGGACGAGGACTGCGACATTCGCATGGAGTTCGGGGAAATCATGCTGGCTTGGCATGAAGACTGGCCCCATCTCTTCCGCAACATCCTCTGGAGCGACGAGGCGGTGTTCCACGTCGGAGGCTTTGTCAACCGCCACAATTGCCACTACTGGGCAGGAGAGGATCCCATGGTTACCGCTGAAAAACGGCAGAATCGGTTCAGTGTAACGGTGTGGTGTGGTATGACCTCAGATCAGGTTGTGGGCCCGTTCCTTCTGCGCAACACCATGAATGCTGAGCGGTACCTTGCTATGTTGCGAAACGAGGTCTGGCCGCTTGTCAGCACATGGGAGAACATCGACGATCTGATATTTATGCAAGATGGCGCCCCTCCGCACTTCGCTCTTGTTGTCCGTGAGTGGCTGGATGCCCACTTCCCTGGGCGTTGGATGGGTCGTCGTGGTCCACATCAATGGCCAGCCAGGAGCCCCGACTTGACACCGTGCGACTTCTTTCTTTGGGGGTGGGTAAAGGAAGAAGTCTACCGCACCAAACCGAGGACATTGGAAGAACTGGAGGACCGAATTCGGGAAGTCATGTCCTCCATCCCGCCGGAGTTCCTGCTAAAGTCAGTGGACGCCATTCCTGGGCGGCTCCAGAAGCTGGTGGAAAGAGTTGGAGCCCACATTGAATTTTAGAGAAAACCTACCATGTATGCCTACCTTTTCATATTATTTCTTCTGAAATAAATGGATAATATACGTATTTTTTTACCAATCCAAAATAGGGAGCTACTTTCCGCCCACCCTGTACATAATAATTTTTGGTCTGTGAAGGTGTATTATGGTAGAGCACAGTCATATTCGGTAAATGTACAGTATTACACCCATCTCCCTTTCGAGGTGAAATTTATGTTTTTCCTATGGTTTTTGATGTGTTTTGAACTAATCTGACCTTCAAAACCGTCGGAAATGACTCGTTTTTGAGATAACCCCCCTCCCCCTAGCCGGCAATCGAAAACGAGTCATTTCCGACGGTTTTGAAGGTCAGATTCGTTTAAAACACATCAAAAACCATAGCAAAAACATAAATTTCACCTTCAAAATTGACCTAACCTAACCTATCCTAACCTAACCTATCCTAAATCACTTATAGTCTTGTAGGCAGCCCAGGAATCACTGTAAATCACAGAGCCAGGCCTAATGTACTTCTGAATGAGTGGAATGAGTCGGTACGAAAGTAATTCAAATTCGAAATGGATGGAGCGCAGTGATTGGGCAGACATGTAACGAACACACAAACGAACGTACGAACACACAAACGAGCGTACGATCACACACTAGATACACCAAAAAAATGCTTATATCTCGAAAACGAAGCATTTGCGACGGAAACGCTATAGAAGGAAAGTGTCTTAGAATTAAAAAATCTACTTAATGAACATATAACAATTGCTGGACGTTAGACGGGTGTAATAGTAGAATAATACCTCATATTCCAAACTGAGAAATTTGGAAGAAATTTTCCAAATCTGATGGATTACCTTTAAGCTAAAAGTTAGTTTCAGTCTGGCATTATCACTTTTTAGATCCTATAGAATCACTATCAATATTTTGAAGTTATGTCTCTCCTCTCTTTAGAATCTGAGAATCACTTCTTCCAAACTTCTCATACTGGGTGATATTCGTTGTATGCTACATGGGAAATTATGAATGTAAGAAACATAAGAAATTTTTATAGTGGGCACACTAGGGGCCACTTCGGCCCATCGAGGTGGCTCCACTATGTAAAAACTGCCTGTACATTGGCAATAACCAATTTTTACAAAACTAATTAGGTATCAATTTAAAACTAATTAATTATCAATTTAAAACTAAAGATAGAATCTCTGGATCCATAGGATCAAAGTCATAATAGGCTGCTATCCACAAATATGTTACACACTATATCTATTTATAACTGACATGCAAATATATCAGATCCAAAGAATCCAGTCAATTTCATTATGGTACCCATCAATACCAGTACCGTGCCAACCAAAAATAAGTCACGGTCCATATCAATTGCGGACCAAGTCACAATTTACATCCATATACATTACAATATAGTATATACTTAGGAGGAAAAGTGTAGGTGTGGCTGTAAAGACTGTACAGTAATGTAGAAATGTGTGTGCACCCATTTTGGGTCTCCCATTTAAAGATGTTTGTGGGGCAAGTGAAGATCATGAGTTTTTCAATACCTCACAGTACTATGAGGGGCACCGCTCGGCAGAGGACTCTCTTTAAATAGGGTGTGTAAGGACAGAGATTATCCCCTAACCCAAGATGCTGCCTCCCTATATCCCACAACACCTGTGTTGAGCTGTGGGATCTATCACCCAAATGCACATAATATATATGAAATAAACTAGTACCATTCATGCAATAAAAATGGGCTTAAACACTATCACCAGATGTCCCTTGCAGACATCAAACTATCCAACCTTCTTTTGAAAGAATCAAGTGTATCTGAAGTCACCACTTCTTCTGTCAGACTGTTCCAAAACTTAATTACTCTGTTTGTAAAACTATGTTTTCTTAAATTTGTTCTACATCTTGGCTTAAATAATGGTATAAAATCTGAGACAGAATAATCACAGTACCGTCTTTTCTTCGTTTTAGGCACAACGTAACTTTTTCTACAACGCCACAGTTTCTGGTCTTGACGATACGTACATTCCGTGTTACAATGTGGACACTTCACTACTGTCGGTAGAACACCGTGAGCACGCAGAAACTCAACACTTTTTTCTAAATTTTCATAGAAAGCGACAATACAGCGGTAATAATCGAACGAACACATGTCACACGAAGCCATTCTGGTAGCAAACTAATTCAAATTCGAAATGGATGGAGCGCAGTGATTGGGTAGACATGTGACGGCAACACAAACGAACACACAAACGAACGTACGAACACACACTAGATACACACCAAAAAAACATTTATATCTCGAAAACGAAGCATTTGCGACGGAAACGCTATAGAAGAAAAGTGTCTTAGAATTAAAAAATCTACCTAATGAATATATAATAATTGCTGGACGTTAGACGGGTGTAATACTATAATAATACCTAAATAATTTCATACTATGACCTCTAGTCTGGTTATTATGATCTTTAATGAAAAGAGACTCAAAATCTATCTTATCCAACCCTTTTATCATTTTATACACCTCTATCATATCACCCCTTAACCTCCTCCTTTTTAATGAGAACATGTTTAGATACGCCAGTCTTTCCTTATATGTCAATTGTCTTAGAGATGGGATCATTCTTGTTGCTCGTTTCTGTACTTTTTCCAGTTTTTCAATATCTTGTATCAAATAGGGATTATTAAATTGAATGCAGTATTCGAGGAGGGGTCTCACATATGAAATGTATAGTTGCTTTATAATATTGGGTGATTTGTATTCAATGTGTGTCTGCATGAGATTGAGTCTAGCATTTGCTTTATTTCTGATTACCATTCTGGATTACCATTCTGGATTTTTTGGCCTAATATGCATAACCTTGCACTTATCAACATTAAATTTCATCTCCCACTTATCTGCCCAGGCTGTTACTCTGTCTAAGTCTTTTTGTATTGTCATTACTCCTGCTACTGACTTAACATTATGGCCTAATTTTGTATCATCAGCAAATTTTGAGGTTTTACATGATAGGCCCTTCTCTAGATCATTTATATAGACAACATATGTGATCAGTCTTTCCTTGTGAACAGACGTGTTTTATCGAGTGTCCAGTGTTATCAATTGAATAAGGGGTTTTCGTTGAAGTGTTTTAAAAAAAAAGTGTTCCGTGCATTCTTAACTAAATTACTTCGTGCTACTAATCATTCATTAACGAATATATTTCATTTATTGACGTTATTCAGTACTATATTATTTGATCAAACCAAGGCTACTGCACGTGGCTTGCCTTGTTTGTTTTTCAAATCAATCAGAAAACGTGGAGTCATAAGGTTCATTTTTCCGTGCTTCGAGAGGTCAGGTAGTGTGGGGTCACAAACCGTGTGAAAAAAAGGAAACAAGTCGGGTCGAATCGCGGACAGATAAGTTTTATAAATACTCTTCTTTTACAGATCTTTTGTCGGTAGCTTAATTCTATATTAATTTAGTATAAATTTGTGTTACAAGACCCTGTTTCTGCGTTTCAAGAACGCGGTAGACCTACGTTGTAATTTATTAATTTCCAAACGCTCGTTTTTTTGTTTTTGTTTTTTTGTTGCTCAACTAATTAAAAGCATGGCACCCCCGTCAAGTACTTGCAGTCGCTGTGAAGGGAAATTTGCTGCTTACGCGATCACAATGCCTAATAATAATGAACAGTTAGTTTGCAGGTGGTGCTCAAGCATGGAAGTGCTGAGGAGCAGGTTAGAACGTGAGAGGGAGGCCAGGGTGAGACTTGAAGAAAGCGTGGTGCTCCTGACGGCAAAATTAGAATCCCTTGAGACTCCAGTTACGACCCATCTTGCCTCAGTTTCTACTAATAGTATAAATAGTACTAATAGCCCTCTCTCTTCCCCTAGTTCCCAACCCTTCGTTCGAGTGCGAAATGGAGCCCCATTCAGAAAAGCGAAGGCCTGTCTACCAGTAATAACAAGCAATAAGTTTTCTGTTTTAGGTTTCGAAGATGCTGATGAACCGGAAATACGACTCGTTGGCGATTCCATTGTTCGAGGGCAGCTCGAGGAATTCTGTGGGAGAAACCCTCGTCGTAGGCGCCGTTACTGCTACCCTGGTGCAAGGGTGGAGGATATAACTAATAGTGTTGACCATTTTACAGAGGGTACCACCGAGGACACAACGTATGTTATTCATGTCGGTACTAATAACGTTTTAAATTCTAGATCGGAAGAACTGCTGGCTAGGTACAGGGACTTATTAGAGCGACTAAAGGAGAAAACTAATAAGGTTGTTTTAACAGGTATACTTCCTCAAATTATCCAACGAAGCGATTTCTACAGCAAGGCGACCTATATTAACAATAACCTAAAGTCTCTTTGCCAACAGGAAGGAGTGCATTTTGCAAATTTTTGGAATTTTTTCTACGGCAGGAAGGACTTGTTCCTCGAAGATGGACTTCATTTTAATGACGTTGGAGCTGCGCGTTTAGGAAGACTATTTCATAATACTGTCTCCTCTTTTCAGGCTGCGCAACCCGAACGGTCCCAGCGTAAATTCCACAAATTTCCCCTGCGCTCGCGAAGGTGTCGCAATTACAAACAATTTGAAGGTTCTATCCTTAAATGCTCGTAGCCTACGAAATAAAAGAAACGAATTTTTTTCTTTAATTGCTTGTAAAGACTATGATTTAATTGCGATAAATGAATCGTGGCTTAGCACTGAAACACGTGACTTTGTAGAGGAGTACCAAATTAAAGGTTATAGACTTTTTGTTAAAAACAGAATAGGTAGGCGAGGAGGAGGTGTTATGTTGTATATCAAAGATAATATTGCGAACGTTATAGAAGTAAAGCACTCAATTCCAGAACCGATAGATTCGACTATAGCAGAACTTAAATTGAACGATTTCAAACTTGTTGTTGCGGTTATATATAGGCCCCCTAATCAAACAGCTGATACGGACGAAGCGTTATATCGTGAACTAAAGAGAATAGTCGGTAGTGACCAGGCTTTAGTTATGGGTGACTTTAATTGCGCCAACGTGAATTACGATACAATGCAGGGAGACGCGGAAGGTAGTCGTTTAGTTAATTTTCTCGAGGATAGCTTTCTTATTCAAAAGGTTGGGGAACCTACGAGGTTGGACAGTATTTTAGATTTAGTAATAACCTCGGATGATAGGCTAATTACTGATCTTCAAGTAATAGAACCGTTAAGCAATAGCGATCACAATATGGTAGAGTTTGTCCTCTCAGTCAGTCACTCGAAACCAACTAACTCGACTAAAATTCCTAACTTCCAGCACGCAGACTTTAGTAAATTTCGAAATAAATTTTCACGTCAATTGGGAAAACGTAATGGGGAACTCCAACGCAAAACTAATGTGGGAATCGTTCGAAACGATATTTAGGACTATAAATGAGGAATGTGTACCGTACAAAATTAAGCGTGCGAAAGTGAACAACAAGCCCTTGTGGTTTACTTCTAGAGTAGGAGACATTATAAAGAGTAGAGATAGGGCTTATAGGCTATATAAGTGCGATAAAGATAATCTGTTGTTACGAAACAACTACATATCTCTAAGGCGTGAAGCGAAAAGTGTAATAAAAAAGTCCAAGCACGAATTTGAAATCTCCATAGCTCGTGACGGTAAAGAAAACCCCAAGCGATTCTTTCAATACGTCAATAATAGAAATCCAGTAAAAAGTGTCTTGGAGCCTTTGAAAAATGTAAACGGAGATCTAGTTTCTGAAAACATGGAAATGGCTACCTTGCTAAACGAATTTTTTACGTCAGTTTTTACTATAGAAGATGTAACGAATATCCCTACGGTCATAGACATAATACCTTTTGATAATGGTAATATTTTGGATAATATCGTGGTTAGTGAAGGGGAAGTAATGCGCTATATTGATAAAATGAAAACGCGTAAATCACCGGGGCTGGATTCCATATATTCCATACAACTAAAAGAATTAAAAGATAGCATTGTTGTGCCGCTAACAAAGATGTTTAATGCGTCTATTTCTGAGGGGTCCGTACCAGATAATTTCAAGTTAGCAAACGTAACACCTATCTTTAAGAAAGGCGATAAAGGTGCGGCGGGAAATTATAGGCCAATCAGTTTAACGTCTGTTGTAGGTAAGCTACTGGAATCAATAATTAGGGATCGTATAGTCGAACACTTAGAAGTGCATAAACTAGTTAGAAATACGCAGCACGGTTTTAGGCGAAACAAATCTTGCTTAACTAATCTTTTAGAATTTTTCCAAAGCGTGGTTGACGTTTACGATAGACATCGGGCGGTTGATGTAGTGTATTTAGATTTTCAAAAAGCGTTTGACACCGTGCCGCACAAAAGACTCATTGAAAAAACTAAGGCTCATGGAATCAGGGGTGTAGTAATAAATTGGCTAGAAGAGTGGTTGCGAGGTAGGAAACAGAGGGTGGTCGTTGATGGAGCGGAGTCGTGTTGGGCTAATGTAGCGAGTGGCGTTCCTCAGGGTTCTGTGTTGGGCCCCTTGCTTTTTCTAATATATATTAACGATTTAGATGTCGGCCTAGTTAGTACAGTTTCAAAGTTTGCGGATGACACGAAGCTGGGTGGTAGGGCGATTAATGACGAAGATAGAGGTAAAATCCAGGAAGATCTGAATAAAATCGTTGATTGGTCAGTCACATGGCAAATGAGATTTAACGTTGATAAGTGCAAAATTTTTCATATAGGTTCGCGTAACGGTAATTTTGCGTATAGTATGTCAGGGAAAAATATAGTCACTGGTGATTTAAAAGTAGCGAAACAAAGTACAGCAGCGGTCAATAAGGCGAACAAAGTGTTAGGTTTATAGCTCGAAATTTTGAGTACAAATCGCGCGATATTATAGTTCCACTTTATAAATCATTAGTTAGACCCCATTTGGAGTACGCGGTCCAATTTTGGAATCCGCATATATGCAAAGATATAGACAAAATCGAAAGAGTTCAAAGACGAGCAACTAAGATGATTCCGTCGCTTAGGTCAAAGTCGTACGAGGATATGCTTAAGGAGTTAAAATTAACAACACTCGAGACTAGGAGGCTAAGGGGTGATCTAATCCAGGTTTTCAAAATTATGAATGGGTTCGATAACGTAGATAGAGATAGCTTTTTCGAAATATCTCAATATAATAGGACTAGAAATAATGGGTGTAAGTTGACAAGTAGAAGGTTCGAGACAGCAGTTGCCAAAAACTTTTTTACGCATAGAATAGTAAATAGGTGGAAGGAATAGTTTGCCGGTAGAAGTAATTAGTAGCACGTCTATAAACATGTTTAAAAATCGATTAGACGCATATATTGATAGATTGGGTATAGTTTAAGGTAGTAAATTTAAGGCTTTGTGGTGATAGGTCCCACAGCTCAACACAAGTGTTGTGGGATATAGGGAGGCAGCATCTTGGGTTAGGGGATACTCTCTGTCCTTACACACCCCATTTAAAGAGATTCCTCTGCCGAGCGGTGCCCCGCATAGTACTGTGAGGTATTGAAAAACTCATGATCTTCACCTGCCCCACAAACACCTTGAAATGGGAGACCCAAAATGGGTGCACACACATTTCTACATTACTGTACAGTCTTTACAGCCACACCTACACTTTTCCTCCTAAGTATATATATTGTAATATATATTGGTTGTAAATTTTGACTTGGTCCGCAATCGATATGGACCGTGACTTATTTTTCGTTGGGCAAGGTACTAGTATTGATGGATACCGTAATGAAAATGACTGGATTCTTTGGATCTGATATATTTGCATGTCGGTTATAAATAGATATAGAGTGTAACATATTTGTGGATAGTAGTCTATTATGACTTGATCCTCTGGATCCAGAGATTTTATCTTTAGTTTTAAATCGATAATTAATTAGTTTTTAATTGATAATTATTTAGTTTTGAAAAAATTGGTAGTTGCGAATGTACAGGCAGTTGTTGTATAAATTTCTTATGTTCTTGTGGTTCGGAGCCCACGTGAAATTGTTGGTCCCCTCCGCCACCACGGAGGACATACACAATGCACAATTGCGAACACAGTTAGGTAGACCAGCCATGAGTGGATCCTGGGGTCTTTGTTGGTCTGAAGCATTATAGCATTATAACAAAAAGCAGAGGTCCCAGAACAGACCCCTGTGGGACTCCACTCAATACGGGTCTCCAAGTAGACTTATTTCCATTTAGATGAACTCTGTTTTCTATTTCTCAGCCATTCTTCTATCCAATCAGCTATATGACCTCTTATACCATGGGCTCTAACTTTTACCAACAATCTTGCATGAGGAACAGTATCAAATGCCTTTGCAAAATCTAAGTGTACTATATCTACTGGCTCTTTATTGTCCAAATGCAATAGGACTCCATCATAAAATTCAATCAAGTTCGTTAGACAGGACCTTCCATTTCGAAAGCCATGCTGGCTATCATTTATAAGGTTGCACTCTTCAAGGAACTCAGTAACTTTACCTCTAATGATACTTTCGAGTAATTTGCAAATAATGGAGGTGAGGCTGATGGGTCTGTAGTTTTTTGCCAAGTTTCTATTTCCTTTTTTAAAGATTGGAGCCACATTTGCTTTCTTCCAATCCTCTGGAATTTCAGTACATATCAATGATTTATTAAAAATAATTTCTAGTGCCTGTGCTATATTCTTTTTGGCAGCTTTTATGACTATTGGATGCATTTCATCTGGCCCTGGAGATTTTTCCATTTTAAATTTATCTATTGCTTTTAGGATATCTAGTTTTGTTACCCTTAATTCATTTATTTCTCTATCTTGTCCTGGTAGTATAAGATCAGGAATATTATTTAAATTTTCATTTGTGAATACTGATGAGAAGTATTTGTTTAGTTCTTCAGTTATTTCAAGATCATCATCTATAGTTTTATCATCTATATGGAGGGGGCCAATTTTCTTTTTCACTCTACTTTTCAAATTGAAGTGACTGAAAAACTTCTTAGGATTGTTTTTTGAATTCTTGGCTAGGCTTTTTTCCAGGTCTCGTTTGCTATCTCTGATTACTTTCTTGCAAATGCTTCTTTTACTTTTATATATTTCGGAGTCTGTGCCATTTTTATTTCTTTTGAATTTATGAAATGCTTTTGTTTTTTCTCTGATTGCTCTTTTTACATTGCAGTTTATCCAAGGTTGTTTTTTATTTTTTCCAGTTCTGATTTTACACTGTGGGATATGCTTCCTTTGTATGTTCATTATTATACTTTTAAATTTTTCCCACATACTAGTTACTGTCTGTTCAGGCTGTAGAATATCTGTCCAATTTATTAGACACAGATCATTTACTAGTCCATTTATATTTCCTCTTTTAAAATTTGGAACTTCTACTTTATTTTCACTAGGTCTTGAATTACAAACAATATTAAACCGAAGGATACAATGATCACCTGAACCTAGTGTTTCTGAAACCGAGATATCCTGGAAGGTATCTGGATTATTTGTTAGAATTAAATCTAGAATGGCATTGGCCCTGGTTGGCTCCTTTACTAACTGGGTTAAACCATTTTCAATTATACAGTCTAAGAATCTCTCATTACTTTCTGGTGTTTGTAATATTTCCCAGTCTATATGCCTATAATTGAAATCTCCAACAATAATAATATTGCTTGTCATTGCTTTATTTATTTCATCAATAAGTTGATTTTCTACATACTTATTTTCTTCTCTACTTTTGGGGATTCCTCCAACTGAACATCCCTCAGGTGATCTATAAATACCCCCTATCCTGATTTTCCTGGCATTTTTATGCCCAATATCTATCCATACAGATTCAACTATTTCCTCTTTAACGGAGGTAACTTCAACTGGATTCAGATTTGTCTTGGCATAAATAAATACTCCGCCACCCTCTGAATGTTTACGTTCATAATAAAAAAGTTCATAGCCATCAATTTCATAAGTAATGGTATTATCTCTTTCACTAAATAGACTATTTGGTATCGTACTGAATTTTGTCCAAGTTTCAGTGACAATCATAACATCAGAGTTTTCACTACCTATGTATGCCTTGAATTCATTTATTTTATCTCGGATACTTCTTGCATTTACATAGAAAAATGACAAAGAACACTGGGAATATTTTGCTTGTAATTTAGTCTGGTTCTTGTTCTGTGATGGTATATTATTTGCATCTCTTTTACTTTCTTTGTTGACCTTTTTCTTTTGAGTTTTGGTTACATTTTTTATTAGTTTATTGTTATCAAGAGTATTGGTATTTGTACTAATTTGGCCTATTCCTTTAGTTTTTAGTCAATTATATGATACAATCTTTGATAGTAAATCAGTTCCTTTACTATTAAGGTGAATTCCATCTCTGTTATAGAACTCTTTTTTTGTAAAATTTATTCCACAGTTCGATATATGTAATTTCCATGCTCTGACATAGTGTCTTAAGCCTACTATTTATATATAATGCTTGTGAGTACCACTTATTATTCTCATGTATCCTGGGAATTATACCTGTGATAGATGTTTTAAGGTTAGGTCTCCGTTCCTTTAACTCTGTTAATAGCTGTTTATATGACTCCATGATTTCTTCGGAGTGCTTACCCTTTATATCATTTCCACCTACATGTATAAGTTATAACCATATTCTTTGGTACAGTTAGGTCAATACCAGATCCTTTTTCTATAATTTTATTACTAATTCTATTTATCCCTGCACCTGGATAACAGTAAGCTATGCTACCTCTAGGTAATTTAGATCCTAGGCCCCTCACTTGAGAGTCACCTATAATGGATGCTGGTTCAAACACACCTATAGTTTTAGAGTGCCTGGGTTTATATGAGTCTGGATTATTATTGCTAACATTTTGTTTTATAGGCCTACTTTCTTCAGCTTTCTCATCTTGATCCTGGACCAGCGAGAAAGTATGGAACTGATTGGTTAGTTCTATAAGGACACTTTTCCTTGGCTCTTGAATTCTAGCTTTCCAGGTTTTCCTAGGTTTAGTCCACTCATCATTTTCAGAAATTGTCGGAGCATATCTAGGCCTAGGCTCACTATGAGGTATAGGGACATTTAAGTTTACTTGAACTGCTACTTCACTAGATTTAGGATCAACTGCAGTATCTCTATAAGTTGGTCTGGCCTCTCTCTCACTAATAGACCCTCTGGACTTATTAAAATTTTTTATTACAGTACTACACTTGTCACAAAACCACATCAAGTTGACATTAAGCTTAGAAGCAGCATTTATACCTTTATATATATCATTTGTAAGGCCTTTGCAGCTTACATGATACCAGTCATCACAGCTATCACATGCAATAGCTCTATCTTTACTCTTAACTTCCTTTTTACAAACTCTACAGTCACTGTCAAAACCCATTTTTGTAGGGTACGCTATATTCCTAAGTTAGGTCCTAGGCTTAAAAATTTTGTTGACTCACCAACTTTGATACTATCAAGTTATATCAAAATAGTTACTCTCAGGTTAGGTCAAGTGGGAGTCTTACCTTGTGGTTAGGCTAGGCTATCAGAATAAGCTAAGCTAGGCCTGTACAAACAAGTACAGGTAACACCAGAGTGATCTTATACCAGTCAAAAAACAATTCCAAAATGCAGGATCAATCTCAACTGCAGCCCTGGAACAATTTTTCAACAGTTATATCAAAATAGTTACTCAGGTTAGGTCAAGTGGGAGTCTTACGCTAACGTCACGCCCATTTTTAAAAAAGGCGACCGCACAGTAGACTGACCACCTTTACATTATATGCATTACATTCCATTTAGAAAAAATAAAGCCTATGTGGCCTAATAGTGACGGTGGCGGCGGCGGCTGCTGCTGCTGTCTGTCTGTTATTTTATACAGGGAGTGCGGTGAGTAATAACTCAGGGTAGGCAGTAGGCACTAATAAAATCAATTGCCAACAATTGGTCTGAAAACTGTATTAACAATAATTACCATCAAAATATAGAAATTAGGCATGCATCGCATTGTTACTCAACTTAATAAAACTAGTCAGAATTTCATAGATATTTTATACCAACAAATATCCTGGTAATTAATAAAAATATTAAAAGTCCAAAATAAAATTTTAGTTATATAAGTATTTACTTACATTATTTGTAGATAAATTCCATTCGTCTCTCCTTCTGAAGAAATATTTCTGTAACCATGTCATAAAAGTTGTGTAGTACTTTGTTCCAGTTTCATGAACCTTTCTTTTTCTATAGAGATTAAAGCAAGCGATGAAAGCCTTTCATGTGTCATTCGATTCCTTGTGCATGTTTTAATTCTTTTTAAAGCTGGAAACAGTTGTAGCTGGAATTATAAGGACCAATTGCAGCGGTTTCACTGCTTCGGGAAATGTTTGTTCCAGTTCATTTTTAAAAATTAAGACAAATTCCAGCCAAATCAGCTTTTAGTCTTACGAAATCAAAGAAGTTAGCATAATTCTTTTCTAAACTTTCTTGCGCTTCCCTATCAACTTGACTAGCCATTTCGGCAAACTTCTTACTATCAACTAAAGTAATAAACCACAAATTTTTGAAATCATTATATCTAGCTTCCATTTGTTTAATTATATCATTCAATATAAAACAAAAAATTCTCTCTCTCTCTTCCTTAATTGGATGTTTTATGCGACAATTGGATTCAGCAAGGTTATTTTTTATACAATTCTCTTCAAACTTTTCATAAAAATACCAACATTTTTATACATATCTTCTAATGATTCTATTGTGTCATTGATTCTTTCAATACAATATGGAATATCTATCCAAACCAAAACTGCAATTGCTTTACCACGTTGCTACATCATACGCCCGCCCCATGGGTTGCTTCGTAGGCAGGTTAAAAATTGCCTTTATTTCCTATTGTTTTATTGTTTTAAAGGAAAAAGCTTGGATTGACGGCACGTGCTACGAAGAATTTAGCTATTATAATTTATATGCAGGATAAAAAGCACAGCAATGTGTGCCTGCTTCAGCATTACACATAATGCTACATACAGAATTAGCATGAAATTTGTATATATTTTAAGAGAAAGCATTAAGGAACTGAAAGAATGAAGTTTAAATAACGAAAAAAGTTGCTTTTTTATATTTTTAGATTTGATGCTAGGGCAGGCACTGCCTACCTTGCCAACCCTGAGTGCACGTCGCTGCATCGGATAGATGTTATCCAAGTCATGACTCATGAGCTACATTTTATAATAAAACTGTGCAAACAGCCAATCTCAAACAAAGCTACCAAAGTAGCCTACATAATGTAAGCTAAGAACATACACTATTTACAATCTATAAACTGTCTCTTTTCATTCATGAAAGTATCCAAATTTTTCTTAAACTAAGGAGCTACTATTTACCACATCAAAGTGCAAGTCATCCCAGAAGTTCGATCTTATTAAAAATTTGGACTGTGTCAAATTTTTTTGAAAATTTTGTAACTAGTACAGTTTTTTATGCTGATTCTAAGTATGCGACTCATTTTTTGTGGAAATAAATATTTAACAATTTATTGGCATTTGTTTGCAGGAATAGTGCCAACTTCTCATACGAACTCCCAAAAAACAGTAATTTTTGTTGTTATTAATGTTTATTTGTTGCCTGCTTACACCTAGTTTAGTGTGAATATTATTGTTGTAGTGTGAGCATATGATAATGCAGTGCTGCAATCTATCTACTTGCGAGTTGCCTAGGTAAGTTAGGTTAAGTTAAGTTCTCTAGCAATTTTTGTCAAACATGGTGTGTTACAGTCGTCTTTTAAATGTAGAGAGTGTGGATCTGAGTGTTCCTACAATGAATCAAGGTGTAGATTTCGATGCCAGAAACGAGTAACTGATAAGAAAAATAAGAAAGGCCGGCGACGATGTTGATTCCATTGATATTAGGGTTAGGTAGGTTAGGTTAGGTAAGTTAGGTTAGGTAGGTTAGGTTATGGTAAGTTAGGTTAGGTAAGTTAGGTTCTCTAGCAATTTGGACACTGGAATGCATTTTTCTAGTAGTATTTGATGTGCAACATTAAAATCTGGCCTTCATTTTATGGGGGAATGAACAAAAAATATGTTAAAACTTTGAACTTTTGAAGTCTCATAACTTTTGATTGGTTGATTTTCGCATAAAATGAAGACCAGATTTGAACAAAGCACCAATATTGTTAATATCTATAATCACATCTTCGAAATACATTTCACATCCTTCTCACGCCATAGTGGAAAACCAACTAATGAAGAAAACGGAAAACACTGTAGCCGCATACCTCATTTTTTGTAGTCAAATGTGATTTTTCCACCCAAGTAGATACACTTATGATGACGTCATTCAAAAAATTATGACCAAAATGGAGTTAAGAAAATAACTTTTTTAAAAGCCTATAACATTATAAATACGCAATTGCGCAAATAATAACATATACCATTGTCAACTTGGTGGAAACCTTAATATAAATAATTTCCTGGGTGGTATTTTTTTGTTTTTTATTAAAATCAAACAAAAACCCAAAATGGGTTTTTGGGTTTTTGCCAACCCTGGCTAAGGGACCTGGAGTCGAACCCCGGCATTTAACGTTGTCGGCTCAGCCATCGCGGCACCTGAAAATGAGAGTCCAGCCTGCACAATCTGCTCAAATTTTGCAACGGCATCGCATTTTTCCATAACACATTCATGCCCCATGTGTCAGGCTAAAGTTTGAACTCAAATTACTCGCGCCTGGTGCAGCGAGATTTTTAATCGAAATTACTCGAGCTCGGCATGCAAAACGAAAACTTAACAGTCCCTTACCTACCAAAACACTAAAACTATAAAACCAGTAAATCCCACAGGTTCAGCCGAGGCAGTTTTAGTTTTTTGTATTGCAGAAAGTAACTTTTCTTTTGTTCTGTCTAATGGCACACCCATATTTGATGCTGAACTTTTTGCCATTTACAGGGCTTTCCTGTATATTTAGTTCATCCCAATACTAATAAAATCATCATCTGCAATGATTCACTATCTTCTCTCTCAATTATATCTGATACCTCTGTCCAGAGGTGTATGCCTATGGGATGGCACTTTACTGGGGGTGCGCGGAAAAAATTTGCCCTGATAATTTTCAGGGTGCTCTGATTTCCGCATAAGCACTATGTGTAGCATAAAATAACACAAAGGTTAGAGTATGAGTAACATATATTAAAGCCTTTTTGATATAAAAACCATTACAATTTACAAAAATGAGATAAAATTTTGCCACAACATTTCTAAATTTGCCCTGAAAATGCTCAATTCCCTAGTCCTAGGGGGGCTGCGCCCCCCAAGATCCCCCGCCTCATACGCCCATGCCTCTGTCAAGAACTTTCATCTGTATCAAATAATACACCTCTTACATCTCTTGGATCCAACAGAGGTTCATTTTATTTGGATTCCTGGTCATAAAGGGATTGTGGGAAACGAATATGCTGATGAAATTGCAAGAAAGGCGCATATCTATGGCACAGAGTATGAGACTTTAGTAACTTTTTCACACATTAGAACCAAAATAAGGAAGACCCTTTACTCACTGCGGCAGAATCACTGGGAGCGATACTTTAATATAAGAGATGGGACCCTAGTTAAAGTAGCTGATGGACATCCAACCCCGAAGGGACTGTCACATGACGAAGTTGTATTAGCGATGGGGAGACTGGGAACCTGTTACTTTACTCATCAACATTATTTTTCTAACAATCGTAGAACCTTTTGTACCTCCTGCCAAGTCCCTGTGGCATTACAACATTTTTTGTTGAGTGCCCAGTTTTTGAGAGAGAGACCGGTTTCCTTTGATTGAATATTGCAGAAGGTATAAGTGGAATTTGTCACTTCTTATCCTTTAATCGAAAAACTTTCCTCTCAAAATAATACTAACCTTCCTTCGCATCACCAACTTTTATGATAGCATTTAATCCATTCAGTGCTACCTTTGTATATTTTTTCAGTGTGGTACCTTGTTGATGTGATAGTTTAATGTTATTGATCATGAATTATATACCTGTGAATGTCATTTCTCCTAACCTCATTAGTTAGCTTACTATTAGGCCTTATTTTCATTCTTTTCTTGAACGTTCTGGAATTGGCTCCAGAACTGAAAATGGCGTTGGCTTCCATATTGTCCTTTTTCATCTCTCACTTCATGCTCTCATTATTCATGAAATCTCTAGTCACTTATAATTTAGTGTAATTCATGTGTGTGTGTGTGTGTGTGTGTGTGTGACCAAAGGTGGGCACCCGGGCCTCAAAAAGGACCGACGGTCCCGGTCCCGGTCCTTGCCTCAAACTGGACCGACGGTCCCGGTCACGGTCCTTTCTGAAGATATGACCTAGGAACGACTCGGTCCTCGGTCCTTATATATAATATAAGTGAAAAATTTTATTAAAATGAAAAATTGCCGGGATTGCCGGGTTCAGTTCTTCCGCTAGGAGCTCCAGTTGCTTGACTTGAAGTTGAAGCACTAACATCAGTAGATTCTTCGTCTCCTCCAGGTGTTGAAACAAGTTTCAGTTCAGTCTCAGTCTCTTTCTGAGTCTTCTGGAGGAAACGATCCATCTTCTTTAGAACTTCAAATAATCACTAAACACACTAAAATCACTAAAAAAGACCGTCCGGACCGGACCGTCCGGAATTGCTTAAAAATGGACCGTCGCTCCTCATTTCGGTCCTCACTGAGAAAAGGACCGACTTTCCGCTCACGGTCCTTAAAAGGGACCGAGTTCCTGGAGTTCGGTCCTTTTGGAACTCGGTCCTGCCCACCTTTGTGTGAGACCCTTCGTGGTTGGCTGAGGAAACAGACTATTAATAATAATACTATTACACCAGTTTCCTACAAGAGATCTATCCGGTCGAGTTACCTCCATGTTTCAAGCATACGTTACTGTTACCAACTTACTCCTTGAGGACATTCTAAAGTAACTGGAGATGCATCTTACAATTAAAATAGGGTGTGTTAATATTGGTAATTTATACACGGATATTTAAATTGTAAGAAACAATTAATTAATAGGAAAATGTATTCAAATAGGGTAATAACAGCAAAATACAGACATACGCGCAGACTACCTAAAGTCCTAAACCTTGGCCTAAACTTCTAAACTTAAAGTAACTGGGTTATATTCCGCTGTATTATGAGAAATATAAATATAAACTTACAAAACTTACAGCTTGAATCAATCTATACTTGCATGGTTTTAATTTTTAATAGGCTTAAAAATGGGGACTTACGCAATCCAAAACCTTTTAGACCTACTCTCAACTTTTGTGACAAGTTGAAATGAACACCTAAACCTATAGTCTAATTTAACTAAAGAGAAGCACTAGGATAAGGCCTTTTCAAAGTTTTTATGGCATCTTTCATCTTTGATCATTATGTCAGGTGTATGCCCTTTGAGGTATGCAATTTTGATGTTTAATTTTCAACCCTTGTCTATCGGACTGGCTCTTCTCAGTTTCCTTCACTACTGGTACTTACTAAAAAAAAATAGGTTATTTTATGCGTAGAATTCAATTTTGGCCTTTTTAAATGTGGAAATTAACAAAAACTAAGATGTATAAACCCTAACTGAACTAAAGTAGAAAGTAAATTATACCCATCTATAGCCTAAACGAATGCAATCTCTTCCAAAAAAAATCATACAATATCTTGTTTCGAAAGTATACACTACCCTGAAAGGATGCATATTATAAGTTAGGTTAGGTTAATTTTAGTTAGGTTAGATAAGGAAAGTGCAACTCACTTCTCTTAAATAGTTGTTATAATCTATTACTGCGTTGGTTTTTAATTCCGAAATGGGTATTGTATACTTTCGAAACAAGATATTGTATGATTTTTGTGGAAGATAGTGCGTTCATTTAGGCTATAGGTGGGTATAATTTTCTTTCTATTTTAGGTTAGGGTTTATATATCTTAATTTTAGTTAATTTCCGCACTTAAGAAAGGCCAAAATTGATCTATGTCATGGATCTGGTCTACGAAGTTCAGTAAATTTTTTGGACCTTTTCCGTTTGACTGCCGCCATTGAAACATAAGAGGTGAGTGCCCCCAGCCTTCTTTACTTAGCCTTATAAGGCTAACTAACGAAAATATCACGACCTAACCTAACCAATCGTTAGGTCAACTGTACGACCTTGACGATTGGTTAGGTTAGGTCGTGATATTTTTGTTAGTTAGCCTTATAAAGCTAACTAAAGAAGGATGGAGTTTAATTATGTTTCAATGGCGGCAGTCAAACGGAAAAGATCCCCTGGTTCTGATTAATCAGTTAATCATTGTTTCGAATTTAATCATTAATTAACCAAAAAATATTTTTAGAAAATGATGGGAAGTGATTCATTTTCCTAAATTTCAGCATAATTTTACCTTAAATTTTGTAATGTATCATTTGAATTTGACACCTTTTTGCGTGTATAAACTGTCTAATCCGCCCATGCCTGATTTCTTGAACTAAAGCAAACTAAATGTTTGAGCAAATTGCTTTCTTTAGTCTTATCTCGCGCAACAGAAACAATAAAGCTCTTTCTTACTCTCTTCAGAAGTATTTAATTTTTAATAATTTTTAACCAGTTAATCATCGATTAATTAGAAAATTTCATCATTCATCACTTTCCTAAAAATGATTAATTAACCACGCCCTAGTAGCGACCCGTTGTTCGAATTTTACGTTAAGCTGTAGGTCCCCGTCATATGAACAAAGTTAAACCCCAAACATTTTCTTAAATGCAGCCGTTTTCTTTAATGCCGTGTTCCCTCTCATTGGCGACTAAAATGACCCCTCCTCTCCAAAAAATATGTAAATTTTCGGTTATTGGTTTCCACACAAAATATTTACTTAGATTGCTGTGAAGTTATTAAAGAACTCAAATATATAATTAATGAATTGCATTGTTTTAATTGATGTCATTCTGATGCAAACTACATCAGGACTCGTCCGTTGCTACGAGGCTGCTATGTAAATAGGCTATATAAATGTAAAAATAATTGAGTTATCCTTCTATTGTTATGAAAATTATATAGTACAAACATAACCAATAAGAATTTAATGTCTTAATGTAATGTAATTCAGCTGGATTTGTTTTGTATATTAATTCGCAGTTTTCTTTTAAAAGTTTTCAAATGAGTTTGACTGATTTTGTATATTATTATTGTGATATATACAAATATAAATTAGCACTTCGGTCTTTATTTGTGCTAAAAATCCATACATAGGTAGGTCTTCAAAAGAACTTTAGCCTCGCATTTTTTGCGAGTTCCCATGTTCAACCAAGTGATATTACAATATACACCAAGTGATATATACAAATATAAATTCGCACTTCCGTCTTCATTTGTACTAGAAATCCACACATAGGTAGGTCTTCAAAAGAACTTTGGCCTCGCATTTTCGCGAGTTCCCATGTTCAACCAATTTTTGCTAAGAAATGTGTAAATAAAATTTTAAAATGGTAGTCTTGTTCGTAAATGTCACCTTTTCTCTCCATTTTTCAAAGAAATGTTCAGGCCTATCATTGATAATTGTTTCTTTATAAACATTTTTCTTGGACACGGTATGGATCACCTGAAGATCAGGGCCCCCAGCCTTCTTTAGTTATCCTTATAAGGCTAACTAACGAAAATATCACGACCTAACCTAACCAATCGTCAAGGGCTTTTTAGTTAGCCTTATAAAGCTAACTAAAGAAGGCTGTGGGCCCTGATTTTCAGATGATCCCACGGTACAGTAGAAAGTATTTTCTCATAAAGCCATAGCAAAAACTTGCGTTTTCAGTAATTATTCCCATAAAAGTGGTTGAACCAACTTATTGAGAAAACTTGATAAAAGTGGTTGTAGCTCGGTTTTTTTATTTAGTTAAAGAAGTTGGTAATGGCTAAAGATGGTTGACTTGTATAGTTCAAAATGGTCCTTTGAACCATTATTTACTCTGAAGGTTGAAGTCGATACTTTTAATTGATTGACTTAACCAGTTTTCCTTTTCAGTATTTCAGTGCACTGTAATTTAAACTTGTGAAGATTTCTTAGTTAGTTGAATCTTTGAAGAAAGTTTATTCAGTTGATATTTGGAAAAAAAAGTCTTCATCAAATCTAGTAAATTCTTATTCAGTTTCAATAACTAAATGTTTGGGATGCATTTTAAAAAATTTGTAGGCTTAATTATATCATGCAAATAGGCGTAATACTTTTTCTGTATACTTTTTCACTTAGTTATTATTAAAAGGTGTTCCGATTTGCTTAAAAAAATACCAAATAGATAATTTAATGGCTGTATTAGATTTTAAACATTTTAAACAAAGTTGCTACACACAAGTATTAGGAAGATATATTCTGAACTAAAGCTTTTGCTATTTGCACTTTAGAACCAGTGCTCATTTCAAAATTTTGACTGTCTTCAGTGTGCTCTCGCGAGCAACGTATACTGTATGTATGTTAGGCGACCTTGGTTTCAAGCATCAAAATAAGTCTTCAGATGTCAAAAAATAAATATGATAAAAAATTAAAATTAAATGTTACGGGTAACGATTTATAATTTTTAATATAATATAAATGTTACGAATGACTATTTATAATATATTAGTTCTAACCACGACTGAAACGTCCTTATTGGCTTTACCTTCAAATATTTAATTTGTTTCATTAGGAAGTTAACTCAGCTTGGGCTAATAAAACGAAAAAAAAGTATAGTTTTTTAATTGATAGAATTAAAAATAACTACAAATATAAAACTAAAATCCGAACACATTTAGATGTCTAAACGAAAAGTCATTTTAGAATACTGTAAGCAATCAGTTAGTATAATTTCTGTATGTTTAAAGTACAGTATTTTATTTCTTTTTAAAAAATTTCTCTCTTCAGGTATCCACAACTCCACTAGGTCCCCAATGATAATCATGGCACCCTGGCAGAATATAGAAGATTAATTTTACCATGATTTTCTCTGATCCATGAATATGGCCCTGTTGCCAATACGAGTCAAAATGCTCACCTAAGGATTTCCATGAACGGCTCAGCTGGCCACTACTCTATTCATGCGAGACTATTTTATTCAGTCCGAGGTTACCCTTCAAAACTAAAATGTTAATTTTACTTTAGTCGTATTTCTGTTACTCGCAATCTTATGTAGTTAATTTTATATCCAATCAATAAATTAGCTTTTCTTTTGGAATAAAATTTGGCAACTTTTAATATTACCATCATTTCTCCTCATGAAATTTACGCAGAAAAAATCCAAATTACAGTACTAGGTTATTTCTGAGAGATTTAAAGGTAATGTAGATGAGTGAGAAGCGCACGAGGATGTGAAGTGAATAATTATGTACTGTACGTTAGAGATAGAAAGTTAGCAGAACTGACGGTGAAACAGTAAGTAAAGAAGTCAAAATATCGGAAGGGCTCAGAATATACGACGGTAATGTTAAATTGCTAAATATCGTATAAAGTTAAATGATTATGCAGAAACGGACGAGTATGATTTTGAACGAGAATCAATAACAGAATCGCTTTGTGCATGCTAATGCTGCGGTCTTAGTAAATGAATTAAGAACAGCGACAGCTAAAATAAATTAATTATCGTAACTAAATCTGATATCAGTGAGTAAGGAATGAGAATACTTTTGGGGAGGGAGAATTGGAATAAAGGTGTCAAATGTAAGAAACGAGAAAAAGATTGTTTTGCTTACTTTTAGAGTATGGGACATGATAGTCGAATTAAACTGGTATATGGTGTAATGGTAGTGTGTAGCTGCTGAAGTAGAGCTAAGGTTTTTATTATTATTATTCTGTAAAGCGTGTTAAATTCCTCACTTCAAATGAGCCAACAGGTTCTACCTGTATTTTTAATATGTATCAAAATAATAAATTATTTTACGACCTTTTCATCAAAATTTCAACCTTCAATATTCGCTTGAACTTTGGATTCAAAATTGTATTAAGTTCAATGTACATACAATTATGTATATTTGCAAATGCTTCGGGCGTAATATGCAAAAACTGAATGAACTACAACAGGCACAGTATTCACGGGAATGTGGGTCGCATTACCTTAATACTGGTCGCTGTTCCCATTTTTTCTTCACGAGGGTCGCGGGTTTGAGTGGCTATATTACATGAATAATTAGAGTAATTTAATTTAAACTAAAAGTGGTATATAAATGTGTATATAGGATACGTGTAGGAAGTTGATGCGGGCTAAATTAAAAGGAATTTTATCCGCACGTATCAACCGGGGTACACAGATCCCAGTGCCAATTCCCGTAGCTCAGTGGTTAACACAATTTCCCTATAAGCGAGGCGAAGACACCGAGGTTGAGGATTCTATTTCTAATATTGCTGTTAATAATAACTCTGAAGTTAGCGCAAATGGTCACATTAGTTAACGTTAGCGCTGTTATATTCTGGCCCTCTTTATTCATTATTATGTCGCATTCTTTCCAAAAAAAGCAAGAGTGAACCCTAGAGACTGCGATGGTACCATATTTTTTGTGGTGTGTGTGTGTGTGTGTGTTACAAACCATCGAAATATAACGGAAGTAGTGCGTTCTGCTGCGGCAATGTAAGAGTAGTTTCAATTAAATTTTACTAAATTATTGTACAATGGATTCATGTCTCCGTTCTGAGTTAGAACCTTAAGTATGTTTTGTAGAAAACGAGGAGTTTCAAAACGGTGATAATAAGAATACTTATTATCGGGATATATTGATTCATAAGGTAAGTGTGGCCCAGTATATTCTGGCAATTGGGACCGAGAGCAGGCTTTGGTTCAAGTACTTTTTCTCAAGTACTTCGGGAATTTGAGAAAGTAAGTACAAGTACTTGATGTAGAAAAATTCGTCAAGCAATTCCAAGTGCTTAATTGTCAAGTACAAATACAAGTGCTTTTGTGGAAGAAAATTAAATTTATCCTTATTTGTTTACAATTTTAGTGTTATTCACAAAAGATAAACGCAAACCCATCACAAAGCCCCTGTAAATATCACAAAGCTTATAGTTACATATCTAATACAAATAAGTAATGTTTCCTATAAGTATGACCTCACTGACAATCTAAATGCCTAACTTGAAAGTAAGTTGGTTCGAAATATGAAAGTGAATATGTTAAACTCGGTCTAAATGTAAATTTGTCCCTCATCCTGAGGCAGTGATGCTTGTTATCACGAGTATTTCTAAATTAAGTGAAATAAAAAAACGATGAAACTGAATCAATCAACTGGTTGCAAAAAGTAAACTCAAGCACTTCACAAAGCCCATGTATACATCACATAGACCATAGTTAAAAAATAGTGATAACACTGCCCAACACCAATTTTGCTGATTTAATTCTAACACCTGTTTTTAGGTAACTTTGGTGTGCTGATTTCAAAAATCACCTTAGTTTTTGCCTATCACGTCAGGTTTTCGAGCAATCAAATACAGATATTTTGGAGATATCGCATTTTGGCAGGGTTATGCCCAATTTTTTTTCTTTTCAAAAAATAAGTTTTTACATACTCAGAATCAGCATGGAAAAGTAAACAATTGTGCAGGGAGTGAACTTTAATATACAATGGTAATATTGACACAAAGTGATTAAAAGTGTTTAAATAAGCAAAAAATGAATCCATGATCATGACGTCACACTCACACCTGGGGAAATCACAGATACCCAAGATTTTAATATGTTGTACATGACCTTTAGATTTAATGCACAGATTTGCGTATTCCACAGATAAAATTTTAACAGCAAAACAGCTGTTAACAGGTCTCAAAAATCATCAATTTTGATAAGCGCCCTTCATGGATCACCCAAAATAGGCATATTGCATTGCAGAAAAACCTGATGTGATGGACAAAATCTAAGGTGATTTTTTAAATCAGCACATCAATATTATCCAGAAACAGGTCTTAGAATTAAATCAGCAGCAAAAAAAATTTTTTTTTGTTGGGCAGCGTAATGTATTCATAACCATGAAGTCACTCACGCCCTATGCCTAGCCTTACCAAATGTAGCTTTTCATTACCAAATGCTTGAAGTACTTAAAAAATACTTGAATGTTTTCAAGTACAAGTACCTAAAAATTGGTACTCGAGTACCAAGTACAAGTAAGTACTTGAACCCAAGCCTGAACCCAAGCCCAAGTCCTGATCATATGACTAGGATATACAGTTTGAACACCACCAAGGTGTTTACAAATATTGTTTAACCCATTAACGCCAGCGTCCTCTATATGGGTATAAATGTTTACTTATTTTATGAAGAGATTCTAGTTACTGTTTAATGGCAAAATTATTGTACTAAGGGCATAAAGGATAAAGGACTATCCAATTTTACACATTAGATTCCCTAATTATAAAATTCTCTAATTTGGTAGGTCGTCAATGAAAACTGTTTTGGGGAAACTAAAAATGAACGTTTGTGAAATTTACTGAGTGTTTACTGCGTTTTATTCTCAAAATATTGAATTTATTATATTTATTATTATTATTTATTTTTTTAACTAAGATTTTGAAAGGAGATTTAAGGTGGTATGCTGCTAAAATATATAACGGTCGCATATAAGTAATAAAACATTCTTCAAACATCTGGAAAATGAAGGATAGTATGTATGTTAATTAATGAAGTTTATGGGGTCGCATATACCGCGGTGGGGGTAACACATAGGGCGCCAATGCTAAAACTTGAATTATAGATTCCTCGTGCACAATATACAAAGAAAAATGTATTTTTAAGGAAGATTTTTTCTAGTGTTATTATTTAAAATCAAATTTGCAAAAGTATATTCCGGGTTTAAGGTAAATATTCGGCCATGAAAATTTGGCGCCCAACATGCCCGAATTAAGCACGACAGATATGGATTTATAAGGGAGGGGTAAATTCAAATGTTTATAAAGAAACAATTAGCAATGATAGGCCTGAACATTTTCTTTAAAAATGGAGAGAAAAGGTGACATTTACGAACGAGACTACCATTTTAAAATTTTATTTACACATTTCTTGGCAAAAATTGGTTGAACATAGGGACTCGCGAAAATGCGAGGCCAAACTTTTTTTGAAGACCTACAGTATGTATGGATTTTTAGCACAAATGAAGACAGAAAAAAAAATTATATATATATATATATATATATATTTTGGGTGTTTGCTTTTATCAAGATGATGTCATCAGAAACATATGTGGGGCCCTTCGAGGGTTGTATAAGGAATGGAGACCCCCAACCATCTTGCACAGGGCCCCTCAGAAGCTAGGGCCGGCCCTGCCTGGGTTTATATACCCAGATTTTGTGGACATCATTATTATTTAATGTTGACTTGGTTAGTTTTAATTCTCTATAGGCTGCATTATTTTTGCACAATATTTGAAGATAAATTAAATTTTTTAGCTGTGGCAACGTTTAAACAGATAAACAAGATATTTGAGGATGAAGCCATATTTTTATCGTAAACCACATAATTTCAGATGTGATGTTATCTTAAAGGTTTAAGATTTACAATTAAACGTTTAGGCAAGACATGACCTCATCTTTTATAACGAAGAGAGAATGTATACAAAAAAATGAACATTGCAAAATTGAATCAGGATTCATTATTAAGCTAAATCAAAAAATGTTTAGGTAATTTAAAAAGAAACAAGTCACCATTTATTTAGCAAAAATAGAAAGCAATCAAAATTTTTATCCAAACTTGCATTGGGCGATTTTGGTCCTTATGTAAAAATGAATATATGAACGTACGTACATATGAACATAAGTATTAGATGAATATAAATATATAAGAATATACAGGATTATATAAATATACGAATTATATAAATAGATATAAGAATTATATAAATGAATATAAGACTCATACGAATGGATCTAAGAATTACACGAATGAATATAAAAATATATGAACATAGAAATTATTCATTGTTCATTTTCACACACACACACACATACACACACACACACACACACACATATATATATATATATATATATATATATATATATATATATATATATATGTGTGTGTGTGTGTGTTGGAAAGATGAACCAAGGCAGAACGCCCGCAAAAGTGCCCACCCTCATAGAAAAAAAGAATCCAAAATTAAGGTACAAAAAAATGATGCTTTTTTCTTTTCAAAAAATTGTGCAAATGCCTGTATTATAATAATAATAATAATAATAATAATAATAATAATAAACCTTTTCATTTTCATTCATTCATTTCATTTTCATTTCATTTCATTTCAATAACAGGGACGCTGTAAAGGATTAACACAAGGAGGGGCGACAAGCTTGACCTTCGTGAAATGAGGAATCATCGCATGTAATAATAATAATAATAATAATAATAATAATAATAACCCTTTTCATCCATGCAAAGTACACGCAAAGAAAAATAAAATATAAAAATAAATTTAATGCGAACTGAGATGACTGAAACAAAATTTGGCACAAAAAGTTTAAAAATGGAGAAATATTTGCTCGTACCAGAAATCGAATCTGTTGGACATTTTTATCCGTACGAGAAGTGGAAGGGCGGCCACTGCGTTCCTTGTCTTCGAGCAATGTTTCTCCATTTTTAAACTTTTTGTGCCATTTGTAAACGTTAGCTACACTGAGAGCATCATTTCCAAAAGCTGTTTTAATCATTTCGTTCGTCTCCGAACGCGCGTTGTTCAATTTCAGAGATTTATACGTACTGCAAAAACACACCCTCCTTTTAAGCGCTCCAGCTAACTACTGACTCATGGTAGCAGATTTTGCTTCAGACTGCAGACGCCAGAGGGCAGGAAGAACCACATATGTAAACGGTTATTTCTTATTTGCATTCATTTGTCCGTAGCAATAAAATTATCGATACTTTTTGATCACTTCTCCTATATATATATATATATTTTTTTTTTAATTGGGGTTGTTTAACCTCCTTCGCAACATCTAAGGTCATATGATATATATATATATATATATATATATATATATATAATTAGGGTGATTCAAAAAAATCAAAGTTTTTTTTTTAATTGTTCAACCTGTATTTTTGTTCCCTATGACAAAAAGTAGTGTATGCCAAATTTGGTGAATTTTAAATAAAATTTACTATGTGCTACCAGGCGTCAAAGTTTCCCTTTTTTTCAATTTGTTTGTTTTTACAACTTATGATTTTTTGTTTAATTGTTTGAATTTCTGAATTTTTAATTAATGGTTTATATACTAGCTTGCTTTTAATTGATGTTTGGCACTCGTAATTTTGATACCAATTAATCGATTATGGGAGCTAGGCCTAACTCACCATCACCTAGTTGCTCAGTTGGGAGAAGTTCTACGAGAAAAGAAACTGAAGTATGGCTAATTGGGCAGCCCTCTGCAGTACTAAAACATCCGTATTACCATCAGAGAAGGAAATGATGGCCCTCTTCATGCACTACAGAAATATTAAAAAGCGAGGCATTAGAGAATCATGCTACTCTACTGTGGATGATGTGCTAGCAGTTTGGAAAAAAACAGGAATCCCAACAAAACAGAGTACATGTAGTAGATAAAATTCAAGGAATACTATACTGAAGGAATGGCAGCTGCTTAAGAAAAACAAAGCAAACAAATTCAAAAGATCACAAAATTTAAATAATAAAGAAGAAAAATGGAAAGATAAACTGGAAAACTTATTTGACATTGCTCATGAGAATGCTATGCAGCTTATAAAAATAGAAGATAAGAAATTCTTGAAAATGCAACGTGAGAAAGGACGTCATGGAAAAATGGGTACCATTGATAAGGCTGTTGCTAAAAAAGAGCAAAGAGCAGCAGAAAAGCAACAACATTATGAAAAGAGGAAAGCAGAAGAAGAGATCAAAAGAAAGAAGAATGAAGAGGCTGTCATACTCACCAGTACATCATCAGAATCAGAAGCAGAGGAGAGTAAAAGTGATGAATCTGGTTTCTGTGCTGCACAACCTTCAACATGGAAAAGTAAGGTAAGCAAACGTAGAAAATTGTTTGATGATAAATTATTAGGAAGTCTTGATGTTGCAAAGTTGAGTGACAGAAATACGTCTCTAGTTTTAATGCCAACAATCAGACATCGCTTGAATGGGGCATCTGCGAACAAATAAAATGCGTGTGTTTCGATACAACGGCAGCCAATACTGGTCCTAGAAATGGTGCAGCTATTCTTTTAGAACAAAAATTCGACAACGATTTATTGTGGCTGGCATGTCGACACCACATATTTGAAATTATGCTGGAAACTGTTGTTTCAAAGTCTTTATCACCATCTTCTGGCCCAGATATAGTCCTTTTTAATTAAGAAGTTCAGAGAAAAATGGTCAAGCATTAATAAGGAGGACTACGAAACAATATTATCAGATCCAGATATCTATGAAAATATTCATGACATCAAAGATGACATAATTATATTTGCAGCAAATCAACTAGACACATTCCAACCAAGAGACGATTACCTAGAACTATTGCAGTTAACAATTATTTTTTTGGGAGGTGAACCAAAAGGTGGAATCAAATTTAAACATCCAGCGGGACTTCATCGGGCTAAGTGGATGGCCAAAATTACATATTCATTAAAATTTTTTATTGTGGCTGGCATGTCGACACCACATATTTGAAATTATGCTGGAAGCTGTTGTTTCAAAGTCTTTATCACCATCTTCTGGCCCAGATATAGTCCTTTTTAATTAAGAAGTTCAGAGAAAAATGGTCAAGCATTAATAAGGAGGACTACGAAACAATATTATCAGATCCAGATATCTATGAAAATATTCATGACATCAAAGATGACATAATTATATTTGCAGCAAATCAACTAGACACATTCCAACCAAGAGACGATTACCTAGAACTATTGCAGTTAACAATTATTTTTTTGGGAGGTGAACCAAAAGGTGGAATCAAATTTAAACATCCAGCGGGACTTCATCGGGCTAAGTGGATGGCCAAAATTACATATTCATTAAAATTTTTTGTTCAAATCTCAGTTCAAAATTTCAGTAAAAGACAAAAAAGGACTAAAAGACATCTGTCTATTTGCTACTCGGTTATATGTAAAGGCATGGTTTACAGCTCCTGTGCCATCTTGCGCTCCTCGTCTTGATCTGGAATTATTACAGAATCTTGTAGTCTACAAACAAATAAATGACACAATTGCATTTGTTGCTATTAAAAAACTGTTAGGTCACCTCTGGTACCTATGAGAAGAACTGGTAGCGTTGGCCTTTTATGATGATGAAGTGCCTACTGAAACAACAAACAAAATGGTAAAGGCCTTGCAAAATACAAAAGAAACTCTTCCTGCAAAACGGGCTTTTCTAGATCCTGCACTTATTCTAACGAAGAAATTAGAAGATTTTGTCACATCAAATACTCAAAGATTCTTTACAATAACAGAATTTAGTTCAAAATTTTTACTCAAAGATGCTAAAGAATGGCATAATGATGAAGAGTTTAACTCCGCTAAGAAATCTATCAAACAGTGGAAAGTCGTGAATGATATAGCGGAAAGAGGAGTAAAATTAATGGATGAATATAATAAAATACTAACACATGACGAAGATCAAAAACAATTCTTGCTACAAGTAGTGAAAAACTACAGGGCTGTTTACCCTGATAGAAAAAAAAGAAACATTGATGAAGTAAGGACAGCTAATGTCTCAAATATCATGCTAGTTTAATTATGCATGCTTGTGGTTATGGTAGGACCTACGGGGGAGCTTTCCACATTAAAAAAAAGCAATGCGCTTTGTACTGTACCTCCTGGGTGGTGTGGAAAAATTTGACAATTTGAGTCGTTCTGTCAATTTTTAATTGCTGGTAGCAACCCTTCAAAATTAAAAATTTGCTGAAATATTTTAGGATAGTTATTTTTATGCTGAAATGAACCATTTAAAGGGTTGAACACATTAAAATATAAAAAAAAAATTTTTACCCCCATATTTGAATCACCCTAAATTATATATATATATATATATATATATATATATATATCGTGCTAAAAATAGATAGTTTTTCCTTACAAATTTGTATGCTCCTCCCACAATCCTTTAATTTTTAATTTTAATTTTATTTCTCCGTTTATTGTATATATATATATATATATATATATATATTTTTTTTTCTGTAACCTATATATAGGCTGTAACTCTTTATGTACTTCAGTGTTCCTGAGGATGTCATTAGACGAAAGCGCTTGAGCACCATTCTGTGTTTCCTTTCCTTCGTGGTTTTATTCATCATATATATATATATTTCCCTGACAAGGTGTACTTCTGAATACACAAATGGCCTTGGAATCATTTTTCTTTCTTCACGTTTCATAATTTTTATCAAGTTCTCGGTATTCTATGCAGTACCTGATCGACCTATCCTCTTTTCGGATGGGTACACCGGGGGTAAGTAGGGAGAGTGGCTGCGCCGGATGATACCTTCCTGATCCATCTATTTACAACAGCGTTCTATCTCCTCTAACATAAACCGGATTGCCATGCGTAGCTTCAATTGTATGATGGTTGTTTTTTCAACATCACCGTCCCAAAAACTAATAGCCTTACGATGTTCA
Source organism: Bathynomus jamesi (assembly GCA_023014485.1). Classification (NCBI taxonomy): domain Eukaryota; kingdom Metazoa; phylum Arthropoda; class Malacostraca; order Isopoda; family Cirolanidae; genus Bathynomus; species Bathynomus jamesi. The sequence continues at coordinate 2,192,117 of JAJOZX010000076.1, forward strand.
TAAAGTAATTTTGTAAGAGATTGCTTTTCAGATTCTCTTAAATCCATTTCGCTTATCTTAAAAACTTCCTCAAGCATGTCCCTTGTCCATTCATGGGGCACTTTCAGTTGAAGGATTATTCAGAAATCCCAGTGTATGGACTGCTGGATCGTCAGTTTGGACTGTAGTAACGCTCCCCACCGATTGTTGAGCCTTTAGAGTTTAGAGTAACCTGAGCTCCAAAATTATTAACAACAACATACTGAGGCGCGGTCTAGGCGCGATTAATCCCGCTTGAAATTCCATATACTTAAAACGTTCATTTCCTTTAAACAAAAGTAAATTTTCCTTAGACATATATTCTCTCAAATCGAAACAAACTTCAATTAGTTGACAATGCCGAGGTGGCATTTTAATGTCTTCAACTGCGATACATTCCGCTCACGTGCAACCTCTGGCACGCATGTCCACAATAATAGTTTCCAAATGTTTGCCACAATGTTCTAAGTATCTAAGAGTTCTTGCGAGTGGCGCTCATAAGAGAAATATTTCGGTTATATTCGTCTTTATCTTTTGCCCCATACATAGAATAGTTATAAAAAGTTTACCATTCGTTTGGAAAATTTTAACAAATAAAAAATTAGTTGAACTCCAACATATAGTGTAAAACATCAAAGAATTTGAGGAAAATAAAAAATAAGTTAAAATGCAAAAGTTTTCGTACATTTATTTACAAAATTATTTGATATTTTGTGTGTCCACCTTTTGCTTGAATTGACTTCAGTGATTCGTTTTGGAATATTTTTCTACAAGGTTTCGACATCTCTCAGTAAAAGTTTTAGCCCATTCTTTTAAAGAAAATTGTTGCCATTCATTCAGATTCGAATGGTTTCTCTTGCGGACAATTTATTACAAATGAAAGCATAAATTCTTGATTAAATTGAGATCTGGGCTTTGACTGGGCCACTCGAGAAGCTTGAAATTCTTTTGTTGAAGCCATTTCATGGCGCTCTCACTTTTAGGTTTTGGATCATTATCTCGTTGCAGTACCCAATTGCGACCCATTCGCAACTCCCAAATTGAAGGCAATACATTTTCTTCTAAAATTTTCTATTTCTTCGAATTCGTGATTCCAGTGATGATAACAAGGTTTTCTGGACCAGGAGCACTAAAGCATCCCCAAAGAAGCAAACTACCACAAAAATGTTTAACTGTAGGAAGTGTGCTTTTTCCTCGAATGTAGTATCTGATTTTCGCCAAACATAGCGTTGCTCGTTGTTCCCGAATAATTCAATTTTGGTCTTATCTGTCCAGGGAACTTTCTTCCAGAATGCAAATGCAAATCCATTATTTTGATGACCCTTGGCGTACTTTAAACGAGTTCTTTGTGCGCTTTTCGTAGCAGAGGTTTTCTTCATGCAACTCTTCCATGCGCTAGTATCAGAAATTTTTTTCTTGAAATTAATGATGGCCAGGCTATATATGAAAGCTGCCATTACACGAAGAAAGAATGTAAAAAAAAATGTGTCAAAGTTAATATCTTGAGGGTCCACCAAAGCTCTGAAAACTGAAAAAAAAAGGAATTTTTCCAAATTAATCAAATATGATCTACCTTAACATAATTTTAAAATTTTTATGCCGATTGATAAGGTAAAACAAATTAAATGTTGGCTTTAGTCTTAATACCTGTATAATATTTTGCTGATTAAATCATTACTACAATTGAAGTAATGTTTTAATCACCCAGAACTCACCACGAGGAGGTAGCTACACATCGAGTTCCACCACAGCCCTTCCCATCCACCCAACCTTCAGAGCTGTACATTGTTAAATTTAATCAGATGTCCTTAGTTTTCACTTATTTCAGTTTATAGTCTGCTTTAGTGTTAAATTTCTTCATAGTCACTCGGGAATTAAGCCTAGAACGGATGAAACTATCTCTATTTTTGCACACTGACAGCACGGGAGGCTTCAGTCACCAATTTCACACTTCGTTCTACTGCCTAGGTATGACAAGGAAAATGCGGAAAAGCCATCTTAGGTACGTTCTGAGATTGGATCCAACCTTGAAGCTCTCCAGTTTCAACTTTTTTTGTTATTGGGGTTCGAAACACTGCTGTGAATTCCATTCAATCGAGTCAATGTAGTCTAAAGCTTCAAATATGAGTCTAGGTACTCGAAACTTGCACACATTTTCATCTACTGGGCTGTTTCTTTGCAATATTTTTATCTTTCTCTTCTAACCTTACTGGGATCAATAACCTTAGAAGCATCAGTCTCGTTAACAATACCAAGGTCTTGCATCACGGCTGTTGCTATAGCTGCAGCAAATCGGTCAGACAGACCTCAGCGATCACATTCACTAGCAAATGTTGGGAGCTTAATTTTCATTTGCTTAGATGTTCCTAGGATATATTCTCTTTGGTTCTTCTCTGCGTAATTCATCTCATCTTGAGCTGTTACTTCGGTTTCATCATTTGAACTTTCAGAGGCATTATCTAAAATTAAACTTCTGTTCACATTTACACTTGATTTCTGAAACTTAGCTATTCTAAGTTCCTCCTCCATTTTCCTTTTCTCGGCTTTCCTAAATTTCTGAGTAGTGACTACATCAACTGTTCCAATCATCATTTGCTTTTCTGTTCTCTGGTCTATCAAGAATTTCCTTTCAGCTTCAGGTACTCTTCGTTCTTTGCCACATGAGCAAGAGTCAAAATTACACTGACATGCTGCAATATCGAATAATTTGGTTGAAGCATCTACAGTAGAAGAAATTTATTCTTCAATGATTTGTAAACTTCCTGCTTTTGTCTGTCCTTTGATCGTTTGATTAAAGATTTGTATTTATCATTAAATACCTTGATTGAGGACTTTTTCCATAACTCTTCCACTTGACAAGCAACGTTTTCTGCAATTTCTGATACACTTCGTTCAGCTTTCTTACCATCTGCTCTCATATTTTCTCTTGCTAGCAAATAGTATCTGAAGACCTTTTCGAATATAGGTAGAGCATTCCCACTAAGTTCACATGGGCTTCCAAAAACAGAATCAGTCCATTTCTTTCGCCTCTTAACACTCGCCATCATACAAATTTACATTGCAAAACTAAATTACCTGCAAAAGATCAATACAATAGTGATTACCATGAATATTTAGAATAACTTCTGTATGAAGGGAAAAATCAAATTTATATTTTAAAAACAAATGTAACAAAATTTATATTAAATATCATGAAAAATTTCAGTAAACCTACTTCAGTATGTATTAGATAACTCAAATAGTGAAAAACATCCGCGCATTTACATTGACTGGATTTCAAGTTGTTTTGTCTACATGCTGTATGTAGATCAGCCCCATTTGAGAACAATTTCATTCAATATGTAATATTCTTATTATCTTTCAAATATAACGTAAAATGCAAGCAATGTATTAAAAACTAATCATTTTCTCAAGATTATAACTGAAATCAATAAATTTCAATACGTCTGATTTCCACACAATCTGATGAGGCACTGAGTAAAGTTGTAGGTAACTATGCAAATTTTAACAAGCTCATACTCACAAGAAAGTCTCAAGCAAACATGTCACAACAGGATATCATTACTTAGGTAAAGAAATTCAATTCAAAATATGTTCCCAAATGGGAATAATGACAGCTAATTGGTTAAGGCAACCTCTTCTGATTGGTTGCTGAGCAGTAATGCTTAAGTTTCATTGGTATTCATAATTTTTATCTTATGGTATGCCTGACTGCAACCTTGAATATTATTTTTTCGAGAAGTATAGTTTTCAGGTGTGATCAATTAGTTTCAACCGTACTGTTTTCTTATCTATAACAGAATTTTTCATTAAGATTTGTATTCCAATAAGATATCCACTGGTAGACCTGACAAGATACGTGAATATTTACACTATTCGGTGTTATTTCAAGACATAGAAGTGTCATGGTGGACCCTGAAGATATTACTGTAAGACAAAATAATTTCTGCAGTGGTGTTTTCTCATGAAATGTCATATTTTCCTACTAGTACAGGATCTGGCCTAGAGTTCGTATAAATTTCTGGGTGCAGAGGTTTTGACGACTGATCTAGACTAATTTTGGGGCGTAGAATCCGAATTTTTCTATCCCATCGCACCGAATTGGTGCGAAAGTGGTCAAAATGGCAAAATTTTATCAGTTTTTTGTATTTTTGTCATATTCTTGAGTTGAAAATTTGTTTAAGGGCAATTGTTTGTTTGAGAATCTGTTTGTAACATACTGCTGCCTGAACCAAGAAAACTGACAAAAATGTCAAAAAATAACAGCAAAAATAGTAAAAAATTAAGTAAATATTGTCAAAAAATTTTTGTCTATTTTGGTGCATAAACTAGCTCTAACCAATCTTATCGAACTAAATAGTCAAGAAATTAGATATTAATAGCTCTACTGAAATTTCCCAACACAAAAACATGTACAAATGTCTAAATTTTGGGTTACAATGATTAAAAATGGTTGTAGAATATTTGAAAAAAATAGACAAAATATAAAAAATAGTGCTAATTTTATAAAACTCTTAGGTTTGCATGTTGTAAAAGACTGTGAGATAAGATCATGTATTATTTCTGATGATGAAGTTGACTGAAAATCTTGCAAAAGTGGCAAAGAGTTTGGCAAAAATGACAAAAACTGTCAAGGCCGCTTATGTGATTGAGAAAGAGTGTTACCGTCACTCAGGTGCATCTTCCCAGTGCAGCACCACGGCAATGGGCTAAGTTATAGCTAACTTAGTGGGAACGACCTCATTTAATGATGAGACCCCATTGTTTTTTTGTCTTTTGTTTTTTTTGTTCTTTTTTTTGTTTATTTGAAACTTTTATTGAAACATTATTTACAAATAAAAGCACTATGGCTTTTGTGGTATCATCTTCCGACACCATGAAAATGAAACAGAAGTACAATGTACAGATTTGTTCATCTGTAATTTTATTCATTTACCTGCTGAAATTCAGGCTTTAGGATTTTGGGATGTTCTTTGATTGCACTTGCAGAATGAGCAGCATGGTATTGATGACGCAGTGCAAGAGCATTTTGACCTCTTGGTACAGGTTTTGCAGCTGCAAGGTTCAATCAAATCCTGAGGTTTATCTGGGTAATCGGTTAGTTGAGGTTCCAAAAGTCCCTCATCAGACTTTACGTAACCATAGTCAAATGGATTTAAATTTTCAGATAAGGAGCCATATGGAGAGTCAAGCCAAAGTTGGCACTGAAGATATGCCCGTTTAATATGCAGTCTAATACTTTTTGAAGAGCAAGGAAGCTGAGTAAAATCGATTTGTAGTATTGCTCAGATCTTAGTTGATCAAATGATATGGATTTTGACTTGGGTTTGATGCAATGAACCAGAAAGTTTTCAGCACCTTCGATTATTTCCTCTGTAAGTGGTTCCTTGCCAAAGTCCTTAATTTCATCAAAGTAGTTTGACTGCTACAATGCACTAGATTTTGTGCCTACTTTACTGACACTGTCACAGCCAGTTAAAACATGCAAGGCAAGTAAAACTTGGATCAAATCGTTTTCAAGCTTTTGATGCAAGCCATGCAGAGGAATGATTTTGCGACTTGTTCCAGAGCCTTTAACAAACCATAATTCCTTCAGGCCATGCTCAATCCATTTTGTTAAATGGTAGATGAGGCACACAAAGATATCAGTATCACTGGTAGCTACTGAAACTGTAGCTCCACCACCAGGCATTGCTTTATCCACCACATAGTTTACATGTAACATCACTTTGTCATCTGCTTCTTCTTGTGAAGAACAAAGCTCAGGAATTTCGCAGACCTTCCCATTTTGGAATTGGACACAAACTTCAGGTTTTTCAAGAGTACCACCTCCCAGTACAATTACTTTATCTCCATGGTAGTTTTCCATGAAAAAGCCGACAAAAATTTTTTGGAAGTTTGCCTTGTTATCTGTGGAACTCCAATACTTGTTGAAGTCATTTGGAAGCCTCTGCTCAGGTGATGTTATAGAAATTTGTATTTTCGAATGCGCAATTGATCGTCTCATCCGTTCTCCAGTCTTGATGTTTGAAGCCTTGTAATTTTCAAATAAGATATGATTTGTGGTTGACTTCGATCCCATACTCAAAAACATGTTTAAACGTGATTGTGCAAATTCACCAAATGTTTTCAACATTGCTTTTTTCACCGGGAATTTCCTTACTTGAGCCATAAAATCTATGATCATTGCATCATTCCCTTCTAACAACAATGGGAGGTTTTTAACTCTTTCCTTAGGTCCTTAGCAACGTTTTCGACAGATGATTTCCGCAAAGTTTCAACAATTCTTGCACTCTCAATCTGGACAGAATAAACCATCTGGGATTTTCGTTTATTGCTAGGATATGTAAAATAAATGGTGTCCTTAAATTTGTCTATAAGCAGGCTCTTAACCAAATAGTTACTGATAGATTCATCCTGGTTCAGCTTTTTATTGATCTCTTGTCTCAAGTAGGTGACACTGTATCCACAGCTTGTGAAGTCTATTTTTGAGACTACATCATTAAACGCTTCTTGAACCATGTCAGTAGAACCCATAACTTCATTGTCTTGCTGTCTGTTTTCCAAAATCGTCTCTATTCTGCGATCATAGGCTGCAAAATGCTTCTTTATACAATTATTATGATAGAATGCATCTGCAGCGAATACATCTTTGTATTCGTTCAACATCGCTACTCTGGTAAAAACATCGTCTTGGAACAAGTGAGCATAACTCAATAACTTTTGGGCACGACCTGGAGTACATATCCGAAACAAATCATGGTCAATGTTTCCACCTTTCAATTTTACTCGAGCTGAACCACAAAATACACACACTTTCATATCCTTGATATGTTGTGTTTTAATCCTTTTGCTTGAACTATTTTCTGGAGGAGTTAATGCTTCCCCTAAGGAGGAATCGGAGGGTTCAGATTCAGCATTTTTAGACTTCTGGCTACGTTCAACGAACTTTTTATATGTTGCATAGCACGAAGTGCTGTGATACTGGATATAAGGAGTCTGACTCTCAGTAAGAGCTTTCAAACGCTTGCTTCTGTCATCATTTGGGTACGCAGAAGCCGACTGAAGCAAATTTTTTATTCCATGTTCTCCGCTGCTCAAATATTTCTCTCCATTTGGGCTTTTGTTCTTCTGGCACAAGATACATTTACCAAGGTTTGAGCTATGCTTCTTTTCTGGCACAAGTTGACATACATCCTGAAAAAATAAAATATACTAAGACTTCTTGCAATTGCAATTATAATAAACTGGTTCTATTCTATACATACAAAAATTCATTTGTAACACATTGGTCTTTATATTTATGTTTTAAATATTCAATTCGATTATTACTTACCATGATCTATCATCTGTTGAATCACATAATGAATACAGGGATCCTCAATTTGTAGCTACTACCAATACTAAACCTGAAACACAATAAATATGACTTAGTTACTCTAAAGAAATTAAATAGATCGATTCTATAAGAAGTTCAAGCATTTTACAACAAGCAAGCCTAAGAATAATATAAAATTAGTACTATTTTTTTATATTTTGGCTATTTTTTCAAGTATTTTACAACCATTTTTATCGATTTATACTCGAAATTTAGACATTTGTGCATACTTTGTTTTAATAAATTCTTGCAGAGCTATTAATATCTAATTTCTTGACTATTTACTTCGATATGATTGGTTAGAGCTAGTTTATGCACCAAAATAGCCAAAAATTTCATTTTTGCGATTTTTTGACAATATTTACTTAATTTTTTACTATTTTTGCTGTTATTTTTTGACATTTTTGTCAGTTTTCTTGGTTCAGGCAGCAGTATGTTACAAAAACAGATTCTCAAACAAAAAATTGCCCTTGAAAAATTTTTCAAATCAAGAATATGACAAAAATACCAAAAACTTATAAAATTTTGCCATTTTTGCCAATGTTTTGCCATTTTGACCACTTTCGCACCAATTTGGTACGATGGCATAGAAAAATTCTGATTCTGCGCCCAAAAATTAGTCTAGATCAGTCGTCAGAACCTCTGCACCCAGAAATTTATACGAACTCTGGGCCAGATCCTAGACTATACCCTGGCCGATTCAATATTTGAGAATTAACTTTTTCACTGCACCCTAATGCGATGGACATCGATCTTAGATAGCGTTAATGTTTGACAAATATCATCTGCCGTCACTCGTGGATTCGCAGCAGCCATTCTTTCAATCCATCTAGCCTGACCTTCTGAAATCTTGCAAGGTCGTCCACACCTTGGTAGAGTTTTGATTGTCCCAAAGCCTTTCCATTTCTTTACAACTGCTGCAGCCGTCGTAAATGGAATTCGAAGTTCTTCTCCTATCTTCCTATAACTCTCTCCAGACTCGTGTGCAGCAATAACAGATCTCTTAAGATGTGTAGACAGTTCTTTACCAGGACGACCCATTGCTTACTAATGCTTGTACAGGCATCCATCTTCCATGAAGATTCACAGAGAAAATTAGAATTAAATAATTTTGAAATAAATGTACGAAAACGTTTGAATTTTAACTTTTTTTTATTTTCCTTATACTTATGAGCACCACTGTATATAGGAAACCGAGTTGATCTTGTTGAAGCATATCAACACAGCAGAGGTCGTCGTAATCAATAGCGGCCTTTGGAACACGATGAATTTGATAGGCTTGGTAGTAATCTACTCGTAGGTGACAACTGAAGTTTCAAGTCAACCTCTCCCAAAACAGGTAGGAGACTCGTTCCAATGGGATCATCGCCGAAGTTAAAGACATGTTACCGAAATGATGACTTAATTTTAAAACATCCTTTATATGTATATGAATAAATACATTAGCTGAAAAAATATTTCTTCATGAGGTGGGGTTTTAGATCAAAAGATGCGCGTCCCACTTTTACATTCAAGACCATCACCAGGAACAAAATATTACCCCAATTTCAGAGATCCAGCGTTATCTGGATAAAAGGTTAATGCAGAAGTTTTTTGAAGTGAAAACTTTCTTTGTAGTAAATTTTCATGGATTTTGCCCATGATTATAATCTTTCACAGTGATGACTGCACGTACAGGTGTTGAACACGAATTTTTTGTCTGCAAAAATTGGTTAGAAAGTCACTTGAAAAAACACGAAAGCTACTGTTTCACATTTCATTTAATGCCAAAATTTGTAGGATAGTCAGTTACTCCTAAATACATACATACAGTACATCATCAAAAATTGAGGTGAGAAGGCAAACGTGCGTGGATGTAAAAATATACAAGGTAAGGAAGAAGGGAAAAGATAGAAACCAAAGCATTCACATTCATTCACACCGGCATCCTGATGGATCATTCCTTCCCCCCCCCCACCCGCATGGCTAAATTCCACACCGGAGGTGCTTCATACACCATGTGAAGTGGTTTCCAGGCTTTGTCAAAAATAAGAAATAGGGTCCCGAATTTACATATCTTTGACAAACCTCCTCCATTCCAACCTACTTCCAGCCATTTCTCGTCCATCCAACTTCTTCTCAAGCTTCCTCTCCTCCTTCCACCTTCGCAAACACGCTTATACACTCGTTCCACAACTCTGTCTTCTTCTATTTGTTCAACATGTCCAAACCACCTTAAAACATTTTCCTTAATTTTCGCTTCCACCAACACTTATATCAAACCATTCACTCAATTCTTTATTTGCTCGCACACATGCACTACTTTCATCGTAGAAACACTTCACCGCATTCATGAGACTACCACCAACCCCATATATTTTCAAGACCCGTTACAAAGCTTCTCTATTTACACTATCATACGCTTTCTCAAGATCCATAAAAGCCATGTATACCTTGCAATCCATTTCGCATACTTTCTCAATCATTTGTCTCACTGTGAACACTTCTTGATCAACATAGCCTCTTCCAACCCGGAACCCTCCTTGCTCATCGCTCATCAAGCATTCTGTAATACCACGAATTCGTTCTATCACTATTCTAGCATACACTTTCCCGACTACACTCAACAGACTTATACCTCTGTAGTTCTTACATTCTTTCACTTTTCATTCTGTACAATGGAACCATTATTGCTTTCCTACAGTTTCCAGGCACACTCCCATTTGTCCATGCGCTCTGACATGTGCACCACAACCACTCTAACCCTCTCAAACCACCATACTTAATCACTTCCCCCATCCACACCTGCCGCTTTTCCACTTTTCAGCTTGTAAACCGCCGCTTTCACTTCATCCAAGGTTATGTTCTTAGGCATCCTATCACATGTCCTCCTCACATTACCAAATCTAATCATATTTGGCCTATATTTAAACTTCCCTCATCCCTCCCACCTTCGTTAACCTTGGTTTTGCTTCCACCCGAATTTTTCATTCTGACGAAGGTCAAGCTTGTTGCTCCACCTTAGATCTACAGCTTAACGTGGAATTCGAACCACGGCCCATCAATCGCCAAAGCGAAGCAGATGACGCTCAGGACGCTGCCATGGGGAACCCCCTCCTCTTGCGAGTGTACAGAAGAGAAGAAAGTACCCACCTGAACAAGAAAGGAGTGAGAAGACAAGAAGTTGGAGATGAAGGAAGGGAGAAGATCTCAGAAACCCAAGAGATAGAGTTTACGGCAAATCCACCACCGCCAGGTAGTGTCATATGCTTTCTCCAAATAAAAAAAATACTGCATAGAGATAACGCCGTTCTGCAGAGGACTCGCGGACCGCAGTCTCCAACTGAACCAAAATGTCAGTGGTGCTCCGGCCCCTACGAAAACCGGTCTGTGTGGAAGAAAGCAAGTTGTGGCGTTCGAGGTACCACACCAGGCGCCGAGAAACAATCTTCTCAAGGAGTTTCGAAAGGCAGCTAGTGATGGATATTGGACGGTAGTTAAGGGGAGATGTCGGGTCCTTACCGAGCTTAGGAAAGGGGAGCACCACTGCCTCCTTCCAACAGGAAAGAAAGGTGTCGCCCATCCAAATCCAATTATAGAGGGTGAGCAGAGAGAAAAGAGCCGAAGGGTGTAGTTGGCGGAGCATATCAAAATGAATGCCGTCGGGACCGGGAGTAGACTTGCCGCAAGAAGCTAACACCGAGCGCAGTTCCGTCATAAAAAAAAGACGGTTGTAAGGGAAGTTATTGGGGGTCTGGAAAAGATGAGAGGAGCGAGCAAGCAAGGCTTTGCCGGAAAAAAGCGGGATCACAATGGTCGTGTCAGGAGGTGGAGGCAATGGTCGAGGCAAAGACCTCGGCCACTGTAGTAGGGGCTGATACTGGGTTTCCGTCTACCATAAAAACAGGAGGCGAATGGGAAGGGGGTTTACCGGAGATCTTCTGGATCTTGTTCTAGATTCGCGAGGAAAGGGTGCGGGAAGTAAGAGAGGAGACATAAGTTCGCCAGGAAAGACGGGGGGCTTCACGTACCGTGAGACGGGCCTGAGCTCGCGCACGTTTGAAAGCTATTATGTTAGCAAGGGATGGATTTCGTTGAAGACGACGAAAGGCTGACTTCTTAGCTCGAACGGCTAAGGCGCATGTTGTGGCCCTCCATGGGACCGAATGGGCGGAGGTGCTGGGAAATGTCGACTTGGGGATGGAGGACGGGTGGCACAAGTGACGTGATCGGTAAGGTAGGTGGAGACAGCGTCTATCGTCAGAAAGTTACTCGTAACTGCAAATGTTTGTCTTCCAGATTGGAAAAGGGGCCAGTCAGCTTTGACAAGAGACCATTGGGTTGGAAGAACAGAGGAGCCGGAAGTCTGGGACGTACGGAGGAGGAGGGGGGAAGTGGTCACTACCGTAAAGGTCTGGAGTAACGGACCAAGAGAAATCAAGGAAGGCGGAAGGAGATGTAAGCGAAAGATCTATGGAGGAAAACGTACGGGTCTGGAGGTGAAAAGCTGTGGGTTGACCGGTGTTGAGAAGACAGAGAGGAGTTGAGAGAAGGGAGACCACAACGCCACCCCGCTGGTTGGTGACCGTGTCACCCCACAGAGACGTTATCGGGCGAGACTTAAAAGAGTGACCAGTGGAGCGAGTAGACGGGACCGGGAGGCAGGTTAAAGAGGAGGAGGTCAAAGAGCGGTAAAAAGGGGTTAAGGGGGTTTGGGTTTCAGGGGGAGTCGGGGGATCAGGGGGGGTGAAAAGCGGGGCGGGGTGGGTCCAATTTCCGGGGTGGGGGGGAGGAGAGAATGCCAGAGGCATCGGGAGGCCAAGAAGGGAGCGGGACGGAGGAGACGGGGGATACGTAGCAGGGCGGGGTGAATCCGGTTTCCGGGGTGGAAGTGAAGAAGATGCCGGGGTCATCGGGAGGTGAAGGAGGGAGCGATGTGGAGCAGGTGAAGGATAGGATGGATGTCAGCTTGAACCCGCAGTGTAGAAGCTGCATAATCACCATCAGGAATGGAGGAGGGGAGGGGACGGTCACGAAGGGAAGCGGGGAAGCCCAGAGGAGCCGGCAAGACGAGAGGGATCCCTGTAGACGTGAGGGATATGGGGGCAGGAGGGGGAGAACTAGTGGGAGAGGAAGTGAAAGGACGAGGAGACAGGGGCCTGAACAAGGGAGTTTGGCAGGAGGACCCAAACGCCGGGGGCTGGCGATGGGTCGTTTAACGGAAGAGCGCGGAAGGAAAAGAAAGACCAGAAGAGGGAGCAGTTTTCGATATGTATACTGAAATTTCAGCAATGGTTTCAGCAGGGTGAGTAAGTGGTTAGTTGCAACTGAGGTGGAGCAGATGGGGACAGTGGAATTGGAAGTTCTTGGGGAACAGGTTGGAGGAATAGTGAATACAAGGGGTGGAGACGACGAGAAGGTAGAGGACGAGATAGGGGGACGGGTGGATGAAGCCTGATCAGGCCTTGGATGATAGGGTGTGGAAGAGGACGGTACAGAGGTGGTCGAAGTCCGGGTCGAACGGAAGGTTGTCGGGCGGGAAGAGCGCAGTGTTGGACCTAACGCGGGCCCCGCTTCCTGAAAATTGACCTTGTCAGATTCCCGGACCGACAGGACCTCACGCTCGAATAGACAAGTCTGACAGGAAGAGGAGGCGGCGGCGTGGTCTTCTCCACAGTTGGCGCAGTGGGGAGGATTTGAACAGGAAGAACCATGTGTCGGGGACGCGCAGTTGACACAAATACCAGGGGAACTTCGGCATGTCTTACTGGCATTGTCCGAACCTCTGGCAAGTAAAACATCGGCGTAGTCTGGGGTAGAGACCTGCACGGGTACGGGTAAGCCCGTGGGCCCGTGTCCGGCCCGTCCCACGGGCGGGTACTGGCGGGCTGAATCATGTTTATAAAAGTTAGCGGGCGGGTACGGGCGGGCCGAATCATGTTTATAAAAGTTAGCGGGCGGGCACGGGCGGGCCGAATCATATAAAAAGCATGCAACGCCGCAGCGGGTGAGGCAGCGAGGCAAGGCAGGAACTGGAGCCGCGGAGCGCATGCGCCATGCATGCGTGCCTGCGTGGGACATGCAAACGACAAACAACATCCATGCCTGTGTTTTGGTTGTTAATTATGAATTTTATTACCTCTGCCAAGGAAGTTATGTTTTCACCCGCAACGTATAAATAACGTATATATAACGACGTGCAAAAATAATGACAAATAACTTAGAAATTAAACATTAGAAATTAGAGTATTCGTATCGTACGCCCGGCACCACGTGACCAAAGCCAACCTGACCAGCTGACCTTACCGAGGCTAAGTAGCCTATGTTTCCCTGCTGTATACAGTCACAGTGTATAGCAAAACTAGAACTTATCGTACAGCGATACTGACCTAATTTCAATAATTACCATAATAACAATGAATATGAGAATAAGGACAATAGATAGTAATAATAATGATTTTTTTTTGGCTAATGGAAGAAATGATATAGGTGGGTGATTTTCGCTTTTCGATACGTCTTACGCTTATGGTTTTGCAAATGAGATCGAGTAAGATGCCGACCAGCGCGGCAGCGCTATTTACGATTGCATAATGTTTAACACATGTTAGCTACATTACATTGCCACAGTATATAATTGAATGCCAAACCTTTACCTATGTTGATTATGCGTATTTAAAATATATATAAACATTTTCTTTTCTAAAGTTTTTGATTTTGTTTGAACGATGATAAGAAATTTTTTGAACATAAGTATTTCCTGGAACTAATTGGCATTTTTTCAGCTATGCTACTATAATGCTAGCCTCTCTCGCCTCTGGCGTAATTAGTGCATACTGTACGACAAATACTTGTCTTAATTACCTTAATTGTTTATTAGTAGATGTGCTTTCTAGTTTCTATCCTATGTTTAGTATGTTATACATTTTATTAAATTAAAATTGTCCTCAAAATGCAACATCCTATCAGTGAAGCAGTGATTAATTCAAAACTGCGTTCGGGGGAATTAATTCTACAGCCAGTTTCAAACAGAAAAAGCAAAGTATGGGATAATTTTGACTTAGTTATTGATAAGAACAGTAAAAAGGAACAAGGATTTCTTCAATGTAAAAAGTGCAAAAAAAACCTGACATATAGTGGTTCTAAAGGAGGCACTTCCCATCTCTCTCGTCACAAATGTGGCACAAGTACTTCACAATCACAAAGCTTAGCTTCATTTTTCCAAAAGAAAGTACAAGTGACAATGAAGACCAAACAAGAAATGCTAGATGCATGTGTCAACTTTTGTGCTAAAGACATAAGACCATTTGAAACTTTAAAAGGTGAAGGCTTCCTAAATCTTGCACAAAAACTTATTGCAGTTGGCGCGTCTTATGGTAATATTGACGTAAATGAGGTTATTTCTCATCCAACCACTATTTCTAGGCATGTAGCTGAAACTGCAGTAACTGTACGTCAAAAGATTTATCCAAAGATCAAAGAAGTTATGAGTAATTCATGCTGTGCAGCTACAACAGACTTGTGGACAGATGATTATAAAAAGATTTCGTATATTTCAATGACTGTTCATTATAATGATGATGATTGGACACTGGTAGATAAAGTTATGTTTACGTCCAGTTTTCATGAGGAACGTAAAACTGGTGAAAACATAAAAAAGGAAATAACAAGAAGATTTGCAAAGCTAGGCTTTGAAGATGACTTAGTGCAGAAACTAACTTTCGTAACAGACCAAGGAGCAAACATAGTAAAAGCGTTGTAGAATTATAGCAGACTTAGTTGCTTATCTCACATTATAAATACAATTCTTCGTCATACATTCAATGAAGATTATTTGGAAAAATATGCCCCAGAAATTCAAAAGGTTATACTGCAGTCGAAAGCTCTTGTCACTTTCTTGAAACAAAATGGATTAGTAAGCAAATTGAGACATACTGTTCGTCAAGAAGTAGAAACAAGATGGAATTCGAAGCTTGCTATGCTAGAGTCGATTCTAGATCAATATAGTAGCATCGAGGATTTGATGGAAGAAAGAAATTTGAACCACTTAGAGAACATTTCAAAAGGCAGTCTTGAAGAGTTAGTATGTTTTCTGAAGCCATTTAAAGATGCCAGTGATACGCTAGAAAGTGAAAAATCTCCAACTCTACAGCTAATATTGCTTTATCACTTGAAACTTCTTAAACATTTGAACGTTTCTGAAAATGACACAATAAGAATTTCTTCATGCTAAATATAAAGTGTTGCCTATTCATAAAATTTCTCTATTTCTATGGCCTAAATTTCGTCAGCTTAGAATGCTAACTGACATTGAGCGTGCAGAAGTGCTAACAAGTATTCGTGAGCAAATTCATGTTGACCTTATGGACAATGAGAAAGTAACTGATGAGCCTGAAAGAGCTTGTTCATCTCCGAAAAGAGTAAAGACTTCAGAATTTGATGAATGGGAAGACATACGATGTCATAATGAAGAATCCCAAAGTTCGGTTTCTTGTAAAGAACTTGAGCAGTACATGAGCTACAAAATTGATGAGGAAAGTGATGTTCTTCAGTTTTGGAAAACTCACGAATCAATGTTCCCATTGCTTGCTAAACTCGCAGGAAATACTTAAATATTCCTGCATCCAGTGCATCCAGCGAAAGGAACTTTAGTACTGCGGGAATTACACTTGCACAGAGGAGAACTAATTTAAAAGAAGAAAATGTCGACGATCTTTTGTTTCTGCATTGCAATTTGGAATTTTAAAACCTCCATCAATTCAGTGAGTACAAAATTAAATAATTTTACTATCTATTTAATTTTCATAGGTATATTTTTGAAAGAAGTACTTAAGTAATTATCAACAAAAATATTACTGATCGTGCATATCTTAAACTTAAATACGCAGGTTGGTTTAGGTTCCAAAACAAAATAAATCACGAGCCGCGGGTACGGGCGGGCCCCAAAGCATGAAAAAAATTACGGGCCGGGTACGGGCGGGCCCTAAAACATGAAAAAAAATTACGGCCCGGGTACGGGCGGGTTATATAAAAAGATTACGGGTACGGGCGGGTGCGGGCCGCAAAATATCGGCCCGTGCAGGTCTCTAGTCTGAGGATGTCACGACGGACAGAAAATTGAAGATAACCGGCCCTAATTTTCTCGGTAACTAAGAACGAGCAAAGATCAGGATCAATAAGGGAAATGGAATCCTTGACTCCTGAACCATATGGTGGGCAGTAAACACGGGTCACCTTCTGAGAGGAGAGGCGGGCGAGAAGAACTGATTCTGAGTATTCCAAAAGGCGGGGAGCATGTACTACACCCGTACAAGTGTTAAAGGAAGCGTGGGGGAGACAATCCAAGGGGAGCAGAAGCTAGGGTTGAGATGGACGAAACCTTCTGGTTTTGGGCTCTGGAAGAGACTTCCACCACAAGAGAACCATCATTCTGGGGCCACATCTGTCGGGGATCGCCACAACGGGAAGTGAAGTCATCGTAGACCTCAAAAACATCCCGTTGTGAGAGTGGGGGGGAGGAGAGGTGGAAGAACTGAGGACCAGAAACAGAGGGTAATCAGGGTCAGAGTCAGTAGTATAGCCGCAAAAGGTTAGAGTGCAGGAATGTTGCAAGTGATTACGTAATGTTGCAAAGGGGTGGGGTTGTTGCGAAGGGGTGGGGTTGTTGCAAAGGGGGTGTGGGTTGTTGCAAATGGGAGTGGGGTGTTGCAAAAAAAAATAAAAAAATAAATAAATAAATAAAAAAATACCCCCAAAGGGCCCTTTGTTGCCAATCGGGGTTGCAAGGGGCATGCAACTTGGAGGCGGAGTTCTCCCCCAAGCTATTCCCCCCAAAGGGCCAGAAAGGAGAGAAAGGAGGAGAGGTGTTCACCTGGCAGGAGCCAAGTGCATATTAAGACTTCAGCCGAGTAGGCGTTGTCTTTTAGGCTCCTAATCAGCCAGTTGGCTGAATCAGTCAGTTGGCTGAGCCAAGGGGGGAGGGGTACACCTGAAGGAGAGAGAGAGAGAGAGAGAGTAGTTGCCTTTGATTGCAAGGCATGCAACTTGGAGGCGGAGTTCTCCCCCAAGCTATTTTCGTTTACCTAACCTAAGAGGCCTCTAAGGGGTTTTCCCAAAAGGGCCAGAAAGAGAAGGACCAGAGGTCCTTGCTCGGCTGGGAGCCGAGCTTGAATGATTCCGTAATCAGCTTCTCGGTCTTTTATAAACCTCTAATCAGCCATGTTGCCAGATAGCGCCATGTATTCAGTTGCTGAGTTGCCAGATAGCGCCATGTATTCCAGATAGCAAAAACCATATATTAATCATCCATTTAAATAGTGTACCACAATATATATTTATATGACGGTAGTTAATCGATGAATCCAATTAAATTCTGTTTATTAAATAAATAATTTTTACACACTTAATTTTTATTATAAATATTTAAGTCACGAATAACGAAACGAAATGAAAATTTACGAAACAATTCGAAACACACGCTCCTCATTCCCCCAAATCCTCCCACCCATCTGTACTTGTATATATAATAAACTAATGAATCACTCGTGCTCACAAACCATATAAAATACCACAATATATTTATATAGTTAATCAATTGGAAGATTCAACCATATAAAATACCACAATATATTTATATAGTTAATCAATTGGAAGATTCATTTAAAGTTGAAATTAGCCAAAACACAATCCGCTATAACGGGGTCGGACGACTAATGACATCTTTATATTTTCGAAGAACACCTGCTGGTTGAGAGATTAATCATCCATTTAAATAGTGTACCACAATATATATTTATATGACGGTAGTTAATCGATGAATCCAATTAAATTCTGTTTATTAAATAAATAATTTTTACACACTTAATTTTTATTATAAATATTTAAGTCACGAATAACGAAACGAAATGAAAATTTACGAAACAATTCGAAACACACGCTCCTCATTCCCCCAAATCCTCCCACCCATCTGTACTTGTATATATAATAAACTAATGAATCACTCGTGCTCACAAACCATATAAAATACCACAATATATTTATATAGTTAATCAATTGGAAGATTTAACCATATAAAATACCACAATATATTTATATAGTTAATCAATTGCAAGATTCATTTAAAGTTGAAATTAGCCAAAACACAATCCGCTATAACGGGGTCGGACGGCTAATGACATCTTTATATTTTCGAAGAACACCTGCTGGTTGAGAGACCTTCCTTCCAGTCCGCTCTTGATAAGTCTCCCTTCACTCCAAATGAAAAGAAAATTTACGGAAAAAATCAAAACACACGATTGTCATTCCCCAAACCCGGATATATATATATATATATATATATATATATATATATATAATAAACGAATAAACAACTCGTGCACACACACACACACGCACACGAGGAAAGGCCGAAACTAGGTCAATTCGAATCGTCTCCCTAGAGACCTTTTTGGACGAGGGTTAATCCTTCTTCAAACTATTCGAGCAAAAAACACCGCTCACTCCGTTTCTTATTATCATCATTATTATTATTTCTACAATGAAAATATTTTATATTTATGCGTAACTTAGACCCACAGTTTAATGTGGAAACCGAACGCTCTTTTAAAAATATAATTAGAGGAACTTTCACGAGTGGTTATTTATTCAATATAAGAAGTTAAGCATTAAGCATTTTTTTCCTTTCACGATTCGATTTTATTTATATATATGGAGGGTCGTTGCTTACTCTTCCACATTTCAACATAACAGGATTATTGAACCGGATTTAAAATAACAGGTTCATTTGATCCGAGCCAGTAGTATGACCGAAAAGCATGCGTGATTTTCTCTTTAATAATAATAATAACAACTAGCTCGAAGAGTGACAACGGTTCAAGTTTTCACTCCACCTTAGACCCACAGTTTAACGTGGAAACCGAATGCTCTTTTAAAAATATAATTAGGATATATTTACAATTTCTTTATTATAAAATGTGGAACATGCAGCCTTCAGTGAACAGCTGTTCTGTGGATCGAAATACATCTCGTCAGGGAGTCGTTGCTTACTCTTCCACATTTCAACATAACAGGATTATTGAACCGGATTTGAAATAACAGGATCATTTGATCCGAGGCAGTAGTATGACCGAGCGGAAGCCGAATGCTCTTTTAAAAATATAATTAGGATATATTTATAATTTCTTTATTATAAAATGTGGAACATGCAGCCTTCAGTGAACAGCTGTTCTGTGGATCGAAATACATCTCGTCAGGGAGTCGTTGCTTACTCTTCCACATTTCAACATAACAGGATTATTGAACCGGATTTAAAATAACAGGATCATTTGATCCGAGACAGTAGTATGACCGAAAAGCATGCATGATTTTCTCTTTAGTAATACTAACAACTAGCTCGAATTGTAACAACGGGTAAAGTTTTCACTCCACCTCAGACCCACAGTTTAATGTGGAAACCGAATGCTCTTTTAAAAATATTATTAGGATATATTTACAATTTCTTTATTATAAAATGTGGAACATGCAGCCTTCAGTGAACAGCTGTTCTGTGGATCGAAATACATCTCATCAGGGAGTCGTTGCTTACTCTTCCACATTTCAACATAACAGGATTATTGAACCGAATTTAAAATAACAGGATCATTTGATCCGAGACAGTAGTATGACCGAAAAGCATGCATGATTTTCTCTTTAGTAATACTAACAACTAGCTCGAATTGTAACGGGTAAAGTTTTCACTCCACCTCAGACCCACAGTTTAATGTGGAAACCGAATGCTTTTTTAAAAATATAATTAGGATATATTTCTTTGAGAAAATATAAAGATGTCATTAGTCGTCCGGCCCCGTTATAGCGGATTGGTACACGTCATAGCTCCACCCAGCTACATCGGCAGCCAATCACTACGAACATCTGGTCTTTTGAGGCGGAGCTTGGCGATTGTGCATATAAAAGGGGATATTTTTCAGTTGAGAGTAACAGTAGCTATTTTCGCGTCAGTGAATAATCATTCCCTCCACCATGGACCTGTACGTCTCCCCGGATTTGTATGAAGAAAGTGACACTGCAGCATTAACGGCAATTAATATTTTTAACGCGATTGACCCTGATGAATTATTTCTAACGCAAACCGTTAAAGATATTTGCAGTGACGCTCCTTACAATCCGACGCAAGGGACTACCATAGAAATGTAAGTGACTATAATTCGATTTATATATATATATATATATATATATATATATATATATATATATATATGGAGGGTTGTAGTATCTCGTCAAATACTTCATTTAGATACTCGCCAAAAATCGAAATTTTTTTTATGGCAATCAATGTTATTTGGTTTTACCTCTTATCCCCATTATGCTAAAATCGAAATTTTTTTATGGTAATCAATGTTATTCCTCTTAAATGAACCAAAGATATCTTCACAAAATGGGGAACTGTTTGAATACTCTGTATATGTTTTAAAAGAATGAACATTATTCTTTTAAGGTCCGATGAGGATTTGACACGTGTTATACAATCTTTTGAAGAATCTCGTGTCATGAATACGGAGGATATACTGATCAGTCAGCAATGTCACACATCCTCCACCATGGACCTGTACGTCTCCCCGGAATTGTATGAAGAAAGTGACACTACAGCATTAACTGCAATTAATCTTTTTAACGCGATTGACCGTGATGAATTATTTCTAACGCAAACCGTTGAAGATATTTGCAGTGACGCTCCTTACAATCCGACGCAAGGGACTACCATAGAAATGTAAGTGTCTATAACTCGATTATATATATATATATATATATATATATATATATATATATATATATATATATATATATATATATATATATATGGAGGGTTGTAGTATCTCGTCAAATACTTCATTTAGATACTCACCAAAAATCGAAATTTTTTATGGCAATCAATGTTATTCCTCTTAAATGAACCAAAGATATCTTCACATAATGGGGATCTGCCTGTATACTCTGTATATGTTTTAAAAGAATGAACATTATTCCTTTAAGGTCCGATGAGGATTTGACACGTGTTATACAATCTTTTGAAGAATCTCTTGTCATGAATACGGAGGATATACTGATGAGTCAGCAATGTCACACCGAAATAATGTGTTTTTCGATCTTTTTGGGGTAAGAAGACAATATATTTTCATAAATTTATTAAATGAAAGAAATCAGTACAATAACCAACTACAGAATATACCGTTACAAATATACGAACAAAAACATTATACTATACAACGAGTACGTACAATTGGAAAACGGATTTTTATCTGTCTGCATACCATTTCATCGTTTCGGCGAGTGTGACACGGGTCAAATAAATTTAAACAATTTATAAATTCTTTATCACATGACATATGCGTGAGAAATGAGACGCAGTACATTCCGCAAACATTACTAAAATATCTTGTATACGAAATGGGTTCCATACAACTTCGGGAATATGTAACTGAGCGAGAAATTTTACAATAATAGGGTCACTCCAGGGTTGAGTACCGAGTGAATCAAAATAGTACAGGCGCTGTCTATTTTTAAAATAGACAGCGATCCAGTGAATCCCTTCATTACCGATGACATCTGTGTTCACAATAAGACTACCGCATTCTCGCGTACTTGGCAAACTCAATGTTTCATTCTTCGCAAACACGCCGATAAATTTGGAACGTGTGACTCGTTCCATTACTTTCTGAAGTGTATTAGCATCCATTTTAAAAGTCAGTGATAACGCTCCTAAATCTATCTACTTCTATTAGGGCTTGCGGTTCGAGATATACTAGTACACTAATAGGAGCGTCTATAGGCTTGGCGAATTCCAGCCGCACTGAGATGTTTCCGCTCTGCTGTGGGGTTAAATGGGTATTTACGCTAGCAGATAAGTCAGGTGTAATGTCAAACGGATAAAGGTTAAATTGATCAATGAATTCTTCCTGCGTTACCCCATTACCAAGCTCATCACAATCACCTGCAATATGGGTCAGATTACTATAGGCTCTGGCACAAAGAGGTAACACAGCGTCCGATGAATAGTCCGTACCCATTGTTCCACCCAAAGCAGTGCCATTAACGTATAGAGTTATATTTTTAAGTCCGAAATTCTAGAATTTAAAGGCACTCTTTTTATATTTTCCATTCACCGAAGCATGGTCCTGCATGCCGATTAATATCCTTTTAGGAAGATTTCCAAGGGCTATGTTTTCTATCTGCTTCGATGCCAACCCTGCAGGAACCGTTTATAGTTTAATTTGCACTCTGTTAATAGGGTATTTCACTGTAGCGTTTAGTAAATTTTTCTCAATTTCTAGTTGTTTTGGTGAACTTAATTTCACTCGCCGTACGCGGAGGTATGTGTCCATAATGTGAACCACAACGGGCTTTGCACCCTCTTCTTGATCAGCATCCAGATTTAAGCAGATCTCAGGACTCGTGCGGGTGAGCTTTATTTTCATATCCACCCCGTTGACAAGCAACTTCTGGAAAGTGAAATCTGTGTGCAACCGTCCAAAACACTCGTATATTTTCTTTTTAGAATTTTTAAATTTGTCCTTTATACTATTTTCATCTTTAGTTTGATAATATCCCTCGGCACTTAAAAAGGTAGCCTACGCTTCTTTGGAAAAGTTGAGGACATTTTCCAGATAGGCTCGTAGATGATAGTACCCCGTGCCTGCCGATATGTTGGTCTGATTTAAATATACGTCACACTGGTTGAATATGGAGTGCAGAAAGTTTGTTTCAGGGTATACAGCATATTTGTCATCGCAGACCGTTCCATCAGAATGGGCTATACGTAGCTTAGCGTACATGTGCACACAGCTTGGATCAAAAAAGTAAGAGCCTGAGCTGGGTATCACGAATTCTATAGGTGCACTCGGGGAACTAATTGTGTTTAAAGGGTTAATTGTAATAAAGTCACTATGCTCAATAGAAACTTGGGTTGGAGGCAGCTCAAAAAGGGACAGCTCCGATTTACAGCATTGTGAACTACATGGGTGGATGAAGCGTGCCATGGCGAAATAGTGACTCCTCTCTCGACAAGTGGTAAACAAACTATGATTCATGAGATCAATGTCCTTAGCTTATATCAGTCAAAAAAGTGGTCAACCATAGGTTTCATTCGCTTACAGCACTTCTTTTTTGATAGCCTTTTACGTTTAATACCACGTGACCCCTTCTTCTTCCGGGGAGTCCTCTTCTTCTTCTTCCCGCCACCGCGCATTTTTCTCTTTGCATCTTTGATGATTTCGTCCCGTGTACGCTTTAAATGTTTTTTTAGAGCTTCTTTAGGTTTAGCCCCGGCCAATATGTCTTCTGCAGTGTTAAGGCCTGATTGTAGTGCTTTCCTTCCAAGGTATCTGGCCCCCCCTCTTCAGCAAAGGAACAGCCGTACGTAGTATGGATTAAAAAATGGATCCAAGTCCACTACCGCGCTGGTATCTCACCCCTCGATAGACGGTGAAAGGCTTTCTATCCATTATAACTCAGTGCGTCGAAAGTGTAGCTTCACTGTTAAGCTCCCGTTACCGAATGGGAGTTTTCACCCTCAATCGTTCTTATATATATTGAGATATTGGTTATTAAATTAGTTGCGACATTCACATAATGGGGTCTGTCATATGTAATACTCAAACTCCTTCCTCTATGGTTGGGGATGTGAGCAATGCGCAGCAGGCGTGCCTGGGTATCCCCAACAAACTGGTGCTCCACTATATTACTGTAAATATAGCACATGTCTGGGGACCTTTCAGCCAATTTCTCCATCTTCAATTGATACATTAATCTGGACAAGTCATGCTGTGTCTCGTGAAATGTGTCTCTTTGGAAGGCTGCGCTATATCGGCCATTGGCTAGAATTTGGAACTTTCTATGGTCTTTAATACGTCTGTTAGTCTTTGATTTTAGGATTAGTGTATGTGCAGGGTTGTTTACGATTTCGTATACTAAATCATTCGTAAGGTTTGAGTTTCTTAAACTTACGTTTAAGCTTCTCCCAACATCCTCGGCCGAACCATATTGACCCGGTCCTAGTCTTACTTCTGTACTGTAATACCGGGCAATCTTAGTCCGAGCGATACGCATAGTTTCATCCATAGTTACCCCAGCTTTTTCACACTCGTCAATGTCTCTAAGAATCGTAAAAACGGGTTCTTTATGTTCAATATTTAAAAAGATGGTGTCCAGCTGAATTTCGCATATCCCCACCTCATACGAATCACGACCCAATTCAATGTGCTTGTGGAGTTCTGTTACAAAGTTGGCTAGTGTGTTGTTAGGGTGTACAGACAGGGACGAGGAGGACGGGAGTGTGACGTAGAAATGGTTAGGAGCCATGTTGCATACTATTTAAGCTTCATTATTGCATCAGCTTTTATATAGGTGTTGAAGCTTTCTGGGTACCCTAGCCATTTCACCAGGTACATTTTTCTCTTTCCTGAACCTTTGCTTCCTAAAATTTTCTCAATTTTAAACATTTTTTCCTAAATTAAACGCAACTTTCTGCAATTCCTCGCGGTAAAAGCCTCCTGAGATTTCTTCCCCATTCAAATCTTCAATGTAATACATCATTATCTCACCTTTAGGTCTCATAGCCCTAACTTTAAAAATCTCGCGTGTCCATCCTTGCTCAAAACCCTTTGCGAATTTATTCCCCGAACGCGACAGCCTTACATAATCATTGATTTTGAAGCGCGCAGAGTGTGGTGGTGGTGGTGATCCATCTCTTCTCGGGAGCTTACCTCTTTCTAAAACATCGTTAGGCGTTGTCCCAATCGTGCGATGGTGTGAGCGGTTGTAGGATGATGCCAATGATTCCAGAATGTCTAGAAATCTGTATGTGTTTTTATGTGTAAAATAACGGTGCATGCGTTCCTTTATGGTGCGCTGAACTCTTTCAGCTAAAGAAGCCTTATGTATAGAATTGGTTGTGTAATAGCTGATATTAAACTCTGTCAACATGTTCTGAAAAGCACGGCCTATAAATTCCTTCCCCATATCCGTACAAAAATAGCCAGGAACCCTGTTTTCTTTTAACATTAGCGTTTTGGTGGCTTTAGCAACTGTTTCAGGTGATTTATTTTTCAGAGGAACTAGCCACAGATATCTAGAGAATACGTCTATTATGAATAGAATGTAGCGGTAACCATCGTTATACACAGAATCTTTGCATGTCTGTTAAATCTGCTTGCCAAATAGAATCAATCGAGGAAGCCGTTGTCTTGGCTGTTTTAAACCTTTTTCTCACAGGCTTATGAAGCGTATAAGCGTCCTGCTCCCTCAAAAATCTTTCAACATCTTTTTTTCATACTCCGTAAACACTTCTGTACAGTCTATCTATGCCGCCGTAAGAGGATGGGGTAGAAATGTCATAATAGCGTTTAGTTAATACGTTAGCCATTTGCGTATTTTAGAGGCACGTGGGTAGGGTTGGTTTAACCTCTTCAAAGGTGTTACCGCCGGGGGTGACGGCGCCTTCAATTGTGTCACATGCGTTGCATGTTCCAAGTCTTTTAACCTGTTCAGATTTCCTATCAACGTTTTAGAGACATTTATTTGTTGTAGTCTTGCTTTAATATGCTTCCATCCTGATGGTGATGGCCTATCCCACTTTCTCACCAGATCATGGACAATGTCTACGGTATTCGATCGATCCCTGTACCTTTGATCCTTCCACAATGATCTCGCCTGTATCGGTCCATTGTATGGCTGGATCCTCATTCAATAGATTATAAAGACGTAAGCCTTTACTCATCAATGTATGTGGGAGGGTGCTTTTTAATACATGTTCGATATGTTGTGTGGCTAATCTTTTTGGTTGGTCAGCTGTATCGTCGGGCACAGATCCTATGTCGCCATGTCCATCGTCCCCCATGCTGTGCCTAATAACCACAGGAATCTCTGTAGGGCTCTTATAATTTTCGTACTCGTGAAGAAATTTCTGCAGAGCTTCTTGGTATAAGATTCTTTTCTCATCAGGTGTTTTTTCACTGTTTAATAGGGCTAGCAATTCGCTTTCCATTCTTTTAAGTCTGCTTTTACGGGGATCTAGATCCGTGTCTGTATTCCTTTGCAGTGAAGCGTACACCTCGTGGGGAATCACTACCACTTTCTTCATTATATTAATCTAGTCAGTAAAGGACCCAAAACTGAAAATAAGATGGGGAGAAATGACCCTCCTGTTTGTACAATAATTCGTTTTTTCTTCGCTACAGTTTGACTTTTACGAGCGAGTGCACGTATTATGTTCTTGTAGCGGCGTAGGCGAGCCTTCTGAGGGGTTTTCATTGATGCATTTTAAAAAGTCGGCGTCGATATTTTTAATAAACATCTGCTGCATTGCCCGGGGCAGTCGATGATAGATTTTTATTAATTCACGGTATTTCTTAGTCTCTTTGTCATTCTGGAATATACACCGTTTCAGGCTCGTTTGGAAATATATTCGTTCGCAGAAGCACTCTAAACGTGTTTCGCGGATGAAGGTCGCAAAGCAAATATCCGTAACGCGTGCTTGTAGCTTCTTTATAAACTTCCAAAAACTCCTTACGCTGATTCGGGAACATTTGATTGGCTAATACCCCAATTTGTGATACATCTCTACGTTGCGCGAATAAGACTAGATATTGCGTATTTAACGACACATCGCGCATGTATCTATTTTTGAAAAATAGATTCTGATTGATGAAGAACACGCTTACGTTAAGATGGTGGGAGAATACTGTAAATGTCTCGGCAAACGTTTTATCCATCTCCAACATGAGATCGTCAATTACAATGATTGTATGTTCATTTCCCTTTAACGAATTAACGTCATATACGCCTTTGTGGAACAAAATATCATCTTGGTACTCGTTGAACACTGATTGATACGTCGAATAGCACCATTTAACTTTATGCACAAATTTCGAGAACATCTCTCCCTTTTCTTTAATGATTTTAAGCATAAACACAGTTGTACCACATCCTGTAGGTCCAGATATAATACATGTGGATGGGCTCATGAATCTGAATTTTTCTACAGAGTCCATTTCTAACACGTCACACTCCTAAGTGGGTCATTTACAAAATATTACAAATTTTGAGTGCTGTTCCTTATATTTTGCTTTCTTCTCCCACAGAACCGTGAATGACGATGAGGTAGAGCACCCCATCATTGACATTACGGATGACCTCGACGACAGTGTAGTTGTGATCTCCTCCCCTGCCAACGAACCCTCACCAGCGATACCGGTAGCACGTCCAAAGCGGAGGTATGAGAACCCCACGTCAGGTATAAAGCGACCGAAATACGCGCCTGTTGCAGCGGTAATAGATCCCCAACCCTCAACCTCTTACGCAACAACCCCCCAGCAGCACCTCCCGCTAATATATCCCCTTATTCATCCGCCACAGTTGCCCCCGTTCTGTTAAGTCTACAATAATAGATCCCCAACCCTCAACCTCCTACGCAACAGGCCCCCCAGCAGCACCTTCCGCTAATATATCCCCTAATTCATCCGCCACAGATGCCCCCGTTCTGTTGAGGATGTTATAACGTTCGAGTTGGTGCGCTCCGCAGCCCCCACCCCAGCCTTGACTAGAAATCGGTATAGAGTCAGGGTCGACCCTAGAGCCATGTATAGCAATGGAATTGAGCGCGGGCTACGCCGGGTTGTACAGCGTATTGTAGAGTTTGCTCTTCAGAATCGCGACAAGCGTGAAGTCAGGACGAGTCTGTCCTTTGGATTCGGGTCAGATGACGGTGATGTAGACGATTATTGGGTGATAGTGCCATTTAGACGTTTGACGGCTGAAGATGTAGAATATATATTAGGACGTATAATGCAAGCCGCCCAAAGTAGTATAGCCTTTAATATGGACAACTTCACGCTAAATATTGATCGTGTATTCCGTGTTGCGGGTCATAGTGCCATACCGTATACTCTTAACTTCAATTCTCCGACTATTTACCGAAAGCATATAAACGTCGATCGTGGTTGCGGCTTTATAGCAGTACTCTTAGCACGTATGTTTACTGTACAAAATACACAGGCCCCAAAAATTTGGTTGCCTACGGTCGTGGAGCGTGCCCGTAAACTAGCTGTAGACTGTGAACTTGAATTTGACTGTAATATCGGTCCTGAAGAGTTGAGAAGGGTAGAACAGGAAATGAATGTCTGTATAGTTGTATTTGGGCTGGATGATCGTCGTAGGACTGTGTATGTTTTTAAAAGCTGTGTGAGAGATCGTACAAGACCCCTACTTATTTTAGGATTGTCAGGGACAACGTATCTCCCCATCCGTAATATAAGGTGGCTTTACGCGAGTTATGACAAAAGTCGAAAATATGGGAGACATCATGATTTGTGTAAGGGGTGCCTCGAGTTTGCGGATGATATTGTGAGACATTGTAAAGAATGTCACATGGTATGTGAGCAGTGTAAAAGCACCAAATGTGAAAGCCGTGTAGTTGACGCTGAGAAGAGAGACTGTGATGTGTGTAGACGCACATTTTTCAATAATAGCTGTTTTGATTTCCATAAATCAATTGGCACGTGCAGGAAAATGAGAATCTGTGAATGTGGTATGTTTCACACAATGGATAATTGGGGAAAATTTAAGCACAAGTGTGACGTAATTCACTGTCCTACATGCCAGGAGGAATATAAGGCGGATGGAGTAAAGCATGTATGTTATATGAAAGATGCTAAGCCTAAAAATAACCCTTGTATAACTGTATACTACGATATAGAAACATATACGAACGCTGAAACCAAAGAGGTAATTCCACATTTACTTGTGAGCCAGACCATCTGTGATGAGTGTATGAGTATCGAATGTGACGAGTGCCCCAAATGCGGTAAACGGACAAACGTTTTTAAAACGAATGTCCGCGATAGTCCTGTGAAACTATTTGTGTCCTATATTGTCAAGTTAGCCGACAAGTTCAAAAAAATGACTGTGTATATTCTCGCCCATAACGGGGCAAAGTTTGACACGCAGTTCCTTTATAAGGAGTTGCTTGAACACGAATCCTCTGAGATATTTACAGGTGATCCATTGAAAAGAGGCAACAAATTAATACAGATGCAAATAAGAGGCAATGTACAATTTAAAGACACTTTATTATTCACACCTTGTAAATTAGCAAAGCTACCCAAGGTGATGGGAGTAGCAGCTGAAGTTTCCAAAGGATACTTCCCTTACACTTTCCTCACCAGCGAGACTTTAAACTACGTAGGCCCACCACCACCCAAACATTATTTTGACTGTATGGATGAACGTGAAGACTTTGATCGATACTACAACAGTTTTAATGAAAGTAACCCTTATAATATAGCTGATGAATGTGAGCGTTATTGCGTGAATGATGTGCGCGTGCTTAGAGTATGTTTCCAGGCCTTTAGAAGGATGTACATAGCCCGTTTCAAATGCGATCCGCTGCAAGTCGCAACCACCATCGCATCATTATGTTTTACGGTGTTCAAGAATAACTTCATGCCTAAAGACACCTAGCCATTATTCACCGAAACAACCCCCGCAGTTACGGACACAAGGCTATTTACTGGCTCATACACCTACAGCAACAGACAGGTGTATACATAAAGCACGCCCGCAACACGGGTGAAGTACCCATTAAGATTAATGGACGTGTTTTTTCGGTTGATGGGTTAAGTGAAAACCGTGTCACTGGTGTGAAGACTGTACTCCTTTAACCGTTGCTGGTGGCATGGATGCCCCCGTCCTGAGTGCGGAATCGCCGGAGATATCCACGGTAGATCTCCTGCCGACTGTCTTGCATGGACCCGCACCCGCGATCAACTTATAGGATCACAGTTCACTCACAAAGTCTTGTGGGAGCATGAATATGATGCACGGATGGAGACAGACGAGGTGTACCGTGAGGAAATAAACACGATCAAGCGCTCAATGGTGCTGGATCCTCTCAAATGTGGTGATAGCTTGTTTGGAGGACGTACAAATCCATTCAGACTATACTTTCCACCGACGGAGGGTGTGAAGCTCCATTACTACGATTTCTGTTCTTTGTATCCATACGTGATGAAGAACAATCCGTACCCCGTGGGCGCTCCTGAGAAACTGGTGGGACCTAACCTGCCATCCATCAATGAATTTTCAAGAAATTTGAATGATCGTTACTTTGGGCTCTCTTTCGTAGACGTACTCCCCCACGCAATTTATGGATGCCAATCTTACCTGTCGTTATCGACGACAAGCTCATGTTTCCCCTGTGCGTGAAGTGCGCGGAAGAGGATAACGGCGATTGTAACCATATACCCCACCAGCGTAAGATCAGAGGCGTATATACAAGTCCTGAGCTGGCCCTAGCCGTACGCCACGGTTATAGAATACTGAAGATACATGAGGTGTGGAGGTTTCAGAAGCTACCCAACCTTTTCACACCATATATAAACGCCTTTTTGAAGGATAAGGTTGAGGCATCAGGGTATCCGCGAGGAGTTGATACCGAAGATGAAAAGTCTGCCTATATTCAACGTTACCGCGACCGCGAAGGTATACAACTTGATCGTGTCCAAATTGTAAAGAATCCTGGCAAGCGCTTTAGTGCAAAGTTGTGTCTAAACAGTCTATGGGGAAAATTTGCGCAGAATACCGGCAAAGGGAACATTCATTTGGCACAAAGTTATAGTGATGTCTGGGATTATGCCAATGTTCCCGATAAAGAGGTCATGGAGATCGTGAATGTAGGTAATACTTACATAATAAAGTACAACAACACTGAATTGGCCAGATACCTCAAGGGTTACAAACATACCTGTGGCCAGCTTCACAACAGCCTACGCCCGTATAAAACTTTGGGGTCTATTGCATTCTCTTGGGCGGAGAGTATTGTATGCCGATACAGATAGCGTGATATTCACAGAGAGGGAGGGTGAATACATGCCCGCTATTGGGGAGTTCCTCGGCGAGCTCACTGATGAGATCAAGGATGAGTATGGGGACAACGCATACGCCGACTCTTTTGTCTCAACAGGACCTAAAACTTATGGGGTACGGGTCGGGGGGGAGGAAATGAAATATATCGTGAAGGCAAAGGGTATTACGCTCAACCATGCGAATCGGCGGGTTGTTAACTTTGAATCGTTGAAGGATCTAGTGTTGGACGATGATGAGGGCGAACGACCTCCCCAACTAATTGTAGGCACCCACAATTTTCGGGCGCAGAAGCTGGGGGGCGTGAAGGAACTTAGGGGTACGAAGGTGTGCCAACACCTATAGGAAACGTTACCAGTCACCTGGTACCTATGATACCGTACCCTTTGGATACCATAACGCTTGATGCTTCTATGTTAACTGACACGTATTTGTCTTGTATATAATGTATCTATTGATTTATTACACGTATTTGTAAATATATATATATAACTTGAATATCTCGTTTATTAAATCGTATTTGTAATATATATATATATATAACTTGAATATCTCGTTTATTAAATCGTATTTGTAAATATATATAACTTGAATATCTCGTTTATTAAATAAATCATGTTTCAATTAGCGTTTTACTTTCTCTTGTGTGTGTGTGTGTGTGTGTGTGTGTGTGTGTGTGTGCGTGTGCGAGGTGAAAGTTCTAAGCTCCGCCCACTGTAAGACCGTGAGTCATGCTACTATCTGGGAGTCCCTGCGTGGTCAGTCGACTGCAGTAAGCCGAGAGATCAGACGTGTATTCAGAAGAAAAGATCAGACGTGTATTCAAATGGCTACCTTTAATATTGCTGTACAACGTTTATGAAATGGTATTCAGCAAAGTGCCAGGATGTGGTGGATACCGAAAAACTTCCTATTCCTCCCTCCTATGCCTCTTTTAAAAACACATTGGATTGTGCGAAGTTCCAAGATGTACAAATACTCTACGGATGTTCTGGTGAGACCGTTGAAGGCTTTCGTTGCACAGACGATGTGCTGAAGTATACTGCAGAGCTAAACTTTATAAAGTCTCACATACACCGTGAAGTAAAAGAAACAACGCGTGCAGAAGAGAAGCAGCAGGTATGGATAATGAGTCTTGCGGATGGGTGGTGTGACAAGCGGTATTACGTCATGCTACACCATGTCGATTACTCATACCCTACGACTGAAAATGTGAATCTCGTGATCATGGACAATCTTAAGTATTTTTATCACTATATTAACGTATATCATGATGAGGTTCGTAGTGAGGTTGTGGCTAGTGCCCTGCGTGAGTTTTTAACAGACTTTAGAGACGAGTATCGTTTGATGGGCAGAAAGGAAAAATATGAGCATATGTTCCTCTCAAATAGTGCGCCGGAGTGTGAAGATGTTTAGTAAAACATAAAATGTGCCTAGTTCTTATCCTGAGGTAAACTGTCTGGTGCGTAGGCTGGTAGTGATGAAATTAATTCTTGTACCGGAAAAACAAATATGTACAACAATTCGGTACGACTCGCGGATCATACGAGTTCGAACAACCCCATTCACGTATCATCGAGTCAGCCGCCCGTCGAACCGTTCCTGCCTACCTGCGTGCCTCACACGGCTCATAGTTATCTCAGAGCTTGACCGAGTGGACGTGCGCTCCTCGAATACGATGGAACTTCCTTTGAGCAGCATTCTCAACGCCTCGTACGATGTGTCCGTGACGAAATCGTTGCGCGTGTTCAGGCGTAAATCCGGTACCGTTAGCTATGTACTGGAAACGGAATGTAGACAAACAAACAAACGGGTTTATTTAAGTGTCGAGGAGATGAATAGAATCTTCGTGATAGTTGAGAAGTGGAGTGAAGATCGTTATAAAATACCTGCTAACGTAGGTACAAGAAGAGAGCAGATTAGTGACGCACCCTCATACGCCGTTGTATGTACGTTGTGTATAAATAACGATCGGCCATGCATTGATATACGGCTGATGTGAAGAATGCTTCTGATAATAACGCTCTTGTTCCTACGCGAAACCGTTTCATCCTCGACAGAATGTTTGAAATCGTCGGATTCCGCAAGCTGAAACCTATATTAGACGCGCGTGTTACGGATATGCTTTATTTTGATACAGTACTTGAATACGCATACACCGCTCTGCTCGACGGGTTTACCGAGTGTAGGGCTGGTGAGAATGGTCTAGAGCTGGACGTTTATTTAAAAAGTTTAGACTCTTTGAAATACCATGAACTTTGGTACAAAGCAATTGATCGGTACAAGGCTGAGCTCACCTACACCGTTCACCTGAAGAACTATTTCTTTATATAACGCGCAGTTGTCGTAACGATTTAGAAGATTATTTCAATTGCCGCTATGTTGAGTGAGTTCACGATTGAAAAGCTCGAGTCGGTAGAAATAAACCCTCGATTGGAAAAGCGTGTTTATAAACTTGTGTTTAATAATGTAGCTAACGATGAACTCTTTGTGCGTGCTTTTGATTGTATTCTAGACGTATTTAAAGATGATTTACCAACCGGTTGTAAAGTGGGAACAAAAATAGTACTGAACGATATGAAAGCCCTTCATATCGAATACAGGTTTCCCTATACTTTAAGCGGTGAAATATTATTAAACCGCGTATACTGCGTAATGCAGAGCAATAATGATGTAATTGTAAACTCGATTAAGTGCGAGTTTAGTATTTTGAAAAAAAAGTGAAATGTATTTATATATTTTGCTTGATATTTCTCCTGTACTGTTATGATTATATGCATATTTCTATTATTATTGAAATGTATATTTATTTGTATATATCTCCATCTCCATAATTGTGTGTGTATATTTTTTTTGATTATATGCATATTCCTCAATTATTATTGAAATATATTTATTTTCTATATATTTATAATAAAAAGAATGATGCAATGTTGTTTTACTTAATTCTAATTATAACATGTTACGCCTTCTAAACCTACTAGGAATTCTAAATGTATACAATGGTATCGCTAAAAAGTGGTATCTGGCAACTGAATACATGGCACGAAATCTTTAATTGTTTAGTGAGACAACTCACCATAATAATGCTAAAAAGTGGTATCTGGCAACTGAATACATGGCGCATAGCGGAATTCTAAATGTATACAATGGTATCTGGCAATGCTAAAAAGTAGGCGTCTATAATAATGTATACAATGGTATCTGGCAACATGGCAACTCAAGCCATTTACGTCTTCTAAGCCAACTGGCTGATTAGGAGTCTATAATAATGTATACAATAGTATCGCTAAAAAGTGGTATCTGGCAACTCTAGCCATTTACGCCTTCTAAGCCTACTGGCTAATTAGGCGTCTATAATAATGTATACAATGGTATCTGACAACTCAGTCTTTGATTAGAATTAAATATATAGCACAAACTGAATACATGGCGCTATCTGGCAACTCAAGCCATTTACGCCTTCTAAGCCAACTGGCTGATTAGGAGCCTATAAGACAACGTCTACTCGGCTGAAGTCTTAATATGCACTTGGCTCCTGCCAGGTGAACACCTCTCCTCCTTTCTCTTCTTTCTGGCCCTTTGGGGGGAATAGCTTGGGGGAGAACGCCGCCTCCAAGTTGCATGCCCCTTGCAACCCCGGTTGGCAACAAAGGGCCCTTTGGGGGTATTTTTTTATTTTTTTTATTTTTTTTAAATTTTTTTTGCAACACCCCCACCCCCATTTGCAACACCCACCCCACCCACTTTGCAACAACCCCACCCCCTTTGCAACATTACGTAATCACTTGCAACATTCCTGCACTCTAACCTTTTGCGGCTATACTACTAGAGTCGTCAGACCCCACGAAGGGGTCAAAAGACTTGCGGAAATAAGACATACGAGAAGTCTTTGAACGAGGAGGATGCGAGTGTTCCGCAGTCCGAGGGGGGTCAACCTCATCAGGATGCGGTCTTCCAGTGGTAGAGGACTCGAGGGCCTGGTTGCCCACTAACCGAGTTTTAAGAGTAGTAGTAGTCCGAGAATTAGAAGCAGAAATCGTAAGCTGAGAAGTAGAAGAAGCCATAGCAAACAAAAAGGAAGTTTCATCCGCCACACGCATCCAACCACCACCGACTCCAATAAGGGAAAGGCGAATCGTGGGCACACTCGGTCCCACCGCCAATAGATGTCACGCAAGGGAGATACACCCATACCCAGTCCCCGTGCATAAAAGGTGGCCACTCTCATCTAACGCGCGGTGGATGAGAGTGGCCAGGGTTTGGGTTTGATTTAAGAGTGACAAGGGTGAAGGACAACCACCTCCCTCACCCAAGATCCAATGAAAAAGTCAAGTCAAGGTTCAAAACAAAGCCAAATGCGGGGGAAGGGAGGCCAGAAGGATTGGGGGAAAGAAGAAGAAAGAAGAAGAAATAAATAAATAAATAAATATAAGTAGGAGATCAGACGGGTCCAATGGTCCACGAAGGCAGAGAGAGCCTTTACATCGAAGGAAGATGCATTCCTACATTGGCCACAGAGGGACGCGCCCTATAGCTCCGGACAAAGCAGAGAGTCGTAAGCCGAAGAGTAGAAGAACCCATAGCAAAACAAAAGGAAACTTCATCCCCTGCGCGCATCCAGCCACCACTGACTCCAACAAGGGAAAGGCGAATCGTGGGCACACTCAGTCCCACCACCAATAGATGTCACGCAGGGGAGATACACCCATACCATCCCCGTACTAAAAGGCGGTCACTCTCATCCAACGCGCGGTGAGACATGGCAGGGACAGGGCTTGGGTTTGGTTTAAGAACGACGAGGGTGAACCACCACCTTCAAAAAAAAAAAAAGCCAGAAGGAGCGGGAAAAAGGAGAAAAAAAGAAACAAACAGATCAGCCAGGTTCCCAAACGGGTCCAATGGTCCACAAAGGCAGAGAGAGCCCTTACATCGAAGGAAGATGCATTCCCACATTGGCCACAAAGGGACGCGCCTTATAGCTCCGGACAAAGCAAAGGGGGACGGGTCTGGAGGTGAAAAGCTGTGGGCTGACCGGTGTTAAGGGGACAGGAATAGTTGTGAGAAGGAAGACCACAACGCCACCCCGCTGATTGGTGACTGTATCACCCAACAGAGGATGGCGCGCGTTGAAGTCTCTCAGGAGGAGGAAGGGTGCAGGAAGCTGTGAAAGAAGGGTAGAAAGATCGTTAACAGAAACTTCCTGTGACGAGGGGAGGTATAAGGAGCAGATTGAATACAATCGGTCAAGGAAAACCCGGGCCGCAACTGCCTGGAGAGGAATGCGGAGCCGAATGCAGAGCCGACAAAACAAGAGGGATCACTGGAGGCGGGAAGGGTATGGGGACGGGAAAAAGAGAACTGGTGGAAGAGGGAGTGAGAGGACGAGGAAACGGGGGACCTGAACAAGGAATCTTGGCAGAGGGACCCAAAGGCCGGGGGCTGTCGATGGGTCGTTTAACAGAAGAGCGAATAGGGGAGGCGGGACCAGAAGAGGGAGCAGTTTTTTATATATATGCTGAAATGTCAGCAATGGTTTCGGGAGGGTGGGTAAACGGACTAGATGCTACCGAGGTGGAGCGGATGGGGACAGTGGAATTGGAAATTCTGGGGGAACGGGCGGATGGAAAGGAGAACACAGGGTATGAAGACAACGAAAAGGTCGATAAAGAGGACATGATAGGGGAACGGGTGGGTAAGGCCTAATCAGGCCTAGAGCGATAAAGTGAGGAAGAGGACGGTACGGGAATGACCAAAGTTCGAGGCAAACAGGAAGTAGCAGGGCGGGAAGGACGCAGAGTTTGAGCGAAGGTAAGGCCTGGACGAACGAATCGGGATCTAACGCGGGTCCTTGCTTCCTGGAAGCTGACCTTGTCAGATTCCCAGACTGACAGGACCTCACGCTCAAATAAGTAGGTCGGACAAAAAGACGACGAAGCGGTGTGGTCATCTCCACAGTTGGCGCAGCGGGGAGGATTGGAGTAGGAGGAACCATGCGTCGGAGACGCGCAATTAATACAAATACCAGGGGAACTTCGATACGTCTTACTGACGTGTCTGAACCTCTGGCAAGTAAAACACCGGCGTGGTCTGGGGATATAACGGCTGACCGGAAATAGGAGATAACCGGCCCTAATTTTCTCAGGTAACTGGGAACTAGCAAAAATCAGGATCAATAAGGGGGATGGAATCCTTGCCCCCTGCACCATACGGGGTTGGCGGTAAACACGGGTCACCTTCTGAGAGGAGAGGCGGGTGAGAAGATCGGTGCTCGGACTTTTCGTCACCAGACTTTTCGTCGCCGGACGTTTCGTCGAACGGACGTTTCGTCGTCGGACGTTTCGTCGAACGGACGTTTCGTCGAACTGACGTTTCGTCGAACTGACGTTTCGTTGAACGGACGTTTCGTCGACAGACGTATCGTCAAATGGCTATTTCATATTTCTACCACCCCCATCTCAGATAATGTAATGGTACAATTAGAGGTTAATCAACCAACCAGGTGATTGCGCACTTAGAGGTTAATAAACCAACCAGCGTCCACAGCCGGGTAAAGTTTACGTTCCCCCTACATTATCCTAGTGTAGTTTACATTCCCCTACATTATCCTACTGTAGTTTGCGTTCCCCAACTTTGTCCGCGTATACCTAATCAAATAAAACGTTAAAACTAACGAAAATATTACGACTTAACCTAACCAATCGTCAATATACAGGGCGTCCCAAAAAAATGTATACACACTTTAACAGCTGATAGCTCAATTGATGTTTCTTTCTTTCCAAGTTAAACCCATTAGAATTAATAATGGCAGTCAGACTAAGCTTTGAACAAAGGAAATTCATTCTAAAATGCTACTGGAAGTGTGAAAACGCAGTTGAAGTGCAAAGACAGTTTAGGAGGGAGTTTCAAACAGATCCACCAACGCGACTTACCATCACTCGAATTAGAGATAAGTTTGAAGCCGATGGAACTGTTCAGAATGTCCACAAGAAGCGTTCCGGAAGACCACGGACATCGACAAGCCCCACAAAGCAAGAAAGAGTACTGGAAACGTATCACCAAAGTCCAAGAAAATCTGTGCGGCAAGCGAGTTCGGAGGTAGGAATTTCAGAATCGTCTGTCCAACGCATTTTGAAGCGCTGTCAATGGAAAAGTTACATTCCAAGATTAGTCCATGCTATTAATGAAGATGATCCGGACCGAAGAGTGGAGTATTGCGAGTGGTACTTGGCACGATGTGGATGTGGATTGGACGAAGGGGTTTCGTAGAATACCCTCCGCGTTCACCAGACCTCACACCACTAGACTTTTTTTTATGGGGATACTTAAAAGACAAAGTCTACGCTATAAAACCTGCAACAGTCGCTGAATTGAGAGCAGCCATTGAACGAGAATGCACACAAATACCAAACGAAATGTTTCGTGATGTTTGCGATTCCATTGCTTCGCGTTATCAGCAGTGCCTGGACCAGAACGGACGTCAGTTTGAAAACAGGCGTTGACAAAACAATTAAATAATGTCTGTAGATTCTATTACATTTTGAAAATGAAATGTATTTTAATAAACACTGCCTTTATAATTAGTTAAAGTGTGTATACATTTTTTTGGGACGCCCTGTAATATATATATATATATATATACACATTGACGATTAATTAGGTTAAGTCGCAATATTTTCGTTAGTTTTAACGTTTTATTTGATGGATTCATTTAAAAAATGTCTCCTAAAGATCCTAGTGTAGTTTACGTTCCCCAACTTTGACCGTGTGTAGTTTGTGTCCCCTTTTGTGTCGGGGAAACGTAAACTACACTTGCTCCTAATATATTAATATAATATATTAATATATAAATAATATATAATTACTAAATATATATATAATTACCAAATATATATACCTAAATACCTAAAAGCAATACCTAAAAGCTATTGCACATAATTTGTAAGTTCATAGGGGCACAATTTTAAAATTTCTTTCTTCCGAAATTTAAATAAATATATTTTATTTTTAAATGAAAATACAGTTCTTTCCAAAAAAAAATCCCGTAAAGGAAAATAAACCTCCTTTTAAACAAATTCATTTTATTTTTACATGAAAATGAAGTTCTTTTAAAAAAAATCTTTCGACGAAACGTCCGTCGACGAAACGTCCGTTCAACGAAACGTCCGTCGACGAAACGTCCGGCCACGAGAAGATCTGACTCTGAGTATTCCAAAATGCAGGTGCATGAACTACACCCGTACTAGTGTTAAAGGAAGAGTAGGGGAGGTAGTCCAGGGGTGCAGAAGCCACTGGGTCCTGGAGGAGATTTCCACCACAAGAGAGCCATCGTTCTGGGGCTGACGGGGATCGCCACAACGGGAAGTGAAGTCATTATAGACCTCAAAATCATCCCGCTATGAAAGGAGGAGAGGCGGAAGAACGAAGAACAAGAAACCAAGGGTAGTCAGGGTCATAGCCGTCCGCCCCCTATGAAGAGGTCGAGAGACTTGCGGGAATAAGACGTACGACCATTCTTAGAACGAAAACGACGCGAATTTTCCGTAGCCAGAGGCGAGACAACCCCCTCAAGACGCGGTCTTCCAATGGTAGAGGACTCGAGGGCCTGGTCGTCCACCAACCGAGTGCTTGAAGAGGTAATTTTATCCATAAAAATAAAGAGTAAAGAAAACGGACACGGGGGGACGCGAGAAACTTCCTACCGGTAAAAAAGGGAGGCCGAACGCAAACCGTAGGGGGTGGGGTACCTCGTCCCCAGAGGACACACAGTCGGTTTAAAAACGGGGCCCCGTGATACGAAATTTTGGCCCCAATGGTGCAAAAACCCCAGCCCCTCAGTCCCACTGGCCCGGACACCCAACTAGACAAAACGGTGACGCCCTAAGGACCCCACCTCCGGAGACCTGTACTGGAAGTCAAAGACCTTGGAACAATTCTAGAACAACTTTGCACTTATTGCAAAGTGGCGTGATTTTATATATATATATATATATATATATATATATATATAATATATAAACCTTACAACCTTACAAAGGTTCCTCGCGATGATCTCTCATTTCGCGAAGGTCAAGCTTGTCGCCCCTCCTCTCGAGTTGGCCTGGTGAAGTAGTGAGTTGGATTCTTGCGCTCTCCACCTCACATAGCCAGGTACGCCCGGGCTCATCGGGGATTGTTCTGAGCCAGGCGTCTAGTCTTCTTTTGAAGATTTCCACTGCAACTCCCTTCGTGTTTCTTAAGTCTTTGGGCAACTGATTAAGCAGTTTTGGTCCTCTCACTACAAAACTATTTTCTTTCAGGGTTAAGGATGTTCCCTGTCTCGCCTTCAATTTGGGAATACGACACAGTCTGCCGCTTCTACTTTCCACCGTTGTTTAGGGAGTTATGGGATTCAGAGTAAGATTAGGGACTAGTTTCTCCATTATTTTCCAAATGTAAATAATGGTATATCTCTCTCTTCTCCTTTCCAGTGAATATAGGTCTAGTTCTCGTAACCTTTCCCAGTAATTTAGTTCTTTGCACCCATTGATATTGGCTGTGAAGCTTCTTTGGATCCCCTCCAGCTGTCTAATGTCTTCTTTTTTATATGGGGATGTTAGGACCGAGCAGTATTCCAATTTGGGTATTATCAGGGTTTTCAGAGATCCTATGTCTTCTAGGTTTCTTATTTTTCTACTGATCTTTGTGTCATCCGCAAAGGATGTTAGGATGTTACTGTGCTGTCTCTGGTAACGTCCTCATTTATGTCAGTTAGCATGATTATGAAGAGTAGTGGAGCTAATACTGTTCCTTGTGGTACCGAGCTGAGGACCTCTGATTCTGATGAAGATACTCCTTGTACTGTAACGACTTGGCTCCGCTCACTAAGGAAATTATATATCCATTTCCCTATTTTTCCTGTTATTCCCATATATTTCACTTTATGTATTATGATTCCGTGGTCACACTTGTCGAACGCTTTAGCAAAGTCTGTGTATAGTACATCATAGTTTTCATTACTTTCATGTGAATCAATGATGTTGTTGTAGTGTTCCATTAGTTGTGATAGGCATGATCTGCCTGACCGAAACCCGTGTTGACTATCATTGAATTTTTTCTGAGTTTCCAAAAAGTCATAGATTTTCTGTCTAACTATTCTTTCAAATATTTTAGTGAGATGAGATGTAAGCGATACTGGCCTATAGTTTTTGGCCTCGGGTCGATCTCCTCCTTTATATATTGGGACTATGTTCGCGCTCTTCAGGATGCCCGGTATTTCTCCCGTGTCTAATGATCGTCTCCATATCCAGTATCGGGGCTCAGCGATTGCATTCTTGCCGTTTTTGATCAGTGCGGCATTCCATTTATCCGGTCCTGCCGCTGAGTGTGTTTTTAGTTTCCCTATGGCTTGTGTAATATCATCCGTCGTAAAGTCGAAATCCGTTATACTTTCCCCTTGTGGTTCTTCTTCAAAGAACGCGTTTCTATCGCATATCAATTTGTCAGTTTTTGGGATACTGAAAGATGATTCATCCTGAGCTCTTAATATTTCAGATACTTCCGCTAGATCATCAGATAAATCACTGTTCTCATTTTTTAAAAGTCCGATAGTCGCATGGTTTTTCGACTTTCTTTTTGCGAAATTATAGAAGTATTTTGAGTTAGCTTTTATCGCTTCTATAACGTCATCTTCTTTTTCTGTATGCTTCTCGATTAGTTCCTGTATGACGACATCGATACTTTGTAGTTTATCATTTACTATTTTTCTGATGTTGTTATCTTTACAATTACTTAATTTTGCAGTCACTCTTTTTCTCTTTCGGAACAATGCCCTCTTTTGTCTTTCGAACCTGCTTCTCTTTCCTCTTTGTTGTATCTTTGGGACATGTTTTTTCACAATTTCTAACGTCTTCTCCTCTAACGTCATTAGCATCTCTTCCGTTGTCTTGGCCTCGAAAATGGTTTTCCAATCTATTACTTCCATGCTGGATGTCACATCTTCCCAGTTTATATAGCTTTGGAGTGAAAATTAAAAATTTCGAATTTGCTTCTTTCTGCTGTACGTGTTCTTTCCTTTCCTGTTACCTTTATATTAGTTGTTATTTCAATGATGTTGTGGTCTGATATCATAGTTGGGGATATTTCTACATTATCAATTACATTACTGTTGTTTGTAAATACCAAATCTAGGCAGTTGTTTTTTCTTGTATTTTCTGTTATTTCTTGCGTTAACATAAATTCATCAGCTAAAGCTAGTAGCATTTTTACCTGCTCCTGGTCTTCTCGTGTGCCCCCCTTGTCCTGGTGTGTATACATATATTTTTTCCTATCCTTTTATATTTCATGAATGGGAAATTAAAATCACCACAGAGGAAAATATTTGGGGTTGGAGAGTGTAGATCTTTTACTAAGTTTCTTACCTCTGTAATGGAATCTGAAAATTTTGAGGTTGGCGTGTTTGGGGGTCTCTACATTACAATTAGTACCATATTTAATTTTTCAATTTTTGCTGCTGCACATTCTACGTAGTTGTTTGAGGTACTTATAGCCATTTCTGCTATGTGCCTTTCGCGTGTGTAAATAGCACATCCTCCTTTACGTCTCACTGTTCTGTCGGCTCGGAGGATGTTATAGTTGTCAATTTGTATTTCTTTTTTGTCAATACAAGACACAATTTTCACAGTTCGCCTGGCAGTCCTTTAGATGAGGGTACAGATATAGAAAAATCATAACGGAATCACAGGCGGTAAAGAAGTCGAGAACGAGAGAGAAAGGAGAACAACCGGTCACCGAAAAGTAGGGACCTTCAGATAGAATAGCGCCAAGCCTATCACAAGGCCCGACGCTCATCAAAAATACTCTGCGCGCAGCGCAGAGTAAAGCGGACACTCCACCTGCCATCAAATCGCCATGGGTCAGGTGGGTGTGGCCAATACGGAGGCGGACCAAAGCCACCTCCTTACGGCGCGACCGATGGAAGGAAGAGGCCCAACATCCCAATTTGGGTTTAATCTTGCAGTTTCTTATTTGTAGCGCCATCCCAGCGACTCTGCTACTGGGAGCGCAAAAAACTACGAAAACCAGGGATATAATCTGAAAAGGGGAAGAACACGGGTGAAACCTGTAG
This sequence comes from Bathynomus jamesi, assembly GCA_023014485.1. Classification (NCBI taxonomy): domain Eukaryota; kingdom Metazoa; phylum Arthropoda; class Malacostraca; order Isopoda; family Cirolanidae; genus Bathynomus; species Bathynomus jamesi. Next base: position 2,235,505 of record JAJOZX010000076.1, read on the forward strand.
TCGGCACGCGGAACGGACAGCTTGATCGGCAGCCTCATTTCCAGCTACGTTAACATGTGCAGGGACCCAGCAAAGTACCATCTCCTTGCCACCAGAAGTGACAAGGATATGGCACAGTAACTGAATACGTCGGACCAGTGGGTGGACGGGGTCGAAACACTCCAAGCCATCCAGGGCACTGCGAGAATCCGAATAGATAACAAACGACCCATCCGGATGCTCCCGCACCACCTCCAGAGCGCTCAGAATGGCATAGAGCTCCGCCGTGAAAACGGAAGCCTCATCAGGGAGGCGGGTACATCGGGGAGCAAGGGCAGACGACTGGGGAACAGCCGCAGCCCCAACGCCCCCCGCCGAGCCGACCTCGAGCCATCTGTGAAGACCGCAACACATGCAGAGTGACACGCTATATGCTGAAGGAACAGAGACCGAAGCAAGGCAGAGTCAGAATCGGCCCTACGAGCGGGACGCAACGCCCTACAGCATGTAACAGGGGTGCTCTCCCAAGGTGCAACACCCTCGAAAGAGACCGGTATGACGGATGGAGGAGGAACGCCCATACCATCGAGGAGGGAGTGTAGTGCCTTGCACCACAGGATTATTTTTTATTAATGAAAATTGCCACAAATTGGCACGAATGAAATATTTTAAATCTAAATAAATAAATACAAATTAAATGTCCAGTTAAACATGTCCAGTGATTAATTTTAATTCTTAAGCATTCAGTGAATAGAAATTTAATTAAAAATTAAAGTGCAATTATTAAAGAAGTTCAAAGCAAATATAAAAATATATTTTGTGCCTTTTAAACAATGTAAATTTTGGGGGCATGGTGTGACTAGACTTGAGTTTGCTTTTAGCGATTCTTTTGGCTTGTTGGTAAAATTGTGAAGTAAAAACAAACGTATTTGCAACGACAACACAAAGGACAACCAAGTTTCCACATTTCATATAGAATCTAAAAGCACGGCGCCAGCAAGCAAAATTTTCTTCGTGGTATGTTTCTTGTTCATAATGTTTATTTTCTTACTATTGAATATCTCTATGCAATACCACATACTGTGGACATTAACAAGCCTTATACTGTTTGTGATTAGTACTGAAAGATTCATATTATAAATTATCTTAGACTAAGTTAGGCCTATCTATGCAAAAGCCAAATTGTAAATTACTCTAGCCTAGCTGAGGCCTACCGTAGCCTTTGTTTTAGATAATTAACCTCAGCCTACTATATTGAAGAGGCATAGGCCTGCCCATTAATTTTCTTAGTATACTTTACTTTATAAGCCTATTATGTTTCATGTTATTTTCTTAGCAGATGGCCTACTAATCATTTGTGGCCTACATACTTTCTTAGATAGTTTTCCTGTTCAACTTAGCACAATCCCATAATGAGGATTAACTGTAATTTATCATCCACAGGTTACTGGGCCTATATAGCATATATATTTTAATTATAAATTTTTGTCATTTTTTATGTATCATTTTTTTTCTGGAATATCATTTACAGTATTCTTGTCTGTCTCTTTGCAGACAAGGTTGTCATTGTGGCTATTAGTTACATATTAGTACCTGTTACATATTAGTACCTGTTACATACTAGTATTAGTTACATATTGGTATTAGTTACATATTAGTATTGGTTACATATTATTATTAGTTACAGCTATTAGTATCAGTATTGTTACATATTAGTATTGGTTACATATTATTATTATGTTACAGTTATTAGTATCAATATTAGTTGCAGATTGTTATATATTAGCTAAACGGTGCCATTATTTAATTTCGCATTTATATATCAATCAAAGTTGCTACGGGTAAAAATCCTCTTTGCATTTACGAATAATTGTTGCACATAGTTTATTAATTGTTGTCAATAAAATACAAAATTCAGGTTGACAATTTTTATAATCCATCCTTCCTTTTTCATTAAAATTATTTTTGCGCCGCAGTGCCGGATGCCAATCCAGTATTTGGGCGCTGGTGACCTTGGCATTTAATTAATTATCTACGTAAAGGTCTACAATAAATTAGACCCTTACAGGTCACCGTGTCAGTGAAATACCAACCTCCATCCCGGCAGAACGCCCTCTCAACCACCTGGAAGAGAGGAGAGTTGGGAAGAGGGATAATCCGGAGATAGTGCTTGGCAATGAGGAACGACCTCCGATCCTCCAAGGGAGGGATGTCGCACTCAACCTGCAGACTATCAACCGGAGAGGAGCAGAAGGCGCCAGATGACATGCGCAGTCCTCTAGAGAGGACCGGGTCCAGTATCCGAAGGGCCCTACAGGAGGCGGAGCCATACACCACACTCCCATAGTCTAATTTTGATTGTACCAGGGACACGTACAAACGGAGGAGTGTCCACCTATCCGCGCCCCATGTAGTATGAGACAAATGTCCCAGCAAATCTAGGGTACGTCTTGCAGTCTCGCGCAGCCTGCGAAGGTGGGGAACCCAGCTCAAACGGCTATCAAAGACCATGCCCAGGAAACATACTGATTGAACGAGGGCCAGAGGCTGACCCCCGAGTGTAAGATTAAAGGCCGAGACGGAAGGAAGGCCACACACGAAGTCTTCGGGGAAGACAGCGGGGTCGAAAATGCACAACGTTCGACCTGATTGACCGCGAGTTGGACTTGCCTCTCCACAAGGGGGGACTCGTCCCCGCGGCATAGACAGCCAGATCATCGGCGTAGATAGAACGCACCGAGGGCGGGAGGGCCCCCGGTAGCGCAGACATGACCAGATTGAAACAGGAGACGCTCAAGACACACCCCTGAGGCACCCCCTCCTCCTGAACATACAGGTCAGATAGGGCCGCCCCATTACGGACGCGGAAAGTGCAACGGCAGAGGAAGGTATGAATAAACGTGGGAAAAAAGCCCACGAAACCAAGAGACTTCAAATGGTCCATGACAACTCCCCGACGGGTCGTGTCATAGGCCTTTTGAACATCGAAAAAGACGGCCAGAACAAGATTCCGGCGGGGAAAGGCCTCCTATACATCATGACCAAGGAGGAGAAGAGGGTCCAGAGTACCCCGAAACCGACGAAAGCCATACTGGGTCGGGGGGTATAACCCAAGCGACTCCAGTGTAAATGAAAGTCGGACGGCCACCATTTTCTCAAGGAGCTTGCATAAGCAGCTCATCAGGGCAATAGGCCAATAGCCCGCCACCTCCGCCGGATCCTTCCCCAATTTAGGCATCGGGACCACAATCGCCTCCCCCCCAACGGGAAGGGAAAGACCCCTCAACCCACATCCGGTTGAAAAGATCCAGCGAGAAGTGCAGAGCCATCGGATGCAGATTCCGGATAAAGTCATAAGGAATGTCATCGGGGCCAGGGGCGAAAGAACGACGGGTTGTCAGGGCAGCCCGAAGTTTCCCCATCGTAAAGAGACGGTTATAGGGCTCGTTCCCAGGTGGTGGGAACGTAACATCCGATAACGGACGATCCGCAGCTGAAGGCGAACGAGAAACCGCAGCAAAAGCCCCGGCCACCCGATCGGCCACAACAGTAGGATCCGACAGGAAGCTGTCCCCGTCCCGAAGGACAGGGCGACAAGCAGGAACCGGCCTCCCCTCGATACTACGTACCTTCCGCCCGCCGCATCTCAATCAAGTGTACTGGGCGCCGGGTGCGGTGGAAGCGGCGCGTTGCCCTCTTCCTCTCACACACCGCCTGGTAACATGCTGGAGTCGACTACGGGAGGTTACGCGTCCTCGGGCTACCGGAAGATCGAGGAATACAGTCCTCCGCTACGCCCATCACCACCCGCTCGAAGAACTCCAGGCTCTCATCCACAGAGCCAAAGTCCAAAACCGAACGGGCAATGACGAAACGAGCTCTGAAGGATTGCCAGTCAGCCCACGCCAGGCACCACCTCGGTCGAGACGAGACACCTGGCTGCGGTCCGACCGGCTCAAGACAGACTGGGTAATGATCACTACCATAAGAGTCCCCCAACACCCTCCACGAAAAATCGAGTACGGCATCGAGGGACACCAAGGAGAGATCAATATAGGTAGATGAACCCGTGGGTTTGTGGAAATAGGTAGGTTCGCCAGAATTGAGGCACGCGAAGGAAAGTTCCTCCATTAAGGAGAGCAACATACCAGCAACACTTGTCAACCGGACATCTCCCCAAGCCGGGTCGCGACTGTTAAAGTCCCCGAGGAGGAGAAACGGCCGAGGCAGTTGCAACACCAACTCGCGAACCGCGTCGCGAGAAGGAGGGTCATGGGGAGGAATATAAATCGAGCAGGCAGTGTACTGGCGATCTAAAAAGAGCCGCACAGCCACAGCCTGCAAGGAAGTACGAAGAGGCACACCTCGCGAGGGTAACGAATGGTGAACATAAATCGCCGCACCCTGTCGGCGTGTGTGCTCATCCGGGGTGCAAGGGAAACCAACATAGCCCGAGAGACGAGGGAGCCCCCGCGCAGCCAGCATAGTCTCCTGGAGACAAACGCAGGAAGGCCGTTCGCTCTCCAGCAGGGAGGCAAGGCTCTCCCAGTTAGCTAAAAGCCCTCTACAGTTCCAATGCAAAATGGAACTGTAAGGGGAAGAGGCAGAATAAAAGGCAGAGAAAACAGAGAAATAGCCACGGACCAAGCTGAGCAGCAAACTCAACGGTCCGTAACCAGGGACGGAATCGGCTTCCCCGACTCACCCTGAACGGCGAGAGTAGGGGCCACAGGGGGCAAGCCCCAGAGACGGATCCCGACTACGGGAGGCCACAGACTCAGCAGCTGCTTCACCCGTAGTAGAACAAGGGTGGGAAAGTGGAACAGAGGGGGCTCCCCTGAGGGGGTGGGGAGACGACGAGACGGGCCCAGCCGAAATCCCCGACTCCCCACCAGAGGTGGGGCAGGGAGAACCAGATGTTCGAGGGCTTGTCACACCAGACAAGTGCTGACTGGTAGGGGGGGGGAGGAAAGATCCACCACAGGTGGGAAAGGTAGATCCAGGAGAGAGACCCGACCACTCTCAGCAGGAGCCGAATAGAGAGAGACTTCATGAATAAGGGCCAGGCCCCTCTCGACCGGGTCCACCGTGGGAACAGAGTCAGTAATCGAGGGTGTCATGGGGCGGTGTACCTCAACCGACACCCGGACACTAGTTGGGGCACCGGGAGGTGACGCCCCACCAGCCCTCCGTAGAGGAGAGGGAGTCCCGAGCGGATTAGGAGCGGCGCGCCGCTTCCCCTCCGGCGAAGAAGGGAAAGCAGGGCGAGCAGTGATCATGGACGGGTCTGGAGGACTCCGACCACGGTGACACTTCCTCCTTCCCTTCGGGGCATAACCTTCCCCACCCGAGAGACGGGTAGTCAAGGATCCAGACCCCAAGGCCGGAGAGGGGGAAGGGGCACTTGTAGGCAGGGAATCAGACGTGGTGACAAAGTGAGGCAGGGGGACAAGAAGGTCCCGAGTAGTGTTGAAAAATAATCGAAACTTTACAAACCGGTTTTTAATCTATCTGTTTTTGAAAACCGGTTTTAACCGGTTATGACCGAAAAGTATAGTAATTTTTAAAAGCCACAATTGAAAGGTACTGACTTTAACTCTTAACAAGCATAGCTTATCGCCTATTTTTTGGTCAAAAGAATGCAAAAATGCAGCATCATATGTATGCATATGAATAAGAAAATGACAACTTTGACATATTTTATTTTAGCCAAAATAATACATTATTCAAACAATTTAGATTTGAAATAATTTTTTAAAATAAAACATCTATACTTAGAAAGAAATAAACTTCTTTTTGTAAAAAAATTATAAAGAATAAAAATAAAATTTATCTCTATTTTGGAAAAAACATTGAAATAAAATTTTTTAATAAAAAAAACTTTACCTAGAAAACAGAAAATTGACTCTTCGTGTAAGAAAAAATATATAAATTAATTTAGATTTTATCCCTATTTTGGAAATGACATCTTAAGAAACAAAGGGCATTAAGGGTCTTATACTGCGAATAGGGCTTTAGTCGACTGACTCTACACTACAGCCTACATGATGAGACACTGAAGATCGAGTGCCAGATAGGCAAAAATTATACTGAAGAGCAGTTGCCAGTTTGTCACAATTTAACTTAATAGGTAATGTATTCGAAGTTATTTTTTGTGCGCTGTAGCGCGTAGCTGCACGTTCGCGCAAGTTTGAGCCAAATAAAATCAATCGATAAAACCGGTTTTTTTTCAGTTTTCGATTTTTAGGGGAATTTTACAAACCGGTTGAAAACCAGTTTTTACAAACCGGTTTTCAACACTAGACTCCCGAGGCGCCAGGAGGACCACCAACCCCCGGAACTTCCAGGGGGGGCACCACTCCGATAGGCGCCGGGGTAGCACGGGAGGGGCCCGAAAATCCGCCGGAGCCAAGAGCCGCAGCATAGGAGAACCCCCGCCGCGGCTCCCGGTCATGGACCCTATCGCGCGCCTCCTGCGGACTAAGGAATTCGGTAGTCCTTAAGGACCGCACCTCGAATTCAAACTTGAAAACGGGGCAGTCCAGAGAGGAGGAAGGGTGGGCCCCCGAGCAGTTCAAGTACCGCGGGGGCTTCGTGCATGGGGGAGGGTGCGCAGGCCCACCGTAGCGGACACATAGCTTACCCTCACGGCGGCACGCAGAGCTAACATGGTCGAACCGGTTGCAGCCAAAGCAGCGAACCGGGTCAGGCACATACGGCCGCACCGAAAACTCGCACGACCGTCGATCACCCATGCCCCAGAACACCTGGGCCAGAGGCACAAGGGAGTCAAAGGTCAGGAGCAGACGAGCGGACGGGGTAAGAGCATTCGGGCGCGACGAAAAGCGGAAGACCTTCGTGACTCCCTGGGAGGCAAGATCCTCCTGCAACTCGCCGACCGGGATTGACAGCAGACGGGAAGCGAAAATGGTGCCCTGAAAACTATTCAGTTGCGGATGGGGTCACAGAAACTCTGCAACCCAGAACATCCTGCAACTGTAGAAGGGACTCAGTCAC